>NW_011627746.1:398596-509286 GCF_000204515.1 Acromyrmex echinatior
GTGTGTGTGTGTGTGTGTGTGTGTGTGTGTGTGTGTGTGTGTGTATGCGTATATATATATATATATATATATATTTATAATTTCATACATTCTTTCGTTGTTCATATATGTTTGAAATATATTCTTCAACTTTAGGATGCGGTTCTGGATATTCATATAGTGTATAACCACGTCCAAGGGAAACATGTCTTTTTCCATCTGGCGTAACAGTTATTATACCTCTGAAATGAAAAAAAAAATGTAAAATACAATAGTTTAAACAATCATTTAATATAAATAATTGTATTTATTTAACCTTGTCCACAATTTATTAGTACTCATGTAAGGATCTTCGAGCTCATAGGTACCATATGTTTGTGAACACGAAGATAAAGATTCGTAGTTTGGAAAACTACATGGTACTGTTATATGTGGCATTACATGCTTATGGAATGTATGTGTTGGTTGACCATGATCCACATTCTGACTAAAATAATATATATTACAAATTATCCAATTACTCTCTCGTACTAAATATGTAAAGATATACCCTTTTCTATAATTATTATTTCAATAATCAACATCGATTATGCTTACTATTTTATATCATTGTGAATAGGTGGCGGTGAATCGGCAGTATCTATCACCTTCATTTTTTCAAAATGTTCTTCTCTTCTAGAATTCTCCTTTGCTAATGCTACTTTCAGGCATAATGGTTTCTTTTCGTGTAGTTCTCGCATAGCGAGTTCAGCTTCACGATATGTTCCATATGTAACATAGGTCCATGTGGCACGACGAGGATGGAACATTTCCTTAATTTTGCCATACTGACTAAAAATATCTCTGATACCATCCTTAAAAATTATTAGAATTTATGTTAAATAAAGATATCTCATGGATATACAATATTGATTTGCAAAGTTATAATAATCTATATATACATATATATATACATATATATATGTATATACATATATATATATAATGTATAATTTATACGAAAAACCAATTCAAAAATTATTTTAATCAGAACCGTCTCAATAATTATAATTTATAATTAAACAAATTAATAATTTTACCTCATTTAACTCTATTGGCAAATTCCTCACATATATTGTATATTCGGCATCCATTCTGTAAATAATGTAAAATATAAAAAACTATGTACATACAAGATATAAATTATCATTAGAATATCGTTCTAAAGATACTACATGAAACAAATTTATAATTTCAGAGATACGTATATAATTTACTGATACCTTTCAAATTACGCAAGTATATACACAAATATTTAATGTAAAGGTTTTTTTTACTATACAATGCATCAATGCATTTCCAAGCAGATTCATTTATCTAATATACGTTTTTTTTTATTCTTACCGATCAACACCCGGCATTTGCTCAGCATTCATATGAGCATCATAGTACGCCATATTATACACGTTACTAATTTCACGCTTGCGAAGTTATAAACGATCAAATTTTTAGCGATTGGAGGACGTAATTCATCACGCACAAAGCCGTGAAATAAACAATAAAGGACACTGGTTGACCTGCAAAAGCGGCATATTAACACAACGTAATGAAGTTAGAAAGTTAAAAATATATGTAGATAAACACATAGAAAGAACGCAGATAAAAAAAAGTTATAAGGCGGCACACACGTTTTTGTCTGAAAGAAAAACGCGAAAGAAAGAAAATTTAAATGGACGAATCGGAATCTTCAAGATAGCGGAACAACAAACAGTTGTGTTGGTTTAGTCCAAAAAAAAAAAAGCAGCTCAAAGTTCTAAATCACTCTAGATATACTGAAGTAGCGCATCTCCTTTTACCCGAGTTAAAACGTCAACTTTCCTATTGGCTATTTCGCCATTTTTAACCTGGTGGCTGTAGTCCAATAACCGACTGTAATTGGTCATGTGCACCAGTGCAGAAATAAAGAACAGACCTAGCATCAAGTTCGCTAAATCAAATACTGTTTATATTATACAAATTATATATATATATATAAAGGATCCCGCACAAATCTTATGGAAATTGAATTTCGGTTGAATTGCTTGAAAAATTTGATATGTTGTAGATCTTGCCGTCCTTATAAAAAGTTTCCACAGGCACGACTCCCTATAATGAACCGTTTGACTTCTACGAGGCGTCATTTTTCGAAATAGACTAATATTACAATTTCTTATTTTCAATGTGTACGGTGCATTCCTACGTCATTATTTACACTTTCTATGTATATTTTTAAGTAAAAAGTTATAATATTCACCTGTTTCTCATAAATCAGGATGCTTTCGATTATTGTGAGTATTGTATTACAAGATTCAATAGAAAAATGAATTATTATATATATTTAAAAAATATAATTTTCTTACGAGAAAGAAATATTTAACAGATAAGAATTAATAGTATGAGTAGTTATGAAAATAATTGTTGAAAAATAGCTCTAAAAAAAAATTATTTGTAAAAGTAGTTGTGAAAAAAACTGATTTAAAGAGTAACTCTGAAAAGAATAGGTCGCAGGAGTTCAAGCATGATCTCGGGATGCGTACAAAGATTCGTTGTAGTCGTACAAGCCGGATGTTCATTGAAATGAGATAGCAATACTTCGACCGACACACGGTCTACTCAATATAAATAAAGCGCGCAGTGGTTCTTCGTGTGCGCTCCATAATCGTCCCAAAAATTCCGCGCTCTAAACGTGAAGCAACACAGCGTTGACTTAAATCTCAAAAATCAAGTTATCGACTTCGATATCCTTATAGCTTTTTTTGTCAGAAACAATTAATATTATTTTTGTAATTTTTTTACTTACAAATAAAGAAAGAGCAAATAATAATGTAGAAATGCACCATGCTCGTTGAAAAGATATTGTATTAGCCCGTTTTAAAAAATGACGCCTCGTAGAGGTCAAACGGTTCAATTATCATTACAAGGGGTCATGCCTGAGACTTTTTATTAGGACGACAAGATCTACAACATATAAAATTTTCAGGCAATTCAATCGAAATTCAATTTCCACAAGATTTGTGCGGGGTCCTTTATTTTCCAAAATAAAAAATTTGTTTTAAAAAATTGTAAATATGTTCATGAATTTTTAGAAATTTTGAAAAATTATTTATTTTAAAAGATGAAAAAATGAACGTGCTCGAGATATCTCTCCGAACTTGTTCGCGCAATTAATGCCTTCCACCCTTGTTTTAACATTGCGTTGAAGTTTATCTTCTCGACCGTAGTCAGACAGAATTGTCCGATGAGACAACAAGCCTGTTCTTTTTGACTGAACTTTTGCATCAGTTCATCTTTCTTCCTTTTCTCTCCAGGAGAAAAAAAGAAGAAGAAATAGGCCTACCATTTTGTGCCATTTAATAGTAATGTCGGCTGCAGACCAATGTGATGTTCGTCGCGTTCGACATGCGCGTAATAATGAGCGTATAGCTTTAGATTTTAGAATGAGAACATCGATAAAGCTGTATGTATGTACGCTCATTGGATATCGCATGTCGTGCGCGGTAAATATCGTGCTGGTCTGCAGCCGGCATCAGAGTTAAACTTTTTATAGCATTTTTGCTAAACTTCAAATATACATATATCTATTACATTTTTTAAATGAACAAGTGTTACTAATTAAAAGGTATAGTTCAGTCACAAAGAAGGCCTAAAAGACGAACTTATCAAGTGCCTGTAAAACAATCTCCTCAACCTTATCAGAAGTATACGATGTCTCGTGCATGCAAATGCATGCGTCAACATTTAAGACTTAAGAGTTTCGGCACAAACCATTCTTTAAGAGTCGACAGAAAAGACTATGAAGATCTTTAGTCGGAGACAAATTTCTTCCTATTGAAATTACGGCTAAAATACTGCATGAATAACATTTTAATTACGATATTCATAATCAGGTAAGTCACGTGAAGAAGGTTTGTACACAGCAATTTTTTTTAAAAAGACAAAATAAAAATTCGTTCTGATATTTCATCCGATATGTATTAAGGCAGTTGCACATAATTAATAATGTATTATATAATAAGTTATAATATATTATAATAACTTTTTAAGAATCAATTTGCAAAATCCGACTTTGTACGCGTCTTTGTAGCTTCATAAAAAAAAGAAATCAGAAAAATTTCTGACGTAATATTATTTCTCCGAAATAGAATATCATGAAAATATATGTATCTGCATGAAAAAGGAGCATATTATTTTAATATTATGTTTTTTAGAGCGGAATTGCAAAATTTGACTCTTTAACAGACTTCATAAATTCGTGAAATATAAACGAAAAAAAATTTCTTCTTTTTCTTCTTCTTTTATTGGTCCTGCAGCCGAATTTGACTGAAACTAAATTACTGATGTTCAAACGTCAAAAAATACAATAATTGAGAGAAGCACACGAAGTGATAAATTCTAATTTTAATGAAACTTTGTATATACATATAGATTATATAAAAAGATGAATTTAGAAAATGACTGTCGCGGCAAAAACACGGTTTCAAGGGATGAAATTACCCTTTATGTAGTATAACAATTTTCAGTTTTTTCTGTTATATCTCGAAAATTGTTCGAAATATCAATAAATGTTTTATATAAAAGCTTTGTAACAAAATTACTTCTACTCATTTACGTCAATATTTTTATTAAACTATTTTTTTTTAATTAAAAAAATTTTATTTTTCATATATATTATTGAATGAACAGAAGTAATTTTGTTGTAAAAGTTTTGTATATAAAACATTTTTAATATCTCGAATAATTTTTAAGGTACAACGAAAAAAGCTAAAATCCGTGTTATAAGGGATGATTTCCCTTCAAACTGTTTTTCCGCCGTAATTAACATTTTATAAATTTATCTTTTTATGTAACTTACATGTGTACAAAGTTTATTAATACCAGTGTTTAACATTTTATGTGGCTCCCTTGTAACTTGTAAAAAAGGTATGCATATACAATGCAGGTCACACAATCAAAAAAAATGGTTTTCCAGACACAAAACCTACGATTCTCTTTATACTCATTCTAAGGATGAAATCACACGGTGCAGAAAAGGACTGCGGAATAGAGAATGCGTCACTGAACAACCAATTAGCGCTATTCGGAATATTGGAATGTAGCCTAAATCTGAACATAACTCTAAGTTAGCATCATTTCCTTGTAGTTTCGCGCATTTTAAACCATCATGGCAGACTTCCTTTTTCGCAGAGGACGCTAAAGAGGATGCTAAGATGTTACGAATGGTAATCACAATCCGACTTTATATTCAAGATCTTAAGTCTGTTCGTGGATAATTTTAGTTCAGGTAATTCAAAATCAAGACGTAAAATGTTTAAAAATACTATTTAAAATATTAAAATATCTTTTAAATATAGTATCCGAAAGATGCGGAACATCGAGAAATTTCAAGAAGTTTCGAATATTTTGATATGCATGTTTGAATCTTGAAAAGAATCTGGAAAAAAGTCAGCTAATAAAATGATTTTAAGCTTAATTTTAAAGCTTATTCTACAATGTGCTTTTTGTTTCTTGGGAGGGAAACAAAAGCGTTTCCCTCTTTTTCCCTTTTTACAGCCAACAATTTTATATCTCGCCACGTGTTTATTGTTTCTTTCCAAGTTCGTTAACTTTTATCCCGTGCAACAAAAAATGAAAAACATAAAAAGAAAAAAAAAGTAGTAAAAAATAGAAAAATGCAAGAAACAAGACACTAAGGTTAATTCTACAATGTGCTTTTTGTTTTCGGTTTCTTGCTGTTTGTTTCTTGTCTTATTGACCAAAAAGGCAAGAGACAGAGACAAACAACAGCAAGAAACAGAAAATAAACTGTGCACATTGTAGAATTAGCCAAAAAGTACATTGTAGAATAAGTTTAACAGATCGAGCTTTGAATACCGTTTTACGTCATTAAAGAATTTCTCATTGAGGATTAATAACCTTTATCGTTGTGTAGTTGTACTTACTCTGCTGTTTCTCTCAGCATAAACGCCACCAGCCTCCGAAAGTATTAATGAATGGAATACTCTTTTTCACCTTTTCCTAATAATGAAACTCTATTTATGAAGAACTCTATTTATGAAGAACTAATGTCGATTTAGAACATTTATGCGAAATTAACTTATTCAACACCTTTTTCTGACTGCGACTTCCATTGGGGAGAACAGCCACAAAAACAAAGCACCCTTACATTGTCTTACTTTCCTATTACTTACTAAACAGTGATGAGGTCTGTTTTCTGTAATTGAACTGGTGTACACTTTTAGAACTTAAAGTGAGACAGTTATACGTTTGATATTTATCGAAAACGAGAAAAAGAGTTCTAGAGCAATCTAGTGCTCCATAGTAACATAAGACAGAAAACAATGGTATATGGATATACGGTCACTTTTCTGGCACGCGCATGCGTGGCACTGCTTCAGTAACGTATTTAAAGGGTATTCCGAATCGGGTTAACCTAACTTATTTTTTCCCCCCTAGATGTTGGTAGTTCCATAATTAAACCGATAAGTGTTTTGGCAGTCGATTCTGTATCTTCAAACAAGATGAAAATTACAAAAGTGAACAAATTTACTAGATATTGACCAATGAAATTATTAGTATTCTAGTAAATTCGCTCACTTTTGTAATTTTCACCTCGTTTTAAGATACAGAATCGAATCTTGAACGCCATCGTCGGTTGTCATAACTCATAACTAATGGAAGCCAGTAGCTGAGTTTGACGGCCGATGAGTTTGTGGTATCAATCATGAAACTTTATCCCCAGGATGGAAAGTGAAAAGTGAAAATTTTAATCATTGAAGTTAATGGAGTACCCTAAATACTTCTCGGTTTAGTTACGGAATTGCCAACATCTAAGAGAAAAAATAAGCTAAAGCAATAAGCATGTAAATTATCATGGCAACATTATGCTAGATGCTCATTGGTCCAGCAGTCTTATGTTATACTTATTCTGTTAGGCCGGGTTCACATTTTGATGGAAAAGCGGAGGCCAATCAGAACTCGCGAAAAGACAAGCGAAGCAGACAAGCGAAGCAGACAAGCGAAGCAGACAAGCGAAATGTACCGCCTACTACTATTGCGAGTTCTGATTGACTTTCGTTAAGATGTGAACCCAGCTTTATACGTTTCATGTGTGAAGCCCTTTAAGCCTTACACAATGCGGAGAAATAGCAATAACGATAAAAATAACACGATTTCCTATCAGAAAGTGTATATTCTAGTGTATTTGATTTCTGATAAGTTGAAATCGTGTTATTCTTATCGAATAGCGAATTGACCAATCACGGTAGAGTCCGTAACGTAAGCAATAGCCAATTCAACATATTGATTTCCTTACTGTCTTAAATTTGTTGTGTGCCATGGTCTTAAGAACCTGTAAAAGTAAGATATCGCGATTAATAAAGTGCCCAATGTGTATTTTATTAAATAGCACAATAAAATATATTGAATATTTCACAGTTTAATTCGTTTCTATTCCGTATTCAGGCCTTAGATTTAAGGCTTTCTTAAATTTAGAGATGCTTCACTTCAGGTGCTCTACGAATTTTATTGGCTATTGAGCATCGAAAGATAAAGTTAAGAAAACCTTAAATATAAAATAAGACTATGAATACGGAATATATTTTTATTAAACGTACATCTTTACGATTTTTGTACAATAGCTTTAAAGTGCACTGAGTACGCACTAATTCTGCCAAAAAACACTATAAGGCACTTGGGTAACTCGGATGAGTTTCCGAACGCAGTCCAGAAGTTTTGATCGACGTCCTTGACAGGTAGCGTCGTCGCGCTTTTTTCCGCACGCACGACAAATAACATTAGTAGAATGACAATTCTGCGCCAAACTGCGTCAAGTCGCAGAACGAGTCACAAGAAGATGCGCGCGTTTTTGCAGATAGAGGGAAACAGCGGCGCACGATTGGTCGGCGCCGCAGACTGGTCGACATTCGTTCGCGAGACGTGTCATGTGACCCGTTCTTCTATTTATGCAAACATCACCGATCACTCAGCCCCCGCAGTCTCGTGGCAAAACAATAACAAACAACACACGTCGTAACATCTCCGCGTTTCGACCGATTTCTCGCGCGATTCTCTCGCAAGTCGTTCGCACGTACAAGGAAAAATCCGTAGTACGAGATTTGCATGATTATAGACGTGCTCGATTGACGGCAATCGAGGATCCTCTCGCTTTCGTGAAACCCGTCTGCCGTCGCGGGCGCCACGCGAGTCGAGTGAGTCGGGTCTACTCCGACAATTCGGGGGGGAAGAAAAGTGAAACCTACTCTAGCTGGCCTCGTCGCGAGATGCTGTCAGCTGCGAAAAATGCCTACTGACGAGAGACGCGCGATGTGTGCGTACTGTGTCAACTGTGTCAACTGTGTGCGCGCGTGGACCAATATGTGATTTTCGACCTGTGCTGTGCACATTGTCATTCTCTCCGAGCAGGTCAGCTCTCGTTTAAATATCGCTTAAGCGGATTAGGAGACTACAGAGTAGCCGTTCCCTCGTGGCCGAGCCTTTCAGTGCGCGAGGCCACGCGAGGCTGCGAATCACTGCGAATCGATCGAGCGATATCAGGCGTGGACAAGTCAAAATCAATCAAAATTGTAAACGGTGCAATTCGCTCAGTGAGCGATAAGCCGCGCGCGTTTCCTCTTTCTCTTTCGTTATCGTCCCGCTGCGCTGGGACATTGTCCAGTCGCCGTGCCGTTGTAATGACGCGTTGTTGTAACGCGTGTAATAATAATACGTAACGATTTTTGTTGCCTGTAACTGCACGATATTCGTCTCTGATACATACAAAGTCGAACGACGAACAGATTGAGTTTGGGACGATTTGTTTTATTCAGCAAACTTTTGTACTTTTTACTTTCCGTAGAAAAATAATTTCCAGAAGTATAATTGTTGACATTGTTATAGCGTGCTTGAAGCGCGCGCGAGAACTACGTTCTCTGTTGATTTTTCGTCAACGCACTTGTGACTGATGGATGACTCCAAGTACAACGACTTTTCGCTATCTAACACAATGGATAGCATAGTGAAGCAGGAACCTGCCCAGGAGATGAATTCGGCGTCGGCATCTGTGCCGATACCGGGAGGACACAGAGGTACCACGCGAGGAACTTACGATCAGTTCTCACCGTCCCCTCTAGCGGTATCCTCAGGATGGGATATGAGGGCCGAGCAAATGGAATATCCTTTTAAAATGGATCCAGATCAGATGGACATCTCGTTTAAGATGGATGAGGACGACATATTTCAGGTGGACAAAGCTGAACTTATTCAAGGTCCAACTCTGGCCGAATTGAATGCCAATGACGATACCTTGCTGGGAGATTTAAATTTTGATGATTTGTTATTACCCGAAGAAAGAGTACAGCCGATAAAAATGGAATATGCTGCTCCATTAACTGGCTCTCTGTTTAGTAGTAGCATAGGATTTGCGCCCAGTAGTTTTCCTCAATCTGGAGTAACACACCGTAGTTGTCCCACATATACAAATACATGTGGCTTTAATTTAAATAGAGGTTCAAATATTGTGGATAATGCTGAAGCTGTTAGTCCTACTGCGTTTCCTAGTCCAGGCACTAGTAACATTGCAGGTATAGTCAAAAAACAAATGTATTTAATCTTTTAATAGCAATAATATTAAGTAACAGTATTTTTTTACATGTAACAGCAAAAACAATTAGATAATATTAATATTGTGTTTTTGTATTAAATATTAGTATTGTGCTTTTGATGATTTATATTTGTGTTTTTTTACGATTTGTTTGTTGATAAAAATGATAATGTATTACAATTCATTCAGGTAGTTCAACAGCAAGCTCATCGACTTCACCACATCCTGTAACTCGGCCCATTGGCTCATCTACTTTACACGAGCTACTTATGAAAAGAGGTGAAAATCCATTTAATCCAGTATCTAATCAGGCTGATAATATCTCTACGATAGGTGGTAAACCTAAAATTTCGAGATTGTCTATGTCTGCACCAACGCAGACAATGGGACATTTGGATCATATCTGGGCTCACAGGGAACCACGACAACATCTCTTGAGTACCGGTAGTTTGGTGGAGGCAGGATCGACGAGTAGTCTGAGTACTGGAGGTGCTCTTAGTCCAGATCCACTATGTATTGATCCTCTTAGCCACGATGAAGGTTATGAAGACAGTGATGATGATAGTGATCACTATGATGACTACAGCAGTGATAATGGTATATATATATATTTGTGTGATTAAGAAATATAGATATATAGTATACAATATAGTCATATAATTTATAAAAAATTATTTTTTTGTGTAAAATAAAAATCGATTGATTAAATTAATCTCACATTTTTATTAAATATTTTGTAAACTAAAAGAGAAAGAAATGGAAATATAGCTATATAAATCATCGTTTATCTATCAGATACAGGTGGAAGCGATGGTGAGGAGCAAAGTAATAACAGAGTAGGAACAGGAACTACAGAATTGGGAAAGGAAAGGCATAGTAAGAAAGAAAGATTCTTCTGGCAATATAACGTTCAAGCTAAGGGACCAAAAGGACAACGATTAATTGCGCGAGCGCGTTTGGAAGATCCACATGTCTTGAATGAAGCAACTGATCCAGTATTTAGTCCTCATTGTGCTCTTAGAGGAATTAAACATAGTGGAAAGGCACGAAAAGGCGACGGAAATGATCTTACACCGAATCCTCGCAAGCTCCATAACATCGGACGAGAACTAGATAAATTAAATCGCATTATAAATGATATGACACCTGTTTCAGAATTACCTTTTCCGGCAAGACCGAAAACGCGTAAAGAAAAAAATAAACTAGCTTCACGAGCATGCCGTTTAAAGAAAAAGGCTCAACATGAAGCAAATAAGATAAAGCTGCATGGACTTGAAACAGAACACAGTTGAGTATACGTCGAAATGATAAATGTATTGAAACATATTGAATATATTAAGAAAAACGAATAATTCTTTTATTAGGACGTCTTATACAAGGTATATCACAAGCTAAACATACACTTGCTGCTAAATTAGCTGAATCCAATCCTGACACTCAAGAAGAACTTACACGACAAATGGAAAAATGTTGCAAGCTAGCTACCAGTGAGTAATATCAATATATATATATATATATATATATATATATGTATATATGTATATAATTTCTTAGATAAAATGTATCATAAGTATACAAATAAAACATACAATAAGCATACTCATATTAGTTATTATTATTTTAATACGTATGCAAATTTCTGATTGCAGAAATGCGAATAGCAAATTATTCAACAGATTTTGTGAACAAAGTGTTGGAGAATATTAGAGCCGGTATTCCTGATGGTGGAATCGATAATTTTTAATATTATAGCGAATCGTTTTCCTATAAATATGATGTCTACGCGTGTATATATATCTTTAGAAAAATATGCTATGTCTATACACACATGTAGGATAATATTGCTTTTTATCTTTAAAGTTGCTGTTAAATGCTTGACAAAGGAGATTTACAGTTTAACTTATTGGTTAACGTATAATTAACATATATCTTGTATACGTTATTTCCAAAAATGTTTACTGATGTAATAAGAAACGAAACCTTGATATACGTATTGGTTTATCTTTTAGACTTTCAAATCGTTAATTTTTTTTACAAAAGTATCTGCGTTTTCACCTATTGTATATATTGGTCAATCTGTATATAACATTTTTCATGCATCACGTACGATAGTTTCAATAATGTATTTATGCAAACAAAGGATACGATTTTTTTGACAAATTAGCTGCAAAGATATCATTTGATTAAAAAAAGAACGATTATATATCCTGATGAAAGTGCAAAGAAAAAAGTGCCGAATGTCACTTAATTATAATACATTAAAGAGAGATGATATCATCAATGTCCATTATCAATCAACGTTGCATACGTTGTGTGATTCTAAATTTAATTTTTAAATTACAGTGAATGTGTATCATACACAGCAGAACTTTTGGCCCTAATAAAATTGATATGTAAAATTTAATTATACTTAATGATATTAAAAAATATTTAAAATATCGACGATTTTTTTCCGAATAAGTCTAATCAATTCCATTTTTTACGCAATTACTAATCAAGGTTTCGGAATTATGATGGCGGCTGATGCAACAATACTAAGAATTGACATTGATGATCTTTTTTTTAACGTTCAGACGATGTAGTTTTAATCATAATAGTAAAAGATTTAGAATGTGCATTTAGATGCACTTAGAAATGAGCTTTGAATTATATAGTTGTTTGCTGTTTGCTGACTCGATCTACCTCAGAACGAAACGCTATACCTACGTACATATATATTTGAATTATATAAAGATAAAATAATAATGTATGTGGAAAGATTGTAATCGTGGCGCGAGGTGGAATATCATTGCTTTAGAATTTTAGAGAAGAGAGATATAGCGAAGCATATAGCGATGCATCTCTTCTGTAGCGTCTACATCTCTTTTAAACAATCTCTTGAACGATTGTTTAGAGCGATTTTACGCCGCGATTAGAATTATAATTATATTTTGCTAATCACTAATATACACATACATATATTTTAAATATGCAAGATGTTAATTCATATATTCATACTAATATTTTTTTAATCGATTTTTGTATGTAAAGTTGCGCTGAAGATCATGTTGCGAAAGAAAAAAAAGTCCGTGTGGATATATAGTCATACGATTACATACATATATAAATGATGTTGTATAATCCTTATCAAATCGTTATGCAGTCTAATTTATTGTTATGCGGGGTACCACCGTAGGTTTCATTCGCTGTGTACGTAACGTCGGCAAAAATTAATATGTGTAATATCAGTGTAGCACGAGACGTCACTTCGACGATATCACCATAATTACAAGTGTGCGGGAAATGTTGCGTGTAATAAAAATATTTCTTTCTTCTTTCATGGTGTGCAATACGCGCGTTTGTGCGAAAAACGCCACTTTATTGTTTTTCGACGACGATCCCGATTTTACGATAATGTGCTTGTGTTCGTTCGCTCGCTCGCGCATTCGTTGCCTCCGATTGCGATCCATACGATCTATATTCATCGAGAAGTAAGGATAAATGCGCACAATCCTTTGTTATTGCGCGGGTCAATGTAAGATATAAAATTGCAATTAGCGTGCGAATGCATTCCTGACGTTAATCGTGCTAATCGAGTTACGGCAAACGACCCGAGAATAAATTGATCAGAATATGTAATGATGATTGAATTATTTTTATTCTAATAAAAAAACACATGCGAACGGCAAGCGGATTTTTCATTAGAATTATTTTAAAGATAATATATATATGTTTACAATGTCTTTTTTAATGCAAGATTATACGTGATCAATGCAAAATTAATAAAATTTAATATACAAGGTGGGTGAAAGGAAAGAAGAGTTTGAGATATTAATTAAATTTAATTAAAAGAAATATATATATATATATATATACACACATAAATATACGAATATTTATGTTGTAAATAGCAAGATTCTGCGAGAGACAATACGGCACTATTCCACAATCATTAGTCATCGGACGCGTCCGATCGGTCATTCTCATTTAATTGGTATGATTCGACATGATTCTGGCGTTAAGTCATCCGATTTCCGCATGTTTTCTGATTCGAACATGTAATATAACGATGGATGTCACGCGCGCGCTTTGTCAATCTCTGCGAATTGATCAAAATTGAGATGAAAACAATTGGCATGCAACGCGAATATTCATTAAACGTGGAACATTCATGCAATATTTTTACATTGTTGCGATATATAAACGCGTAAAGCGTTTTATAATTGTGTATTAAATGTAGATACATATTTTTAAGGCAAAATATTGATAAAAAAATATGGATAATCGATTCTTTTGAAACTTTCAAATATCCTAGATGCCTTTGCTGATAAAGTTACAGTTGTAATAACAAATTTATGGAAAAAAACTTTCCAGAGTTTAACAATTTTATGAATTTATGCGACTATCAAAATTTGACTTGAGTAACTCATATATCTAATATGATATTAATTTTACGATTTATTGTTCTTAAATATATGTATGCATGTATGGTCCTTAGTTTGACTATGTCATCTGAAAAAACATCAAAACTTGATGACTATTCCAAAATAAATAAATTGAACCAAACGTTATAAGAAAATCGAACATCTATAATAATTAATCTATATTATAAGAAAAATAATCGACAATGAGATTTGATTTAATTAAATGTCTACCAATTAGACATGTCAATATCGAGCAAAAATATCAACTATGAATTCAAAAACTATTATTGAAAAACTAGTTATATTTATTCTGAATGAATAGACATTATATTAAATATACAAAATAAAATGAATAGATTTTTCTGAAAATATATTTTCTAAAAAGCTAAACAAAGCGATAAAATCCCAATTTTTTTTAATAGTAAAGCTAGATTTCATGGAGTTTTGACCAATACTCCAATTTTGATTGACTCCGATTTGCTCCGATCTCATTACCGACAGTCGGACGTTAAATACAAGCTGAAATCTAATTGGAGGAAGAGCATATTCCGAGCAGCCATAGCATAAATATATCTATTCTCCTTCTCGTATTGGCCTGTATAGTGTATTACGCGCCAAGAGCCGAGATCGGACCGGAGACGCCAAGACGAGACAAGCCGAGATCAGATCGCCAAGTCATATTGTTGCATGACGATCAATGACGGTTTCGCACGGCACGTAAACGCCTGCATGCTCGCAGTTATGCGCTTCCATTGTGAAAATACAAGTGCTTTATGGTGATAATATGTCAAAACCAAACATAAGGAAAATAACGGCTGACCCTACGAAATGTAATACAGACTCTTCACGACGGCCGAGTGTGTTTGAGAGGTTGGGCACCAAACCAGCGATCGCCGCCGCCGCCGCCGCCGCTCAAAATACATCGGATTATTGTAGAAATTGGGCCCTCAACGGCAGTTGTTCCTACGGAAAGAGTTGCAAGTGAGTGCCAATTTCATTTGTCATAATCTCTCGCCGAAGTACGCAGTAGTAGTCGGCTGATTGATTATTGCAAGAATTTACACTTGCAGTTTCACAAAAAAAAAAAAACAATTTCGCTTTATAATATAAAGACAATAGTAGAAGAATTTTTGTAACATATAGTTAATTATTTTACGGTTTATTATTAATTGGAGTCATGATTATGAGTGTGTACTATGATAATTTTATATTTTCTCCAATATTTCGAATAGCTGTTTTTCGATGATTTAACAGTCTTATTTATTTTGCACAATATGATATAATCCGAAAACTAGTTTCTCATAAAGATCTGATTTCTGATTCAATTTTTTATTCTTTATTAGCATATTGCTTATTGGTCTAATGCAATTTCTCATTTCTCTTATTTCTTAATTAGATACGCAAACACACACACATTGATAAGTCCATCCAAACGTGCTAAGAAAGATAATGCGATCGCAGGTACATCTGGGGTAAGCTCATCATATTTTTCTATTTGATAACAATTTTATTTGATATGCATATACATAATGTTTTCAGCATTGTAATATAATTAATAAGAGTAAAAATTGGCAGATGACTATAAATTATAAATTTAAAAAAGTCAAAATTTTTTCTTTGATCCTCTCGATATTACAGCTCATTGCAGAGGATCCCTTCAAACGGCTCACATCGAAGATCGTGAAAAAGGCGTCGCATAGTCCGGATTTAAACATAGAAGAGTGGAATCAGACAGATCTCGAATACGAGGACGAGAAAGTGTTGGAGAGACGGCGGCAATTGATACAACGGGAACTGAAATTACAAATGAAGAAGGACAAAGAAGTACATGGCAAGGATAAAGTAAGGCAGAAGAAAAAAGCGATGAGCTCTTCCTCTAGTTCGCATACATCCAGCACGTCTAGCAGTAGCAGCAGCTCTAGCAGTGAAGACTCTTCTTCTACATCCACGTCGGACTCGCATAAGAAAATCAAAAAGATCAAGACTAAGAGACATCATAGTATTTCTGCCGATTATAGTGAGGACAAAGAAAGAAAGAAAAAGTAAATACTCATTTATAGCATATTTGGTCCGAGCGAGTTTGCATCAATCTGGGTTGGATTAATGATATTGTATGCTCTCCTATTGGTAGAACATGTAACGTCAACTAAGTAACTAGCAAAAATTATCCAACTTAAATCGGTGCAAACCCATTTGAGTCGAAAATGCTATTAGTGTCTTTTATTTGTACTTTATAATGTGTGAATATGTAATTGCAAGTATTTGTAAGCAAACAAATTACTTGTAGTTTTATATTCAATAAATAATCTATTATTATATATATAATTTATTATGTATATTATATTTTAATGCTGAGGAGTTATATATATAAATACTTGCTGTCATGGGTGAATTTTATAGATTGAAACTCAAGAGACTAGGAACAAGAAATGACAAAGCCGTCAATAAGAAGAAACGCAAACTTGACAATTCCACAAAAAAAGATCTTACTACGAGACCAGTCAAGAAGTATGGTTCGTCATCTGTAACCAGGAAGCATACCAACTCATTGCGCGCTAGATCACCTGCGATACAACAGGGATCTACGAGTGGAGTCACCTCTGCAGTAGCTGCAACATTGGGCTCGCAAGTTTCTGTGGCGCATCACGCATCATCCAGCAAAATTCGGGAAAGGAACAGAAGCGAATCACCGAAAACGATAAAAAATAATCGAGAAGTGGACAAGGAGGACGGCAGGCATTACAAGAAGGTTCGTGATATGGATGAGTGTCTGTCCAAGGACGCTGTCAAGTGCAAGTCATTCGATAAAATCAAAGAACAACAGGAGAAAGAAAAGAACAAAGAGAAGGATGTGCGTTCACGTACACCACCGCCGCCGCCGTCGTCATCGGAACGATCATCCAAGTACCAGCACGTTAAAGAGAATGCGTCATCAAAAGTACAACGTAGTCGAACGCCATCGAGGAGACGCGATCTTACCCCGGCGAAGAATGCGGAGAAGCAAAGCAACTCGTCGAGTCGCGTGAGAGATGCAGAGAAGAAAGATCGCGACTCGCACAAAAGAGATAAAAGCAAAGAACGAGATGATGTAAGAAAAAACGAGCAGGCATCTTCCGGTAAAACAAAACAAACAATAACTTCGAATCAAGATGACAATTATCGAAGGAACAACATAAATAAGGACAACTTTGATGATAAGACCTACGGCGGTGATAAGACGCGACAGAAAAGCCGTGAGCGTCAACGTGAAAAGGAGATGAGAGACGAACGCCCCTCGAGACTGACTCGTGATCAACGCCAAGAACCTCAGCGTGATAAGGATAAGGATGAATCTCAGGAGCGTTGTCGGAATGAAAGACAGCGCGAGCGTGATCGAGAAAGGACCGATCGGGACCGGGATCGAGAAAGAGAACGAGAACGCGACAGAGAGAGAGATAGAGATCGCGAACGAGAACGAGAACGCGATCGTGAGCGGGAAAGAGATCGTGAAATACGAGAACGAGATCGCGATCGCGACCGAGAAAGAGAGAAGTCTATGAAACCACGCGAAAGGGACGTGTCTACGGTAATTTCACCCGCGGCATTGAACCTATCGGCGGATAAGAATTCGCGTTACAATAATAGAATCAAGGAACGACCTTTGGGTAAAGATATGTCATTTGAGAAAAGCGGCGGGACTCGCGAGCGAAACAGAAATGAACGCGAACGGGAACGATCTGAAACGAAAGCTCTCGCCGAGCGTGAACGGAACTCCACGCAGTCACGACTGGATGGAAGATATGAAAGAAATACTGTTGTTGAAAAAGATGTATCGTCAAGTCGCAGCAAGTCGACAGTCAATTCACCCCGGGATCGCATGGATCGTTTTCGAGAAACGTCTTTAGATCGTGCATCCTTACACGACAAGAGTGGGCATGCCGCGCCGTCGTCGAACGTTCAGTCAACAGCGACGTTGCCACCCGTACCTTCGGCTTCATCTTCCTCATCAGTAGTGGCTGTGACACCCGCTTTATCATCTCGCGATCATCTTATAGATATGGTGGACAATCACTACGACAGGGACAGACATAGAAGGTTCGGCGTGAGATATGAACGGGGTCATACATCGGAGCACAGCAGCAGGAAGGATCAGGCAAGAATAGAATCGAATCGCGTTCCGAGCAAAATCAACCGAATGGTGGATCGTCGGGATGCAAACAGTCCGCGACGCACCATGGAAGTGGAGAGGAATTTTGGTAGGAACTACGGCAGATTGCCGGAGCACTGGGACGAGCAGGAAGAATCAGCTCCACACGTTGAGTATCGGGATCACGCTCACATTCATGAGGATGACAGAAGAAAGACTATCGAGGGTAGAAGGTTTGACAGTCCTTTTGAAGAAAGACGCGTTGCTCGCGACGAAAGATCCAGAGAGGCAAGATATGTGATTCAAACTACAGAACGACCATCCTTCGATGATCATCGTCATCATCATCATCATCATCGACATCCTCTGTATCCTGGCGATAAATTGAGAAGTGGTGGAGCCAGTATCAGGTAATAATTAATATATTAATATGAACTGAAGAAATATTATTCTTTGAAAGTTAGTTCGAGATAATATTGAATTATATTTTCTATGTTATTCTTTTATTAAAATAGTGTATTGTTCTATCTTAACAGATAACTTATCAGAACTAAAACAAAGATTTTATATGTTGTATCTTATAATCATATCTTATAATTATAAACTTTTTCTTTTTGGAATTTCTTTTCTTCAAATCGTTACTAAAATTTTACTTTTTTTTATTATTGTTTATGTATATTTTCTGTTTTAGAGATGAATCTGTTTCTAATGATAAATGGGAGGGACATCATCGTGATGTAGAACACGGTCGAGACCGTAATTATCAGACAGTAGAATGGGAGGAAAGAGAATGGCGCAATAGACCATTATGGGAAAGCAGAGATAGTCTTCCTCGTTCGGAAATACATGATGACGAGTGGAATTCCAGATATGATAATACTATAAGCGACTGGAAGCCTAATGATTCACGAAAATGGGATAATCAGAACGTTCACGTTCGATCGCATTACAGAAATGAGCGCACGAAGGACTTGGAGCACGGAGAATCTACGCAACATAAGTAAACATAAAATCTTACCATCTTACACGATTAAAATGAAAATTATAATATATATCTGCATTATATTAGTTAAAGCATGTTAAATGAAAATAATTCTTATAGCAAAAGACGATCGTACAATGCGCCAGAAACAAGAGAAGAGCCAGTGATTCATCCTTCTGCTAAGCAAGCTGCTATTTATGGCAGCATGAAAGAAGAGCCTATCAACAAGAAGTTGATGGAACTTGCTGAAGGTAGATTGTGCACAACTACTAGAGAAAAGTCCACGGATAACTTCCAAAAGAAGAATCAGCAAAAGGATAAACCTGAAATTAAGGAATCTGTCGCGGTGGAACCAAAGCGTCCTGTTGCCGATGAGTCTTTACAGACTCTTCATACCGAGAGCGATTTGAGTGATATTAGCGATGATCCTGATGATATATTGAACATGGAAGAAGATACTACAGTGCATATTTTTATATTCCTATATTTTTATTTTTTTTTATTTCAAAATGTCATGCTCACACTTTTATATATAATTTTTTAACAGGATATGGAAACTAATAAAACACGGACAAATAAGAAAGCATCAGATGTTGCGCACCGTGATGTACAGTTAACAGTACAAGAGTCAGCTCAATTATCTCCGAAAGAACCTGCAGAAGAAACTATTTTCAGTTCAAAATCTAAAGATAATGCCGATACAGCATCATTGAAGTAAGATATATAGATTATAAAATATTATAAGAGATAAAACGTTTTTGTTAAAGAAATTATTTGATATTAAGATCATAATTTATAACGAAAAATATGCGATTATCTTTTAAAAAAATTAATTTCTTTTGCTTCAGATTGCTTTATTTATGCGAAAACTCTAATTTTATATCTAAAACATCAAATTTTATATCTGACTCTCTTTATAGGAACATGGAAGACGATAATATGGAGACTATGGACTTCGAAGAAATTTCTGATGGTGAGTTGGAGGAGGATATCAAAACGAGCGGAAAAGGATTAGGTGATGCTTTAGGAGTCGATTGGGAATCTCTTGTGAAGGAAACGCAAGCGAGGAGAATTGTTCCGTCCAATGAAGACTCTACGGAGAATCGATGGCAGTGTAAAGCTATCTACTATAGAATCGGTATATCTAAGAAATATGCGGGTGAAGATTTCATGAAAAAGTTGATAAAAAAGTATGAGAAGAATGGTGAGTTTTAATAGTTTTGTTAAAATCAGAAATAGGTTTTTGTGCAAATAAATAAATAATTTTTATTTCTTTTTTTTTATAGATCATAAAGAATTTTTACTGAATGATATTGCGCTAATGCACACAGGACTTGCACGAAATCGGTTACTTCAAGATTTAGGTAATGGTGCAATGCATGTTGTAGACGATACTTTGTATAGGTAAGGTTTTATATTATTCTTATATTTAAAATTTGCTTTAAATCACGTTATAAATATCAGTTAGTTATATTATAAACTTTAACAACGTGTAATAGTATTAATAGAATAAAATTTTGTAGAAATAATAATACAAGTTACGATGAAGACGTGGACTATGATTGGGAAACATTGAAGCCAAATATTGCTTTGTACGAAGAAGCGAAATGTTTATTACAGCAAGTGAGATGAAAAAGATAAGTTTTGTACATAAAATTATGAATAGTCACTGTTTTCTTGTATTTATATATATATAAAGTATATTATACATAAAATGTGTGTGAGATACAGTCAGCAAAAAAGTTTACAAAAATTTACATTATTTTATTATGGAATGTACATTATGTATTAATATTTGTTCGAAACAAATTTGAAAACATGAAATCATTGAAGAATATACAAGAAGCACAAATATGCTATTAAATTTCAAAATCATGTTCTGAAAATGAAGGTTTGTATTTTAAAAAAATTTTTTATATTTTATTTTGTTGCAAAGTAACACTCTATTGTTACTTGCGCTATCTATATTGTCCTAGTGTGTGTGTGTATAGACATATGTATCATCGATGTTATAACTTCGGCGTAAATCGATGATTCGTGTAAACAAATAAAGTAAACAGCGTAAAGTCAGAAAACTGGTCAATCACAGTCATTACATTCTTCAGAAGAATAATTGACCAGTTTCATAATATCGATGTTATAACTTCGGTGTAAATCGAACCGTATGAACGTAGTCATTGTAACAAATCTTATCTTGGTTGTGTTCAGATATGCACTGTATTGAAAATCTGTAGTTCACGTTACGTATACTGTAGATTTTAGTATAGTGTATATGGGAACACGTATCTATGATCACGACTTATAATTGCTAATCGTATATTTGAATAACGATTATAAGTCATAATAATTTATGTCTAAATTTGCATTTTTATTTTGGCAAAGTTCATCAATGAATCTTCACACATTTTAAATCTCATGTTCTATATATATGTATACATATATATATATATGTTCATGAATTTAAAAATACAGTATCAAATAAGTAATTATAAATTGTGAAAATTGTAATGTAGACGCATTCTTTGCTCTCTCGTAATACATGTATACAAATATTGGCAATAAATAAGAACAGTGTCAAAATAGTCATTTGCATTAATCGCTTTTGCGAACACAAACTGCACCAACATCGTTTTGTAATATACTCATTGCCTCTTTTAACAGTTGTTCATTATCGTCATTCTAAAAAAAAAAGATTTAAAATAATAATTAGGATACATATAATAAATATAAATTATTCGTCATACTTTTATGTGCAGATATGTCTGTTCATCGTTATCAGAAATCTGGCGTTTAAACAATTCAAGACTTGTGCGATACAATTCATATAAAACAAGACCTGGAATATATTAGAAAATACATTAAAAATTTTATTTCAACTTTTTTACTTTACTATAAAATAATATGTGTTAAAATTTTTTTTTTCTGAAATCTTTCATATTTCATTTTGACATAAATAATTTACGTTAACATATTATTATAGAATGTCCTTTTAATAAAAAAAAGAACACGATCTTCATTTCGGTCTTTCCTATATATATCTTTCATATATACCTTTCTGTATATCTCGTTCATAGGAACAAGAATGAAGGAAAGAAATACTTTATAGAAATACTAATGTACAATATAATATATTGGGTTGGCAAGAAAGTAATTGCGTTTTTTTAAAAGGCATCTATCAGTAAAAACCGCAATTACTTTCTTATCAACTAATATAAATATATCTTGATAGAATAAAGTTTTCAGCTTTAAGAATCTCTTTTTTAAATTGCGATACGACAATTTTTAACGGAGTTATGAGCAATTAAAGTCAAAATAATCCTTTTATTTAATCCGCGATAACTCAGTAACCAAAAATCGTAGAAATATTTAAAAAAAAAACGATTTTGTAGGGATTGTACGAAAAATATCAAGCTTTCACGATAGGTAGTCGAAAATTTTCTCAAATTTGTTTTGGGCACGTTACAATTTCATAAAGTGAGAAAAAAATTTTCCGTTCTTTTCAGCTCGTAGTTTTTGTTATGTAAAAATTATCAAACTCATAAAAAAATCACTTTAAAAATATGCTTTTAAAAGAGATTTCAAGTTTAAAAATTTTTTTTTAATTTAAATTTCATTATTGATGAAGATATTGTATATATAACATTGAGCTAAAAAAACGCAATTATTTCCTTGCCAATTCAACATATTATAATATAATATAATATTATATATATATATTATATGTATAAATTTTATATGTATATATATACATATAAAATTTAATATATAGGAGAAAAACATTTCTTACATCATTACCTTTTTTAATTGAATCTCCAGAACCCAAAGTGTCTAAAACAGAAAGTATATCGTCACAATACATCTTTTTAATTCTAAGTTCTGTATCTGTGAGATCTGCAATAATAAGAATTACATTTTACTATGACGTACACACATATATTAAGCAACATAAAGGTAAAAGGCTTCTATAAAAATGTCACAATAATATTTATGGAATATTATGTATATCTTACTTTCCCATTTAAGGTCGGGAACTCTGCCAAAGTAAGATATTATACGATATTTCATATCCATCATAATATAATTAGTGGCAGGTACCAATCTCGATAGTATTGCTTCTGTAAATCTTAGAATTTCTCGCGGAGTTTTATACATAGCATCGGATACAAATGTGTTCAATCCTGAATGAATACATTCGATCTGTAAAGCAACGAAATTCACATTCATAAAAGAAATCAGGATAAACTTTGGTATTGTCGAAATACTATAATTTTAATACTATAATTTTTCATATGTTCATGCAAATGTAAATGTGCGTGACTTATCAATATACAAATATTATTTTTTCTAAAATTAATAATTATATAAAAAACATTTATTTTTCTTATAGAAAGAATCGTTATAGATTATTTCAATTATTTTTATATTTTTATTAAAAATGTAGCGTTATATTTCAATGCTTAGATACCACCTGTCTGTAATTTACACTGATTTGGCATTTATCACAAATCCAGGATGATTCATGATTGAGAGGATTACGAGGTAACAAGCATCCTGAACAATTGTCCTTCGCGCAGAGAAGCGTGCTGAGTTGAGAACCGAATTCCTAGGAAAAATAAAAAGTCTTGCATAAATTTTCGTTGCGAAATATTGTCGCAATATTGACATACCAGAGGATCGGAGCACCTATTGCAATTGCAGGAGAAACGTTTGGTGACTTTTAAGAACTGCCTTCTGCTCGACGTATCCCACAGCAGATCGGTATAGGACATGGTGATCTCTTCACCAGCAGCGATAGGCAGCACGGCACTCACGTACAACCGTTGCTGATCGTCGAAGTGATGCCTGGTATTTGGCACGCAACAATGATTCTGTAACGCTCCCATTGGATAAAGACCACGTAAACTCGTGGTATAGTCGTTGTCCCGTGAAGGTACAACTACAACTTCGAACGAATTTGTATTGAAGACACCGCAAGTGCGCCTCATGAGTTCCATTTGCTCCTCGCTAGGAAGTTTGGCTACGTTTCTCTTGAGCAAGTCGATCTACGGCAAATTTGTAGAACGCATGTTATAAGATGCTTTATTTTATATTTTACACGATATTTTTTTACATTACATGAGGAAATTGTAAAGCGACACAATAGACTAAACAAGATAACTTGATGTTGAAGTACATATATTAATTATAAGAGGACTATGTCAATCACATTCTCTAAAATATATGGTGAATAGCTAAATTTTTAAAATAATATTGTTTATAGTATTGCAGTACACATTACTCAACAAAATTAAAGGATCATTTAAAATCCGTACTAAAAAGTTATCTTTTAATTTGATTCTTTTAGCGCTGATTTTAAGTGATTCTTTAATTTTGAATAGTTTATGAAGCAACAAACAATATTATTTCGAAGATTTAGCTATTCATTTTCCACTCTTCTACAGCTAGATATTTATTATACAAATGAAATACTTATGTGAAATCTTATATATAAAAGAAAACGTACCTCATAGTTGCGAGTAAGATTCGCATGACACTCAAGAGCATACAAGAGTTTATATTGATCTTTCGATAATGTAAGAGCACGTATCGGCACTACTGCGAGTAACAGGTCTTTGGACCAGGTAGAACCGCAAGTTGGCGTCCATTCTCTCAAGAATCGCATTCTGCAGAACAGATCGGCAAACCGCAGCCGTGATCGCAGGGGAACAGAGCGCAATTGTTCTTGTAACAAACGACGCACATTGGCAAGTACTTGTTGTAGCATCGTGGTCCTATTAACAATGGGACGTCTATGAAGATTAACTCGTTAGCTCGTATGTCTCGCGTGGCAAATATGCCGCGACCTCCGAGAGGAGAACGACCAACGATCCATGACCTGGGTTCATCTTGCAAAAGATTATTCTCTCGCAGATGAGACTTGAGCAACTCTTCCGTCTCATTCAGTTCCATCTGGACGATAGATGTGCTCTCTGCTTATAAGTGTTCCTGTCGATTCTCCTCCTCGACGATTTGATCTTCCTCTTTTATATAGATGATGAAACGTATCAGTTCACGGCACTGAGCCAGTTTTCGTGTAACTAAACAGAGAACATTTAAGAGCTAGGAAAATCTTGTTTTGTTGATCGGCACAAATAGCGAGTGGGTGTTGAGATCTTACAATGTTTACAAAATAGAAGCTCTTCTTTTGATGAAACTGATTTAATTTGTAATGAGATCAATTTCTAATCGTTACAAATACAGAGAGACATTCATGGATCTGACCTAAAATTTTTTTAATTGACCACAAGATTTCTAAATGTGAATTTCAGAAAGATTGACATATACAAAACCTACTTGATAGCAAGAATGCAACAAGGCAGTGATGGCACTGGGATATTTATACTCGTCCTTTGTCAGATGTGATATACCGCAGACCGGTGTTAGAAGTATCAGAGAATTTTAGCTTTCGTAATACGTATTCACGGATCATCTTACAAATTAATTATATAATTAAGATCAGGATTAATATTACGAAGTCGAAAGAGTTCTGATTGGAGGCACGCGAATAGCACTGTGTGTTCTATGAGTAGCTCTCGTTATAAATCTTAGTTTAAAATAGAATTATAATTTGGCAGCACATCGACACCAAAAACTAGCCAACTTGCCTATCTGTTTACACATTTACGCATTTTGTGAAATGTCAACAGATTGCAAATAAGATACTTAAATATTTGAATAAACAATTCATTTGGCAATTGGAGAAAGCACAAGATTATACTTTGTTCATTATACGTATACCTGCGCCTATTTTAATGAAAGTTTTCCATAGGACGGAAAGTTCATTGGATGTAACAATATATCATTACGACCTTGCACGGTCATAAATCGATTTATTCTTCTGTAAACGTGATATTGATCTGTTTCTTGACTTTGTTCGCATGACTAAAGTGTCTCGTGTTCTGTAGTTTGCAAATATTGTAATTCTCAAAGAACTAAATTTTACTTTTTATCGCAAAAAACATCAATAATTACAAAATTGGTGCTGATAATACAGCTATGTCAAATAAAAAAAGTTAGTTTCGAACTCTTTTTTTTTTCTTTTCGCAATTTGCAGACGTTACTCTACGACCTTGTGAAGGCAAAAAAATCCAAAAAAATATATCTCTTTCTATTAATAAATTTTATTTATGTAATAGTAATGTCAGAATTAATGTCAATATGATTGCTTCACGCAAGCGTACAGCATGTAATAGTTATATTTGTATGGTCGAGCGTTGCTAAGACTACAGGCTGAGTCCTCATCGTCGACAGGGTATCGTAAACGGTATCGTCAAGAATAACGTATATACATGGCCTATGCCGCGATATATGCCTACAGCATACCGTAATTGTGTACAGAGATTGTCGAAAGTGCCGTGTTTCTCGACGACTCGCGTTCTCCCTTTTTTTTTTCTATTGCCCACCGTCGTACAGAAATGGGAAGGTAATGGAAAAGAATGATCCGTCCTCTTCTTCCGGCGAATCATTTCCACTTTTTATATCCTTTTAGGGATCGTACCGATCAAGTGTAATTAATTTTCCCTCTGCGGCATTTTAACTGATAACGTAATGCCAAAATTCACGAGAAAGGTCACGGACGAACGTTGGCACAGTAACGTGACTCAAAACTATTACTCTAATTTAATCGAATCGTACTTTATATCGAGGCAACTAATACTTGAGAGAAATTAATCTCAAATATATCTAGAATTTTAATATAATATTTTATATAATATATAATTATATTAAAATTCTAAATATATTTGAAATTAGAAAAATTGAGATTAATTTTTCTCAAGTATTAGTTGCCTCGATATAAAGTACGATTCGATTAAATATATATATATACATATATATATATATATATTTACTCTTGTTTTTGTTAACATACAATTAATTATAGTTTCTCCAATCATTTTAATATGATACAACGTATTAATAACAATGATATATTAATTTATATAGAGATATTTTGTTATAATTTATTATAAAAATATAAGTATTATATGTTGAACATCTATACAAAAGCATTATTCAACCTGAAACAAATAGATCCATATCTCATTAATTTACATCATCATGTAATGGTTGTAGAGCTTCTTGTCTTAATATACGACATATAGTAAAAACGTAATTTATACACTTATACACATTCCAGTGCGCGTGCACACATCATACACATTATTATACATTATTAGCAATAAATCGACATGTGTGTATGTATATCATGCTATAATCATGCTACAAAGGTATGTAAGGCTATTTAAACTGGCTTATAAGTCGAGTTACTATCCATCATCTATGAGGACTACGTGTAAAAATATTTTTACTCTGATATTACTGTCGACTGCAATGGTGTTTGCATTAGGATCAGATTGTAGCGGAGATCCTTGTATGTATGGGATCTGTTTGGACAATGAGAACAGGTACATACATATAGTTTTACGCTTAATAAAAGCACGCATCTTAATAATCTGAGAATAAGGCAAACATTTCGTTAGATATAAGACAGATATAGCTCACGCTATATAATACATGAAAGATAAATATAGTTTTTTTTTTTTTTAATTTAGAATCTCGCACGCAGAAAATACAAAGATATATTATATTAATTTATTGAAACCAATTAATAATTGACATCTATAAGAAGTATTGTATATAGCAAAAATTATAAAAATGTTTCTTAAAACCATATATTTTTAATGTATAATAAATATTAGAATAAAAATAATTTATAAAGATTTAATATTATTTATTCTTGTTACATATATAGTATTATACTAATTAATTTAAAAATATATATGTATCAAAATAATTAAAATTATTAAAATATCTATTTATTTTCACTTTGTAATTTTTTCATGTGTATGACACAGCACTTATTCTTGTTACTGCATCGATGGTTACACGGGGATTAATTGTGAAATTAATTGGGATGAATGTTGGTCAGATCCTTGTCTTAATGGTGGCACATGCAACGATGGTGTTGCCGCATATAATTGTACTTGTCCCGATGGGTTTGTAGGTAATTCATTTTTTTTTTCGTCATATTGTTCGTCACAAATTAATACAAGAGAATTAATAAAAATAAATAATACGATTTTATATTAAAAATAGGTGCAAATTGTGAACAAAGATATAGCGAGTGTTCGAATCATCCGTGCCTTAATAATGGTACCTGCGTTGATTATGATGGCATCACTTGTCAATGTTTGGATGGATACTCAGGTGTGTGACAAATATGTTTATTAAAAAAATTTTCACGTTTTTATTTTCTTGTTTTATTTCTAGGAGAATATTGCGAGATCGATGCGTCAGTCTGCAACGAGACAATGTGCAAAAATTCCGGTGAATGCATCGAAGGACCCGGTTTCTCATTCTATTGTCGTTGTCGCAAAGGTAGGAAATTCGTAAAACTACTTACGTGCGTACAAAATATTTTGCTCCTCTGCATTTTTTATTCTATCATAATGGTACTTTCTCTTCTCATATTCACGATTTCACTTTGAAAAGGATGGACCGGTGTTCTCTGTGAGGTGGACGTTGACGAATGCTTGGAGTCACCATGCAGAAATGGTGGTCTCTGCATCAATATTCCCTCTTCCTACACTTGTGCTTGTTTATTCGGTAAATAAATTATTCTTGCCATGAGTTACAGATATTTTTGTCTAGAAATAGCACAAATAACTTATGAAACATAATTAAATTTCGGAAGTTACAAGTATCGTTATCTTTTTAGAGCGAGCACTCTTTAAAGAATTTAAAAAATAATATATACCACTTTCCTTATTTTCCTAACATTAATTACAACATATAAATATTTCAATGAACATTTTATTGTTTTTATTAAAGGTTTTACTGGCAAAGATTGCGATAAGGCAATCGTGCCGTGCAAAGAGAATCCTTGTCAAAACGGAGCAGTATGTCTACTGGAGGACGATCGTTCAGTTTGTTACTGCGTACCCGATTATCATGGTGTATTTTGTGAGCTAAGATATGACGATTGTGAATCGAAATTTGCACAATGCGATAATGGAGGTACCTGTATCGATGGTATCAATAGTTTCACTTGTGCGTGTCCACCGAATTACGGTGGTTCTATGTGCGAATATAGTTTTCCATCGACAACTACTCTAGAAATGGAAGACACATCTGAACAAGGAACGAGTTTAATCGGAACTACAACTGCCATAGTTTCACCTGAAGAATCGACTTCGCTAGTGGACACATCTTTATCTTCTCCATCTTTATCATCTCCATCGACTATCAGCTTTGCCACTTATTCGACATCTCCGAGAACAAGTAGTTCACCTTATACGAAGAGATATACAATTATGGAGAAAACTACGACATCAAAGTACGAAGATTCTAGTGTTAGCAGCGTTTTTCTTACTGAAGTTCCATCAACGAGTTCAACTCGAGATGATTTCGTTACGTTGGAGCCCGTAACGATATCGTCGATCACTGTTACTGAAGGCTACCTCCATGAGACTGAAACAGAAGTTTATTTGCCAACTGGGAGATCAATCCATGACGGTGAAATTACTAAAGAGCCTGACGATTATGGTCAGACCACAAAGATACGTCTACCGGTTTCCAGTAGAATAGACGATGTAACGGAGTACATGACAAGTTCTAGGTAAATGAAGTTTTCTTATTAGGATAGAAGAAATGAAATAATTCTCATTAAGAATATTGAGATCAATGTATTTGATAAATAATAATATTAATTATCTGCAGTTTAGCCACAATAATAAGCGATATAATTTATATCACATGAGTGAATTTTCATCCAATAACATGTAAAAAAAATATATATTCTTTAAAAGATCGAATCAATAGTTTTTTCGTATATACAGATTCACATAATTTTTGTGTTAATTTAATAATAATATCACTATATGTTCCGTTTCTTAGTTATCGACCTACAATAGATGAAGGCCAAAAGGATAACAGAACTAGCGTCACAAGTGCTATCATGGATCACGCTACTAATGTAACACTTCCCATCGATACGACATTTCGATATACGACGGATTCCATACAAAATAGAACATTTGAATTTGGAACTACGATCATGGATACACCAAGAACTGTTGTACCTTTAACTACCTCATCGACACTGCCATCGGTCTTATCTTCGACCATCAAACTTGACACTTCCACAGTACCTTCTTCGTTAACGTCTACTAGCATATCTTCGTTAAGCCAAACTACTGTTACTAGTATCGAAGTTAATACTACAGAAATAGGCGCCTGTCGCGGAACTCAATGTTCTACGAGTACTACCGTGATAACTCCGCGAAATATTACTGAAGTAAGTGATTAATAACAATAAAAACAATAAATAATAATAAATAACAATGAACAAATAATTTGTAAAGAATTTTGAAACTGAAACTATAGGTTTTCTAGCTAATCTTTGTAAGCAATCTATATGGAAAATATAAATAAAGTTAAAACTAAATTTCTCTCAAAATAAAACATTAATAGTTAATATGTCTGTATTATAATTGTTATTCAGTATGCCGATGGTTGCAAGACAGATTCGACTATTACGCAAGCGGCCTTTAATGGCAAATCTTTCGTTAGACAACGCGTCGAAGTAATAATGACCGAGAATAAGAACGCAACGCTTCGAATTTACGTTAAACTTAAAACGGCATTTAAAAATGGAATTATATTACACGTTTATTTTGACAATGAAAGATATTCTTTGGTGTACTTGGAACTCGGATCGTTAAAGTTCCAGTTTTCTTGTGGATTAGAAACTATGTTACTTGGTGAAATCGATGCGATTATCGATAATGGATACGAAGTGGGCATCGATATGAGGTATTCCATTTGCATTAGATTATTCTTTTAACTTTAATTAACAGGAAAGAAACATTTCTTTTCGTTTTATCACAGTTTTCAATATGTTGCCAATGATGAAAACGAAAAATGTTTTGCCAAATTGCTGGTGAACGGCACTATGGCTGTGACCGGCGAACAAATACTGCCACAACGAGGAATGGTACCAAAATACGCTAATTTGTACATAGGAGGCATTCCATTAACGTTCTCACATTATTTTCCTCATGTAGCTATGGGATTCATTGGTTGCATGGATTCCTTGAAGGTAAAGGAATTTGTTTTAATAAAGAATTATTTAGCATTCTAGGAGATTTAAGAAGATCGTTCAATTATTTTAAAAACTTTCTCAATAAAAAGTTTGTTAGTTTTATACAGAGTGGCTCAGAATTATTTCGATTACATTGCAGATAAATGGAATTATGCGACATTTTATTCACGATTCTATAGAAACGTTCCAAATTGAAGAATGCACATCATTTTTATGTTTATCGAATCCATGTCAAAATTTCGGCGCGTGTGAAGAAAGCGATGGAAGAATTCGTTGTAAATGTATAGCGGGGTAAATATCTATTAAATAGTAATAAAATTAATTTACGTAAATTTTTCCCTTCTTTAATACATCTTTATATATTTCTAATAAAAAGGAAGTAGTGTGAACGTAATAAAGAAAGTAAGAGCTAAATTATAGATAAAATATTTTGATTAACACTAATTAATTTTAGTGTAGAAGCAATAGTTTTTAAAACCTGCTCAGCAGCAAAAACTGTTTACAGGTATACTGGCCCTTTATGTGAACATTCGGCATGCAACGACAATCCTTGCTCGATGGGTGCCACATGCGTAAGCTCACCGGGAACTGGTTTCATCTGCGTCTGTCCACTCGGCAGTCGCGGACTTTTCTGCGAAGAAGGTAAATCGTAATAATAAAATATTCAATAGATATTCCATAGATGCAATAGCGATGCAATAAAATCGCAATGCAATAAAATTCTTATAAAGCGAATCGTCTTCTCAGATGCCATTCTAGTGCGGCCAGCTTTCTCGGTCCTCGTTCCTGGCTTCGCGTCGTACATTGCCTACGGCGTGTCTACTTCGATAAAGGACACAATGGAATTGAAGCTGCGACTCATCCCGCGCACGTTTGATCAAATCTCTCTGATAGCATACTTCGGACAGAGAAGCTCGCGCCGTGATGTTTCGGACCATCTTTCGATAACATTTGTGCGCGGCTATATTATGCTTACGTGGGATTTGGGTTCCGGTGAGTTATCAATAAGTGTAAATTAGAATCTTTCATATATTCGAAGCTCTCATCTCTTTTTCAGTTGTATCTTTAATAACAATAATCGCATAGATATAGATTATTTATGAGTCTAAAAAGTATCTAGGAAATAATTATATTAAGTATAATATAACAAATATTATGAGGAATTTTGTAATTTGCTCTATTTATTATATTTACTTTGCATCTATCTAGAATAAAAAAATTTTTCTTATAGAAAAATATATACTGAAATATATATCCAATTATATAAAGTTTTGGCATAGAGAGTTTAAAGAAATTGTATTTCAATATTATAATCTTTTAATAGGAGTGCGAAGAATCTTCACTAGCGATTCGTTGACCTCTCTGAGCGTGACAGGATCGGTTGGTAAAAGTAAAACGTATACTCTTCGAATCGGAAGAAGAGGCAAGGAAGCGTGGCTTGCTGTAGAGGGTCTCAAAAACGTGACTGGTCAGGCAGTAGGATCTATGACTCAACTCGATGTATCGCCTGTTCTTTATATCGGTACGTTGTTGCAGAGAAACGCGATTTGACATTTGGCATAATGTCAACACTCCGAACGTCTGTTATCATATATTTTACGCTAAATGTAGCTATTCAATTCTCACTCATATCTGACATTGACATTAAATACAATCTAGACATCTCAGATGAATAGAAGTTGAAATGAAATAATACTTAATAATGAAATGGAGATAAATGAATAAAAATATATAGAGAAGACATTTTTCTCATTCTTTTTCAGGTGGTTATAAATCCAAAAACTTTGAAACGTTGCCGCACGACCTCCCTCTTCATACCGGCTTTTCCGGATGTATATTCGACGTTGAATTGCGTACAGACACGACAATTCTTCCACTGACTGGTTCCAGTCCTGCCACCGGCCGTGGCGTAGGTGAATGCAATCGTAATGAATGCATTCGCCACTCGTGCAAGAACGGTGCGGTATGTTTACATCATGGAGCATCGTATAGGTAATATATAAAAGAAATTACAATTTCTCCTTTTACATAATAAGGAAATATAAGATACCCTATGTGGTCACAAAATTATGCCATCTATTATATATTATATATAAAATTGTTCATCGTCTTTTTAGTTGCATTTGTACAAAGGAATGGGTTGGGCCTGACTGTTCCATTCCTATCTAAACCTATCTAATCGTCGCTGAAAACGTTCTTCTAGATGTCCGTAAGGGATTTCTCTCTCGCAGTTCTTATTAATTACCACGAAGGGAGAAATCGGTCGGCATCGATGTTATGTTATACATATATTACAGTGAACATGTTGTTCTTACAAATTTTATATCTATCGATGTAGTGGTTCTCTAATAATCTAAAATAAGATTAGCTTACATTAGAGACGTCATTTTTTAGTCGAGAAGTAGCGGAATGAGAGTTCAAATATACAAATAACATCGCCGCCGATAGACGAGCCTGCAGATCTTGTTTGCCGTATTCATGATGCCATTCTACGTTGCCCCAATGGGAAATCTACGTAAAAAGAACATAATAACGACATACACTAGAAATATATCACTTACATATTATAACAGATAACGGAAAACAAAATGGACTCTCACAATCATTTTTATCACAAATCCAATCGAGAAGGTGATATATACCTGATATTCTTCTTCTAGACGTGAAAGACTTACAGCTTCCGGGATATTAATTATTTTTGCAGCTGTGGCAAGAGTTAAAATAACTGATTTTAATCCATCCATTGCATATACAAGACCTATTGTAGATAGCAATTAATATATATACAAACATAGATCATTCTATCTTACAAAATTCTATTATTACCATAAATACTATTGAAATTATGAGATAATAAATGTTTCGTTAATGCAGCTTTGGTTTCCATAGATACTGTAGGTGCTTGTATACTTTGAGTTCTCATAATCTCTACATTGTAATCTTCACAAAACCAATGAACTATTGGTTCCCACTTTTCAATTTGTAACTGATACAGTTCATCCACTTCCTAAAATCATAAAAACTATTGTAATCAAGATACTATCACATTAAAAATAGTATTGAAAAAATATAAATATTTATATAAGTACTTACACTCGAATAAAATAAAATTGTGTCTATTTCTAAACAGTTCACTATGTGATTGACTAGATCTATTTTGGTGCGATTGTGCGGATTGTCCAATACAGTATTGCACAAGGATGTCTACAATAGAAAACCAGAAAAATGTTAGCATATGTTTATATGTGTATTTAGAATAGATACAAAATATGAACTGATAATGCCAAATTACTAAATTCTAGAAATACCAAGTATATTTATAATTATAGAATAAATTTCTGTTAAATCAACTATGATTACAATAATATAATAAATTATTAGATTCAAAACAATTATTCCATCATAATTTTGTTGTGATGTGAAGTATGGAATGATAATATAAAATCATAAAGTAATTAAATTATTCATGTTTAGTTATATTGGTTATACCAAGTGCATGCTTCCTCTGTCGATTGTCTCCTTCTGCGCGTCCCATTCGGCGGCCACCGCTAAGGCCAGAGGTTTGCTGTTCACCTCAAATATTCTACCCTGCGGTGTTTTCAACTTTCTCTGGTCCAGAGTAACCTCAAACTTGTCGCCGCTCGAAAGTATGTTCGTCCTTCTATAAAATCGTTTCACGGTGGCTACAAGTGTCCAGTTTTATTATACACTTAGTAACAATCGTATTCAATTAAAGCACATTAGGAGAAACGTCAAGAATGTAAGCTAAAAAAATAATAGTATTTTGAACAAAATGTGATCATTACCCATATTTCTTACAACCAAGGAAGTTGACACAAATTTATGGCATGTAAAATAATACAGTGTATTGATCAATTTGTTAAGTATCTGTGGCATGTCGGTTACTATTGTTTATTTCAATTGTTTTTTTTTCTTTCCAAAACATTCAAATTCAAGGGAGAACGAGCAGACGATTCACAACAACATTAATATATAGCGTCAAATAGTGGCCAACTACGTAAGTTACTCTTAAAAGTACAGTAGGTATTACAGTATTCTGTACTGCTAATGATGATAATGTAATGGAGTACGTATTCAATAGCCATTGGTATAGAAGATTTCTTCTTGAAAATTTTTTGTATAATTTTAAATATATTTATTTTTATTTGTAAATATGTACTTTCATAGATTTCAAATCTATGCTTACTTTATATTTAAAAATCATAAAATAAATAAAAGATATTTAAATCTAAATTCTCAATATAAAAAATGAAATTATTGTAAAATATTTTTTAAATTTGTCCAATTTTTTCAATTTAAAATTAATCATCATTTTTCTTAATAAATACTTTATCAGTTCTGAGAAATATATTTAATAAATAGAAAAAATATTTTTGTAATATAATTAATTATATATGTAATCTTGTCACACAAAACAAAGGAGTATTGAAAAACATCCGTAAGTGTATAAAATATGAAATATATATATATTTGCTTTTTTATAGCATAACATATATAATTTAGATAAGTATACATATCTTATGGGTGTTACACATTGTACCATAAGTTCAATGATATAAAAGATGACAGAGTTTACAATTTAATATATACAAAGAACGGCAAAGTCGCATAGTATACAACACTTCAACACTTCTTGTATTCTATAGCCGTTAAGAAGATAATCGTATTAGAAGATAATTGTATTCACGCACACAATATTTTATAATTACAAATCATGTTACAATTGTCAGAGAAACAAAGTTTATCATTGTTAATTACGAGGAAGATTATTATTCAATGCAAATAAGGAAAAATCTGGCAAATAGGCATATCTGAAAAAGAAAATATTGAAGAGATAATTTTGTCAAACAAATTTTGTTAAAACACAACTAATGCGTTGTTAACAAAGCCATTAAAAAAAAAATGACACTAGAAAAAAGTGAACTTTCTTAACTTACAGTCAGCTTTAAATTGATATCAGTTATGAGTGCGCAAAACGAAATATCTTACAATGTTCTTTAGAAAACGAGTTCTCTTCTACATAACGTCATCGTTATGATTGTTCCCACAACATGGTCTTGGCTTTTCATAAACTTAAAACATAAACGCGCTGTTGCATCGATAGAAAAGGGCACTCGGTTTGAAGAACGCATCCGTTAAAATTAATTTATAAGAATAAAAGATTTTCTGTTTAAAAATAAAAAATATAATACAGAATGTTACATGATCGTCGCGCGCATGATTGTGCCTTTTATTGCGCCGCTAACAAGCAGCATCAGATTGTATTTTCACAAAACTTTGAATGTTTATAGAAAATTCATCTCTCATTAATGTTTTTATAAACGTTATTTGTGAGAAAAGAATTACTTATATATTGTCCGTTTGTTTAGTCTATGCTTCTTAGTTAGCTAAATACAAATATTAAACCTACTAACATAATATGAATTAACACTCGTGGAAGCACCCTGAATCACTGAATGACAATCGCAGGCCCGAATTCTCGATTTAGCGTAGTGTTTAGTCTTGATACTACCATAGCTACGTTCGAAAATACTGTTTAAATCCCCTTGTATGTCATTTTATTCTTATTGTTCATTAAACAATTCATTAAATTAACAAGAATAAAATGATACACTGGGCCACTCGGGTGATGTTTCCAAATGTGTCTCATCTGAATCAAAGTTTCGTCTGTTTATGCAAAAAATTCAAATCAAAATATATATCGAATGAACACAATATCGAAAACGCGACAAGAACACGGGCCAAGATCTATTATCGGCGGTTATGAATAAACAGCGAATTTTGCATTTCGCCGTCTGACTTTGTTTCATTCATCTCGCTATCTCTAAGTTTGATCAAAAAAGGACGATAAGTACTCATCGCTCTTAACGAAAAATCGCGACGGCGCGATTTAAAAACGCCATCTCTTTATCCCGATACATGTTTCGATTTGGACTAGGTTCAATCATCGTAGCGACTCTACGACTTAGACATTATACACGCCGGGATAATGAGAGGAATAGAGATATATTCGATAATTAAGAACCAGTAGAGAATTCGACATTTGTTCTCAGACATAGCTCTCATCGTCGACGACGGATCTGCCGAATCCTAGATGCCTCGTCGTAATAGGAGCGCGAGGTTGCGGTGGTGGTCGATAAGGCGGTGGCGGTGGTAGAGACCTGGACCTACCCGCCACTTTATGCCTGTCCTCGAGATTCATGTGCACCGGTGGCAGGTGTCTGAGCCTTGGCGGCAATGGTGGCGGTGTGTCTGGCCATGTAGTTCTTTCCTCCTGTTCATCCTCGCTGAGGTCGACTACACTTTTATAGGAATCGTTCACATCCGAAGTTCCATAAACTTCAGTCGATCGACTCCTCTCATCGCAATATGTAATTTTACCGTCAGATTCACCATTTGATTCCTTACTTTTGCAGTATTTAAGCGCTTCCATATATATTGCCTTTACTCTAACAAAGTCATCGTATAATTCACGGTCGCGGGCTTGACGACGGCGCTCTTTTTCCGACATTGGTGACTCCAGACTCACGTATTGTACCTCGGAGGATTTAGCTTTCTTAAACTCATAACAATCGCTACCAGAGCGAGGTGTATCGCCACCACTCGTTAGATCCTGCTCCGAATCATGAATCGATACCCGTTCGGCGCTTCGGATGTCCTGTTGCAAGCTTTTATTATTGTAATCCTCCGTTAATATATCATAGCTTACGTTTAATTGTCTGCTTCGATAAGTCTTACAGTTCTCCACATTTTCTTTCATCGTGTCCTGTCTAAGATACTCCCTATCATATGTGTCCTTGTCATTAAATCTCTCTTTTCTGTGCTCGTGTTCGTCCAATTTGTTCGTTCTGGGTGTTCTTTTAAGTTGTGCCCGCAACCAATCTTGCCGTTGGAAATTAGATGATTGAGACGGATTGGGGTAACACCCGTTGGTCTTTTCCTCTCTGAAGTTGTGCTCTGTATTACTCGTATGATTATGATTGCTGGATCCGTAACCATTCAATCTTTCCTCCCATCCGCATCTATAAACTGGCATGTAGGTTTTATTATTAGACTTCTCCTCTTTCGCAAAAGATTTCTCGTAATTGGTAGACGATGGGGCATTTGGGGCAGAATCTTCTGAGCCTACGGGCGATTCCGGGATGAATAATTGGCAATCTGATAAGGTCAAGCCTGAGTCCCTTGACAAAGACATAGGATCTCTACGTGGTGCTTCTGTTAGCTCCAGACTGTCCAAGGATATTCCACCTGCTGCATCATAAGAGACTTATTAATAACGGATAACGTAATTATTAAAATGTTTTAACCAATATTTTAATATTTTCTTTTGATTTAATATCTTTTGATATAATTAACAATAATTTAACAGCATAATACATAGTAATTGTATTACATAGTAATTGTAATACTTACAGTGAAGACTGTCGGTACTTTCCTCGGCTCCACTGTCGCTGCGTGTATCTTCTCCGAGAAGCTGCGTGACACTGGTGCCAAACAAATCCTCACAGTGACGTATTAACATTTCCGTGATTGTCGGAATCGCTCTACTCTGATTCACCGACGGATTCGAGGACCAAAGCAAACTCGGACCGCAGCAAACGCCAAGATTGCTGGCGCACATGAGATTACGTTTCGATCGCCTTGCCACATGATGCAGTACACAAATTAAATGCGACAGTAATGTGAAATTCGCCCTCGGTAGCCTATCTAAAATGCTGAAAATTTTTTCCAATTAGTTTCATTTTATCAAAAATAATTTTGTTAACAACAATAACAAATGTAATAATTAATATATAAATTTTGATAAGACGTAAATTTATATCATTTTAATTTTAACATAAATTATAATCTAAAAATAAATAAACCTTTTAATGGTTTGGACAGGATTCGGCGTGTTTAAACTGTCCATCCAGAGGGGAAATAGATGGAAGGTCAAGAGAGGATCCGGCAAAGATCTCAAGAAGTCTTTCAGCAAAGCTGCCACTGCTATAATTGGAGCATCCTCTAGACAACTAGGATCTCCTGTGGACTCGATCTGTTCTCGCAACTCTCGAACGATTCGAACATTTGCGGACTTGCGGAATATTCCCTGCATGAAAGGACCTTTCGCGAATAATTGCTGTAACATCACGAGAACGGGTTTGGGCAGGCCATTCTCGTCCAATCGTGATAGAGGTACACCAAAAAGGTTTGTATTTAACGACAACGAGCGACGCAGTAAGCCCGTTATTTTCGACCGATTGTTCTTCTTCGCGGGTGTCTTCATCACGGGTCTGAGAATGAAGTGGCACAAGTCGACGCCGCTATTGTTGATGTGCACCAGATCGAAACCCTCATCTGTCGATAGCATATGTCGTAAACGTGACATCTTCACGGCGAATGGTCGCTCGTGTCCTATCAACGGATATGGTGGTTCGTCTGGGAACGTTCGAGCCCAAAGCTGGAAGGGTCCTTGAAGACCCCACAGCGGTGTCGCTTCCTTCACGCAGTCATGCGCTGTCATGTCGGAACGGGCCTTGATTGTCTTGAACTACAAGATGCGAAAAATAGCACATATGTATTTTTCCCTCTCCAGATTACAAAGGAATGAATAATACGACGCGCGATTCATTGAAATTTGTTTACCGACGATAGACAGCGTTTATCTAACGGAAATTTATTCGTGATCCAAGTAGTTTATACATTTATACAACGTCGATGAATTATGAATTACGATGATTGAAGATGAATGCCGGCACATAGCGATTCTAACTCGGCACCGACGTTTGCGATACAAAAAAGATACCTCTCATGAAGAAAAATATTATCAGGAATGTCGAATGATTAAATCCCGCGGATTCGAGTATTCGCAAAGAATGGATTGTACGAAGGCGTGACTGTGAATGTATCCGCTTTTGCGTGAAAAGACGGAGCATACTTACGTAGTCGGTGTGCGTGTCGTTGTCATGATATACGACTTGAATGTTCGTCTCTGGTGGCTCCTTCATGCTCTCCTTTTGCACGAGATCACTCAAACGTCCCCACCAGAGATCTCGCGTTGCGGCGGTCCTGTAAAGATGATTTCACCATGATAATGATAATTATTGTAAGCTTTCCAAAACTACTACTGATTTTTAACATTTAGATTTTAATCATTATATTCAATTTTGAATATAATAAAGATATATTGGTTTTGGAAAAAAGCCTGTTTACATGAAAGTCGCTACAACGTTTGTAGTAGGCCAGCCAATGACGAAGCTGGTTTCAGCGGATTTGCTGGTTTCTGCCACGTCTTCTATGTGACCGGCCGTGAGCCAGAGCTCACTCATTTTTACAATTTGCTTCAGTTTAAAGTTCCCGCTGCTACGGGCTTTCGCAATAAGCAAAAGGTCAGTGAAGAGGAAGAGGTGCCTTTCTTGAGATTGCATGCCCTAAAATCAACAAGTCTTTAAAATCCGATCGCTTTAACATTAATCAAGTCTTAATCTTCATTAAAATATCCAAATGTATGTGCATATTTTAATTTTCATCACTTCCTGAAGCTTTTCGTACCGTGGTGAACTGAACTGGCGTTTCCAAAAGAAAAGTCCTAGTCGGCGATTTCGTTGGAGATGAAGTACTATCCGTGGTATCCAGAGTTTTTTGAGAAAGTCCTCTTGTTAGCCTGACTGGAGTACTACCATTTCTTTTACGTAACATATTTTTTGTTTTCTGAAAACAAATTAGATTAAAATTTAACGTACGACTAATAATGATTAAAGTTATTTCTAGAAAAAGAAATGTTTAATTCGATATAATTCGCATTTGTTGGCATCTAAATATATTTAATCTTTTTTTCATAGAAAGAAAGAGGAAAAGTTTTTACGTTAGATTATCTAAATGACAAAATCTAAATGCAAATTTAGAGCTCCTCTTGTAACGATTCGATCGGGGAATTTCGCAGGGCTTAGAGCATGCTAATTTTATCATCGCATTTAATCGCGTTTAAGCTGCGCCTGAAAAATGTCACTACCAAATTTGGCCGGCGAGTTTCTAAGGTGTGCTACAAGCGAAAGTAGCGAGTGCTTTCATAGCGAATGGACAGATTAACATACATGGGCTTATTAGATTCTCTGACATGGTCCAACGTTCTCTATTTTTCACTCGCCATTCTTTTTTACGAAATCACTTCTGGTGCCGATTGGATAGTAACAGACACCTTCGCGTCTCATTGTCATCGAGTTGTTAACGCATAAAAACCCAGACAAGGCATTGATACGTCCAACGCGTCAGGTAGATTATCTATCATTTATATTTTATAGCATTGGAAAGTGCATCGCCCGAGGATTTTAACAGCGAAAGTTTCGAGTGATTACCAATAGACACGAATGTTTTATGGGATAAAAATACAACTGCGCAAATGTTTTTCCTTGAATATAGAAATACGAAAAGTAATTTTTTGAGTGATTGTTATTTCTACCGTAATAATATTACGCCCGTAATTTTTGTACTCCACGACGTACAAGAAAAAAGCTGATCTTATAATTTCGAAATACGTAAGACAAAATATATTATATATTGAGATATTAAAGAAAAATCGTGATTCAACGATATCGGAATCTAAAGAAGCAAAGTCCTTTTTTTTATAAGACTCTTTTTACTTCTTTATAATATTAACTTTCCCTGTATTTGTACCGTTATTGTACGAAAAAAAGAATGACGTGCTTTTCATGGAAATAATATAAGTACGTTCCATTGTCATTTGCCAGTCTCTATCTCGGTGGCATAGTTTCTAGTTTGTTTCCATATATTTTTTGTGCTGACAGAAAGTGAGCACTCTATTGAACGAACGACACGCCGTCAATTTCACCGTTCGCAACAATCAGCGGGCAAGTCGGGTAAAAATATAGCTGAGAGAAATTATCAGATATACGCTCATATCCGATGGATATGCGAATGAACGTGGGAAGGAAGTGCGTATCCACGCCGACGACACGCGAGCATTTTTCGCGGACGCAGAAAAACGAGATGCGTCTAAACGACCGTGAGAAAGACTGAATTACAAGGCGCATTGTCCGCGATACCGTTCGTCTGCATCGTTTGTCGCTGCTCGTATACATTTTTCACGAGAAAAATAATAAGGCTGCTTTGCATAAACATTTTTATCACCGTCGCGATTTTTCACTGAAGTCCTGATCGTATCTTTGGGAATTATTGGGTCATTTAAAAAGTATCCGCGGTCTTTTTCATTCAAAAATTGAACAAAAAACCGCGGATACTTTTTAAATGACCTAATATATTAGATGGCAAAAAATATTTATTTTATGTCAATGAGATACGTGTCGTACCGTAGTGACAACGTCTCGCTCGTGCAGCCGCAAATTGTCACCGGGGAACAATTCTTGAATACGATGAAGGTCACCCTCTAACTGTCCACGATGGAGGACCGACCCGCTGTCAATGCACTCACTATCTATCAAGCTCCTTGCTTCTTGTCCCAGGTACCTCTCGTAATCGGCGAGCCTTTGCACCTGCGCAAATGAAATATACATTTCGTAAAATCTTTATCATAAAAAAATAATCGTAATATAAATTTTTTACATGACGAAAAAAATTACACGTTGCACACTTCTGCACCGTGGCTAAGCTTAGGAAATCTTATCGTGTAACCGGAGTGCGGAGGAAGAAATTCGCGATTGCATCGACGGTCCTTACGTAACGCCGATAATTTTCGACAAATCGCCGTTCGATGGAGTTGGCAATTTTCAAAGGCATTACGAAAATAGGAAAGGGAATCGTCGCGGTGGAGACACATGACTTTCTCTGATATCGATTTACTGGAAAAACGCGATGTGATATCTCTTTAATAATCATCACAGAATGCGGAAATAAATGGGAAACGTCGACCGGATCGGGCACGGCCTCGGAAATGCGTCGATTCGTGTTCTCTTCTCGCTACAACGAACGCGATAATTATCATTCACGAATCGGAGATGCGTTATGTAAATTGACAACATGTCATTTGATGTACGTACGTATTGTGCTTATGTCATAGTCGACGACTGTATGTAGGAACTGATTCAGACTGACTATTGCAACATGTCACGTGTACGGCTTCATTAGACGTTTATAAATGACAGCGATAATATATAAGCATATATTCTAATATATCAATAAATATAATATTGTTCAATGTAATAATATATAATATTTCTTTATCGTTGTTCATGTCTAGAATAGGAAATAATGTATGAATTAATATCAATATTAACAAAAAATGAAAAATGATGTGACTTCCTATACTATATATGTATATATAATCATTTTTCATTTTCTTTTCGTTAATATTAACATTAACTTATATACCGTCTCCTCCTATTACTTTGTAGAGATTTTGTCACATGTCTTGCGTTTCTCATAGTAATAATCTACATCATTGATCTTAAGATCAATAATCAATCACAGTTATAAAGTGAAAAAAAGATTCCATATGTATGCCGACCCAAATTCAAACATCTCAATTTCTGTGAATACTAGTGAATGATTCTACAAATTATGTAAATCCCACGACTTCGATAACAAATCTCACGTAGAATCCGACGACATGGTATTAGGCCACCGTCAAATTTCGTCGGTGACACTCGATTATCCCGACTGATAGCCGCGGTGCTCGCGCGATTCGCTTCTTAATTATCATAACGTGGCAGGTAGTTACCGTGCCCGAGGAAATGTGCGCGAGTAGGCGGCCGTTGATGGCTCTTGTACGTGCTCTGAATTAATTCGCAGTTACCGCAAAATATCGCCAGCGGCAAAATTTCGAACGATCGCCGCCGCCGCCGTCGCGTTCGCTATTATTCGCGAAATTCGTAAAACGGCGAAATTCTTTTAGAGATTCTGCGCGCAACACATTTACCGTCTTTCTATATTAAATGCTATTCCGGATTCAATAAATTACGAAACATTCACGCGATGAAATAATATCGAACGTAAAAGTCTACAGAAAATGCAAAAGATTGTTTAAACAAAATGGAAGACAGCGCGAATCTGTACCATTAATCTTTATTACCGATGCGATAATGTAATGCAATTTCTATTCTTGTTATTATATACGTATGTATTAATTAATTATAAATTATCACTTTATTTATTCTATTATATTATATTATTTATTATGAGCGTGAAAGCGTGGTATAGCAGACAACGCACTGGTCTATCATGCCAGAGGTCCCAGATTCGATCCCAGTAGAAACCAAAATATTTACGTTCGTGTCTCCTCTCGGAAAAGGCCAGCAACCTCTCGAGAGTATCTTTACTCATAGAAACACCTCTTGAAAAATCCGCCGTTCGGAATCGGCATTAAAACTGTCTGCTCGTGACAATTAAATAATCAGCGTGCGCACCACAAGCATATGAGAGAAATGTAACAGGTCAGAGTTCTTATAACATAAGAAAAAGAAGAAGAAAATATTATTTATTACATTATTTTATCACGTATTAAAAAAAAGTACATAATTAAAAAGAATTAATAGAATCAGAGAAAAAATATCACCTTGAGACTTTCTCGAGGAAAAACCGAAGCTTGCTAAGCTCTTCCTCGAGGATATCTTATGCGTTACGAAAGCTTCTTTTAGGTACAATTCCATAATGAATGCCACAAAACGGCATTCATTACCATGTTTTCTCTTTCGCGTGTAATCTCCGCTTCACGCGGAGATATTTGTTATTGGCATTCTCGGACGTATACCCGTCCATATTCGAGGATGGGGAATTTAGCATGTCTTCCTTATTGTTCGCATCTCTCGCTCTTCTTCGTTCCCTTTCTCGTCATCATTGTCTTGAACCTGTCACGTGACGCATACGTTACTTTTACGCGCCGGCACTGTTTCCGAGCTTCTTTTCGCACACTTTCACCGCATGTCGCGACGTGATTATTATGTTTCTAGAAATACAGACTCAAATACAGCTAACAGCTCGGTACGCCGCAATTGATCGTAAACGATACTTCATACTATCATCTCAATCAGATTTTAAGAAACATGAAGCAATTCTCGTTAAAGAGTTTATGTTTTAATATTTTAAAATTACTATGATAAATCGTTGGTTGTTGGTCAACTTTTCAAAATGAATTAAAAAAATTTTTTAAGATATGGAAAAGATAGTATTGACCATGGGGATCATTATTAATGCCAGACGATGAATGTCAGGATTTCTTCTCGCATGTTAAAGAGCCATCGTAACATCGCAAACACGAGATAAGAATATGGACGCGTAAAGGCAACCAAAACAGATTGACAGAGATTTATTCGTTACAGAGATTTCGATAAATCTCTGATCATATTATAAGTATTTTAAAGAATTTTCGTTAATACTCCAGATGCTAAACATTTTTTTTCAACATTATGAATAATCAATATTACACAAGTAGTATCACATGTTGTTTATTAGATACAGATAAATATTTCTAATATTTTATCAGTTTTGATTTTTTTCCGAAATATCTCGCCTATTTCAATAAATAAATAAAAATCCGGACAACAATTTTATCTACTTTAAAAATACCATAAAACACTTTGCATTTTTCATTTGAAATTTATTTTTCTGCTTATTTGAATAAATTATGAAATATTTATATTGTTCTTACATAATCAAGTTTTAGAGCTTTCTATTTGAGAAATGTTACTTATTGTTAGTCATATAAACTGTGAGGAAAGATACATAAAGAGAAAGATTCAATATAGATAACCGAGAACGAAGAAAATATTTCACAAATTACAAAAATCATCGATAACAATCATATTTCCCGTCATAGGATTATCGATTTCTATAACCTCTCCTTTTAAAATATAATTAATTCGTTACGGTTTATTACATCGGTTAGTGTCAGCAAATTTGTTCAACCAAATATATAATCGTTCAGGCGTCGATCAATCATTTACCCAGTCATTGATGAAGAGAGATGAGAGAGAACATTGAATGGTGAGGAAAAGGATTGAAGGATACGACATAGACAATATCCTTTTTCCTCGCTTTACGTGCACGCATCATCGAACGATTTGAATATCGTTACGACACGATATTCAATTGATGATACGTCCAATTCTACAAATGTGACTTGTATCTGTATACATCCGCCTTTAGGCATATATGCAGACGTACGTATCTGAAAGATATAATACCGTTAGCACCGACGGCGACCTCGCGAGACGACTACCTCGGGCGCGCTATTTCTCAACAGCGGGGCACGTTTACACCTCACGTGTATCCGCAATATCGCGCGAACCCTTCCGCGCTTCCTCGCGGGATTCCCCTTTGACGTTGAGCGCACGTACAACGGTAAATCGCGGAACGAAATTCCGCCGTGAAGCGCGCTATTCTTCCGAGAGCTCGAGAGCTCAACGGACGCACGTGGAATGCACGTGGATGTGATGAGAGAATAGCGATTTTTTACGCAAACAGCAGGAGCTTTTCATTTGGAGAATTTGTAACCCTAAGCTAAGCGGATAACCCTAAGTGGTCGGACATCTCGAGGATGAATATGTGGATGATGTTAATGTTTTGATACAGAGATTCCACGCAGCAGGGATTAGAATAATCAATGTTAATAAATTTCAATCTCTGCTATTAAATGGATATTCTAATTTCGGCCATATCTCGTTATCGAAACGAGAAAATCTAACGGTATATACCACAACGCAAGATGTTCGTAGCGAAAATTTTTTTATATTTTAATTATGTAACAATTGGAAAAATAAACGTTTCGACCTTAAATTAGGTCATCTTCAGTATTACGAAATTATAAATTCTGAACAACGCATATAATGCAATATCGCAGAATAATATAAAGAGTTTAAAATGCCGAGTTTATAAATGGTAAGAAAAATTTTTCAAATGATAATGTTCTCGTTATCGAGTTCTTCTAGACGTCAACTTAATGATGATAATTATCACGATATAACATTATGTTAATATCGATATTTGATAATTTTTCCTAATGTTTGAAAAGTATTCAATGTTAGAAGTAAAATATAAGATATCTAAATATTTCTCGTGTCAATATGGTACAACTCTTACGCTCAATAATGTGCCAATCTCGTCGGTTATTGCTGAGTCAATTTTTATTTGGATCGCTGCAACGGCGAGATACGCAAGGTATACGGAATGTCGAAACCCCGCAGGGCACGTGGAATATAACTTTTCCATCGGCATCTCTATATTACGAGAACGGAGAGAATACGCACGTACACACTGTCGCATACAGGGTGTCTTATAAAAGTCCTTCAACAAACGTAGTCTCGTTTAATTAATTTGCGTTCTATTCTCTCGTATGAGACGAGAATTTTATTCAGGAACTTAATTGGCAAAAGAAGGTTTGACACTGAGGAAAATATATTGCAAGAGTTACCGAAAATTAAGTAGGTAAATTCGAAGCTTTTCATGAGAAAACGATGATTCGATGCAATGATTGAATTTTGATAATGATAATGAATGTAAGAATGTGAGAAATTAAATACTTTGCCAAGAAAAATGAATTCTTGCGTAGCCGCGTGTACGCAACTTCTCGGGGGACACCCTGTACGTGTACACGCAGGACAAATTGCCACGGCGTGGCGCAACGTCGAGAACACCTGTCTCGATGTTACAAAACCCGCTTCCTAGGTGCTTTACGCACATGCTTGAACAGCGTGCCTAAACGTGGAGCAAAGGTCCGCCGTTTCAAAGGACATTTCACTCGTCCCAGGAGAAATGGAATATATAGGTGCATGCAAATAATGCCTCGAGATTCGTTTTATTCGACACGAAGTTCTATAATCAGTTCAGATTGTTTAGACTTTTAGACTGAAAATTATTTTGGAACACTTGAAACACTTCAATTTTGAATCGATCCCGATTCAAGCTTCGGATACATCTTTAATTTCGAATACCGTACTGCTGTTACTCAATACATTTTGTACATTAACTGTCACATCTTTTCTCTTTAATTAAAATTTTTTTTTTTATTATTGCAACTTTCGAGACTATGAGCGTAATGGTTCAGCGAGTCGTAAGCGAAATTGAAGAAACGCGGTATCCAATCCGATATGCAGTCCGGCGAAGCGGATTATGAAACAGCATTCGGTATTCCGTGGTAATTCCACGACGTGTCGTCTGCCCACATTCGCCTTTCGCCGTTCGTGCGTTCATCGAAGGAATCTCCGACGACATCAGGAGGACGGCGCTTCCTCGTGATGAAGGCTGAATGCCGATCGACGATCGTTCCGTCTCGTCTCATCTCGCTGCTCATTGCCCAGAATTATCTTCGTAAATTGCCACGATCCGGCCGCGATTCATCGCGCCGTAGGGGATCTCCTCTCTCCTTCTCAGATTAGCGAAACTTTCCTTCGTGACGGCGGTGGTGTCAATGCGCGACAACAGCCACGATGGCATTATTGCATGACACAAACGTGACAGTGATAAATTGGTTTCTTTGTGCGCTCATTGAGGGTCGAAAGGACTTTTCTCGCGTGCAACGTTACCGAAAGGCGGAAGGCTTCATTATGTTAGAAGAAAGTCGCCGTGACAGCAAAGATAATAGCCAGGCGTATTTGCAATTTTCGTTTTTGACATTTGTTGTGCTCGGTAATGTAACGCCGTCGTGATTATTATCGATTCGAAATGCAAATAATCCATCTTTGCCCTGAAGGCTACTTGCATTTGCTTGACCTTACTTATTGCTAGATTGTCTTAGCCGAGGTAATTTTCACGATAGATTCTTTGGGATGGTAGGAGTAGATTTTTTCCCGACGGAAATTTTATGATAATTAGTAATGGATAATTAGGCCAATTGTCGGATAATTAAAAATTACATAATTCTCGCGAATTATCGATTACGATATTATGTGTAATAAACGAATAATGAGACGTGATTTCCCGTTAATTTAGAAAAAAATGTATAACTTTACCAGAAATATAAAATTATACTGCCAATTATTGCTAATATGAATAATTATAGCTTGATTTTAAAAGATTACACACACACACACACACAATGTATAAGAAATAAAACGTAACTCTGACTAAATGATTCCTAATTGATATAATCCTTACTTATAAGATTGGGCTAATAATTAAAAATTGTCTGTCAGTATTCTAAAAATGTAATTTTAGAAATTATATAATAATCCATTTTTTCCAACAAAAAATTGAATTTGATTTTATTAAAGTTGTTATTGTGAATTTGTGTGACAATAATGATAAAGTATTATGTAATATACATAGTTGCGACAATTTACATATGTTGTACTGTTTCTACTGTCAGATATATGACAATATTCAGAACATTCTTGAAGGCCGCGATAAAATTGAAATATTGAAGGTGCTAGTTTTTAGTATAGAAGCCTTGGCTTAGATTCCAGGTTTGTCGCGTGCTCGGTGACGTAGAACGGAAAGGAGACTCGATTGTATGGTCTCCTTAACTCGTAATATTCCAATGACGAGACTTGCATACCTGTTGCTTGTAAAACGATCAGAATAGCTTTGCATCTGCGTGTTTAATGAAACGCGTCAAGAAGTCTTTGACTATTTACGTAAATTTTTATATCATTTTCTTCATATCATTTTCCTGTACGAGAGAATAAGTTCCTCTCATATATGTGTAAATAAAATTCATTAAAATTGTTTAATAACCCGGAATCTCTTATCTCTTTTTTCAGGATCTAAAATTCACATACGAATAAGTCACGTTATAATATAAAAGACAATGCATTATAATTCATCTTTCCCGAGATAACAACAATCTTGTCTTATTTTTTACCAAATTGAACTGAACGTTTAAATTATATTTATATTTTATGTCAAATATTTATATTTGACAGATAAACAAACGATATCTTATTGAGCAAAATAAAAAGATACCCCATTAATTTTTTTCTTACCGAAAAATTTCGGCATGCAATTGTATTGAATAAATAACTTTTAGCGTATCTATTTAACGGTAAATTGCTTAATATAAATACCTTTCCGAGAAAGTTAAAGAAGATTAATGTCGAACGGGATATTCGTTCGGACGATTCGTAATGGATCGCGTACCGCAGCACAAATTATAATCCCGACTTAGGTGCGTTGTGAAATCAGTCCCTCGAGGTATTACAACCGCAAAACAACTTATAGATATCGCTGCAAAAAGAATTGTCTTTGCGATCGGAATTCCGTCATCTGGATTGAACTGAATTGTGATTTCTTGATCGCATAACTCTACTGAAAATTATTGAGAAACGTCGCTAAATATCAGAAATATGTGCGTAACACCAGTCGACCGCAAGAGATGATTATGCCATTCGTTTCCTTGAACAATTTCGGTGTGACTGAGGTTTTGACAGTCTGCAGTGAATGGTCATTACAACTGCTCGATTATGTATACGACGCGTACAAAGGAACAAAGGTGTCTGAATAAAGGTATATTCAATAATTTACCGTTAGCACTTTATGAGGATACAAGAGAAGTATTTAACTTCAACGATTTGTAATGTTACCTTCTTGATACACTAAAGAATGCACTAAGAGAGATAAGAGAACAATGGTATACTTCTTTTTCTCAAAAGAAAATGAATGATAAATAAAATTATTAGATCTCGTGATTTGACATTTTGCAAATAAATAAAAAATTCAAATTTCTCTCTCTCTCTCTCTCTCTATCGATATCTTTTATTTATTAAATTTTCACCGAGAGAGAAAGAGAGAGAGAATTAACGAAATGAGAAGAAAAGGAAACTAAGAAGCTGAGAGCCAGGAGAATCAGCGTCGATGAAAGGAAGGAATTTGGTGAATGGGAGTGCCGCGTGCAACTCGTTTTTCCACTACAATGGCACTTATTGCGGTGTACGCGGCAATCACGCATGCACGAGAGAACGAGAATTCCTCGAGATCGTAGTCGATAGGCACGACGATCATGTTTCCAAGGTAATCGAAGAAGATACACGTCGATTCGCAAAGACATGGCTAACGTTGGCAACTCCCGCGATTTCGAAACCAACCACGAAAGACACTGGACTTGCAGTTAACAAGGCGTAACGTGGAATTTATCCACCTGTAAAATGTGTAACTTGTGAAATTTATTCACGTAGGCATTTGTATAAAACTCATATATATATACATATATATAATATATATATATATATATACATTCTTTAGAAACTATCATGGAGCTCACTTGATATTTAAATAACTGATATATTGTTGTATTAAAATTTCAGACTTTTCTATCAGATGTCTCAAAAGTATCAAAATTATATTTATATCCTTCTAACAGCTTTCTTTTTTGCGCATAAACCGGAATAAATCACAACCATCGCGGTGTCCAAAAACCGAGAAAAATGGGTTGAGCATGCACCCCCAACCCCGTCATCGTATGCGTTATTGGGCGAATACACGCGGAGTGAAGGCGACAAACCGCTTCGACGACAAAACGATATCGTCGAATGCATAATGAGGCCTGACGTCATTGTCCGGAAAGGAACAAGCCCCCCCGATGGAGAGCCAAATATGCCACCCACGGATTTTGATCGCACACAACAGTTACCCCCCTGGTGTGTCTTGCTGCCTCTGAATTATCATTCGTCGAATATGCATGACAAAGATAAACAAAAAAGACAATGTTTGCATATGATTTAAGCGTGACGGCTTCCAAGCGACAGATATTTGTGTTATTTATCAACAAACTTTTGTTCAATATAGACACGTAGAATTGCGTGTGGGAAAAAGTTCGAAACTTTTTTCGTCTATGTTAAATTTAAATAATATCATAATTCCGATACTCTTTAATTATACGCAAGTCGAATGTAAAATTTTTCTAAATCTTGTTTTTTTTTTGAAACAAAACAAAATAATTGTTTATATTTTTAGTTTTAGAAAGAAAAAAGAAACTGCCATAGAGACATTTCTTTATTTAGCTTTTTTAAAAGTTAAGATTTAATCAAAACGAATTATTTTTTGTCAGACAAAATTTTCACAAGATTCAATCGTAGTAATAGTAAATATTAAGATATATATTACGATATTGATATATAATACAATATATTGCTTCAAGTAGATATAAGGACTTCAGTAGGAGAGCTAATTAAACGTAACATTTTTACAGACTATTAAAATGTATTTATACAGAATGTAAATATATTTTAATATTCGGTTCAAAAGTGTCTCTCCGTTTGGTCACATCTTGACGATCGACATCATAACGATCATCATCATTAAAGGACATGCTCGCGAGAGGCCTTGCATATAAACGACATTTTTAATCGCGTGCAATCAAATCTTAACCTACGGTTAAATGCGTAGCTTCGACTTTTTACGACATCGCCGAAGTCGGGCTCTTTCGTGAACCGAAGATTCTCGCAATTAGCACGAGATCCAACGAGCAGAGATTCGAGAGCGAGGGGAGAAAAAAAGGTTCGAAGCAAAATCCGAAGTTATCCGACGTAGATTCGCGTAGGGAACAAACGTGAGAGAGGAGAGTGGATGTCCTTGAAACGTGGTAGTTAACCGCCACGACATCAGCGAGAACGAAGTATTACCTATCCCATCGAAGGTGAGGATGCGCCCAGAGGTGCGTGCACGTACGCGCCTCCACCGAGGGCAAAAGAGAAGTCGGTCGTTGAAACGATACGCTTGCGAAGGAATCGCATTAAATGAGGATTTCTGAGGATACCAGCTCTTACACAAAAGTTTGGAAAAACAAAAAATTTACAGAACGTATTTCAATTTCAAAAATAATTTCTAGCTGTCGAGGAATATTTGAAATTTACGAATCGTTTTTACACGTAAATTTCTTCAAACTCTTGAATTTCCAAAACGTTAACGTCTCTACATTTTTTTTTTCATTTTTTTATTTTCGTATTTTTCGACTTTAAGAAATCTGAGATTCCCCGCTTTGAAGACGGATTAATGTAAAATGTAGCTGAAAGGTACAAAGGTATATAGAAAAAAATGAAGGAGAAAAATGGAAGGTGATTCGAAGGTCCATCGGTACGCCCACGGCGAGGACGCAATTACGGCTTAACATACGATTTAATGCATCGTCGTTTTGCCCGGGTTTGTTCGCGCATGCAGAGCCAAGTGGCCGAAAACTGGTTGCGCCTCGGTCGGAGATGCCCTCGGCCGAATTGAGGGGGCCAGGATATGCTGGACCGATATTTAAAGGGCCCATATTCATGCTCGCTTCATACATCGGCGCGATGAAGGCACTTTATTCAAACCCGTCATGCGAACACCCTCCGAATGCCCGACACTATGCTGCATCGTGATGATCGTCGTGGTTGTATTTCGATCAAAAATATCGTCGGCTGCGCCACTTCGATTCTATGTTTATATGTACTACTTGCACGTAATTAAACGAGCACTCTCTCCGCGTGAGAATCTCCTTTTGTACTTCGCCCATAATTGCGCGACCGTCGCTGACGCTGAAATAAATTCCGCAACCGGATCTTTTCTTTTTCAGACAGTCGCCGTAAAACTTTCAGCACAACGATTATATTCCGATTAAATTAAAAAGACAATTCCAATTAAATCTACTTAAATCAAAAAGATTCAATAAATTAATTTTCTTTTTGCCAATTTCTCGATTATTAGCGTAATATATTCTGATTTTCATGACATCAACTGAAATGCTATCGCAGTAAAATTTATATGAAATAAAAAATTCCACCAAAATTTTTTATTCCTGATCATTCAAAATAACGTTAGACATTGTGTGTAATTCACTCCTCATACCTATCCTACCCATATTCTACCCAGAGTAGAGAAAGAAGTTTACTCTCTCTCTCTGCCGTCGTCTTTTCCGCCTTTTCTTCTTTTTCAAGCAACGAACTCTCTTGATTCCTCAGCAAGGACTTTAAAGATCGCCAAGAGCCTTACCAGGAAACGCATACGAAGATACCAAAGGCAGTTTTCCCTTCTTCCTCTTCTCTCCCTTCTTCACTCTTCTCTCGCGTTCTGCAAGCGCTTCTCTTTACTCTTATTTCTTCTTCTCTTCTTCCGCCTCGCGATCTTCTCCCTCTCCCCCGCCCCTTCATCCCTTGTCCTATTCGCGTCTCCGGGAATGATTCCTCATTCGTCACAAACAGGTGTGGTTCTTGATAAACGAAACGTGTCCTCTCTCTTCGATTGCAGGAAATTAGCGTGGGCAAATAGAATCGCTGTCGATGTCACTGCCGGACAAGTCGCCGCGATACGCACTCGATATGCGCTTAATCGCGTGCATATCAAATTTCAGCAAAATTACAACGCGACGACGCGATAGTGTCACCTGTTAGGAGATACTCTCTGCCACCTTGGACACAAAATCGTTTATCATTCTCCGCTACTGCAAACAATTTCCGGAATATGCAGGAAAGCGCTGCACTGACGCGATCTTTCGCATTTCATGCGCGCGCGAGAATATTCTATCTATAATTACGATTCTCTTCATGGAAAATTACTTCATAAAAGAATTCTTCTCTTTATTACATAAGTATTATACGATACGACGACGTATATACGATATTACGATATATAAGACGTAATGCGTAATACCAATGCCTCGGAGCAATTGATTAATGCTCAATGCTTGGAACAATTATATACTGCCTCAAAGAATTCTTTAAATATTCTTTTTATTATTCGTTTCTATTATTTGTCCATTTATTATATATTATTTTTGGCGCGCAAATTCATTTCTTCGAATAAATTTATTGATTTATCGTATAAATTTATCGAATAGTTTACCGGCTCTCGTCATGTCTGACAACACCGGCTTCACTTTTTTGGTTCGAGCTGGAATTGCCAAAAAATATTATCGTCGTATTATTTCTTTCTGTAATAATTCCGTTGGCAAACATTCGCTGGTGCATCTATAGGTACTTAACTCAGCGTTTTTCTCTTGCATGCTCATTGACGAATAATAATAATCGAGTGAGCATCTATCGCAGATTATCGCGTTAAAGTGCATTTATGATGCGACGACGACGACGACGACGACGCCTGGTTATATATTCGCGTTTATAAACGTTCGTACGCAATACAATTGCTGCTGAAAGCGACTGGCGCCTTTAACGAGCGTGCTTTTCACATCCTTAAGAGGGGTCCTATGTAAAGCTTACGAAGGGTCGTGACAACGACCTTGCCGACGTCTGGCTACGCGGGACGGCCCTTAGTCATCGTTCAAGAATGCCGGCTGATGTGTATCTTATGCTGACACCTTATCTTCCTATTACGAGAGAAGCAACGAGTTTCTGTTCTCGCATGATTTCCACGTCATTCGAGAACGTACTTCTAACCCACATTTTCCATGAATGTTCGTAATGTATTGTTGAATGCTTTGATACGTCTAGTACACAAAGCTCGTTAATGAGTTCTGACAAGTATAACATGACGTCATATGAATTAAGCAAATGACAGAGCAACTTAATGCATTAATGACACGATGCACTTAATCCGTATTTATGTAATCTTTAATCATGAATAAACTACTAAATTTAAAAAATAAAATTTCGACATCTTAAAATTTTCTCATCCTAAAGTTGGATCTTAACCTATCCTATAGATTAAGTAAATCAGCGCGAACAGACAGGAATGAACAGCTTGTTTTAATGAGCACAAACAGCCAAGTTATTATTCATTCGTGTTTGTTCGCGTCCATTTGCTTGGTCTGATTTCATTTAAAATGGTTAACTGATTACAAGCATAATTAACAGAGGCATGGATAAATTTAATATCAATTGTAAAATTAATTAATCAACTCTAAATTAAATAATTTTACTTAAGTTAACATTTACATACACTTCAATTTTTCAATACTCGAGTTTTATATGTATATATATATATATGTCACGTCGCAGTACGTAATCAGATAATGATTATTGTGAGCCACAAAAGTTTGTTTAACAATATTATAGAAAATTTTCTTCATTTTCTGATCTAGAAGTTCGATTTCCGACCAACATCCGAGAAGAGACAGTCAGTAGACCAAACGTGGAGGAGAACTACATTGCAGGTCAATGCACCTGGGCCAGTTTTCGAAATAACTTCAGACACAGGTTGTGTGTAGCACGCGGCCCTTCCCTCTGCTTCCCCGTGATCTGCGTGGGATCTCCTTTCTCGTTTCTTCGCGGAATTCAGAATATCGTCGGACATTCGTAGACAGCCTCTTGACCAGACGCCAAATCGCCCACTTTATATTTACACTCCGACATACGAGAATATGTACAGGGCGATTCTATAAACGTGGCGCACGCTCCTTAAATGCGACCGGTGTAAATAAGGGTCTCAAGATAAGATACGGAACTCCAGATAAAATTGGAAAGATGAAGAGCACTGTCAAAAACAGATAATTCTGCAACGTATTTGGCAGTCTTTTGTTAATTGTTTAATTCTCTTAAGTAATTAGAGATAAAATATCGAACAAACGTTTAATACTTGTAAAGATGTGTCAAAATAAATCATTATACCAATAATAAAATTGAAGATAAAGATACAAATTTTTTCATTTAAATATTTTTTTTGAAAAATATCAACATTATATGTGCAAAAGTGCAATAAATTTTTACATGCGCGCGTGCGCATGGTCTGACAATAAAATTCCCAGACTACTGCAGCAATAAAAGAGCATTTCAGATAATAAAATGTTATATTTTATCTTCCAAAGTACTGTTGGAAAAATTATGTCGAATATAATATATTTCACATATCCCAAATGATTCGCTCAAATTTTTATGTTTATTTAATATAAGATGAATATAATGTTAAAAAACTATACAGATATTGTATAAAAAAATGATCACAAAAAAGATAAACAGTGCTGACAGTGTAAACAAACTGTAGAAGTATATTTTTTTTGTATAAATAACATTTAATAATATGTTAAATTAATATTATTTATATTTCATTCATTTATCTTAGAATTTACATTTTAAAATGCATAATTTTATTTTTATGTTACTTGTTCACTTACTCATAAATTTTAACACATAATCTTTAAATAATATAATCACATTATGTTAAATTAACACTCGAATATGTTAAAAAATCCAACACAAGTACACAATGTTTTTTTACCGTGTAATTCTCCATGACATCAATACACTTCACATTTTTGATAAAAAAATTTCAAAACTTCTTTTAAAGTCCGTAATTGGAATGTTGTTTAGAGTACTTAAAATTACACTTTAAAGTTTTAAGGTTTTAAAACCAAGGATAAATAAAATATGTATATATGTAAATATGTATATATGTCATAGGAATTACTTTCAAAGATAAAATATAACATTTTGTTATCTGAAATGTTTGTGTTCTTTTATTGTTACAGTCCGGGAATTCATTATCAGATCATGTACATACATTATAATTTATTATGTATGTCGACATTTTTCATGAAAAGATTCATACGGAAAAGTATAATGTGATTGATAAACTTATTACACTTCGTCATTAGTATTGAATTACTCTAGCATTCATTTCTTGAAACGCATTTAATGCAGATTATTGGAATACTGTGTAGAATAAGTTACATGTTGAAGACGTAACCGATACGAATCATTTGTCATGATAGCATACAAATGCTCGAGTAGTCGCGAATTTCGCTTTTCGCTCGCGCCGTCGTTTCTTTGAAACGTTTGATCGACTTCCGCGTCGTAAACGCCATGCGAAAACTACCGGCTAAATTTACTGCACGTTTCATGGAAAATTTCTATGCTGAGCTACATTTGACTGAAATACGTCAGGTAAGCTCTCCTAGTGAAAGATCTTTGCAGTCTTTTCTCAACAGCGCGCTATATGAAAAGGCACTGCGGAAGACAATGCAAAAAGATACAACTTAAAGGAATTATTGTAGAATACAAGCGTCAAATTTTAAGTTAGGATAATTTATGGATAATTGATCTATATTATTAATCTTTTTTTTTTTTTCATTTTTATACTATACGTATCACTATTGATATATTTATTTTTACATGTACATTTATGTATACGTATTGTTAGAAGAATTGTCAAATTTTTAAACAAAGTTCAAGATTAGACACCTTTAAACGCCTAGATGCGCAACGAAACGAATAACGCTTCATATTTGTATTTCAACCAGAGCTTGAAAATGATATATCATTTTCTCTTTAATGATAATGGTACAGGAACTTATATCGTATCAATAATTGTCGAAAAATATGCTAAAGATAATTTCGTGAAGAAATTTTGAATTTAAAATCACTTAGATTATATACGGTTCCACAGACATAATTTTCCAATCTTTCACTGTTCTTGCGGCAACCGATCGTCCCAATTCTTGCACGAAAGAATCTCCTCGTGTCTTCTCATGCGCGACGAGTAGGTGTATAGAAGTTAGCGTATACGTGAAGTGCAGACTTGTTTATGAGGCAAATATTCATTGCGAAAGTAACCAATAAATTGATCAATTCGAATAGTTTTGAATATTATCTAAAACAATTTTGTTAAAAAAAAATTTATGTCCGTCTATAAAGACGACTATTGTAGGTTCTACTCGCGTACGTGTAGAAGTGCTTCTAAGAGGCTCGATTTACAGTGTTTCCAACTGCAAGACTTTCCACCCGCCTTTACTCATTTTCATGCCACATATTCTGAAGTAGCAGACCGGATGAAGTTCTTTTTCTTCCGCAAGTCCAATGTAGGATATCTTGGATGCGCCGCCGCGAGAACGTCGGGCACGAAATCACGCCGAAATAGAACGGGACAAGTGGGACGTCGCGTCGGGACGACGGCGCCGACGATGAAGAAGCAGAAGGAAATGAACGGAGCGCGACATCGGTATATACCGGTGCGAAGAACACTATGGGATCTCGCACTGGAAGTGATCCAAAACCGAGGGTAACGCCGTCGTAACCCCGACGTGAGACCAAAAAGACTTCACGGCGGCTGGATGGAAGATAACTATGCAGGTGATTAGATTCATGTCACCCCTGAGGTAAGTTTAAATTAGGGATTCAGTTATCTATTGAAGGCTGAGTCATTGGGATTCCTTAAATTGGGATTGATAAAAACTGTAAATTAGATCTGTCCAAAACTTAGCTTCCTGCTCTCTATCGTTTCGTTAAGACGTTGAGATAAAGAGAAAACGAAAAGAATAGACGTTAGAGTTTTGTCCAGTGAGTGTTATAGCGTCTTTTTTGTTTTCTATCAGTCTCACAACGAGGTGATAGTAAAGGTAGGAGCGTTTAGCTTGCAAGCTAAGTTCTGGAGAGGCTTGTAAATAGAGGGATGTACACTCTTATGTTTTTTTTACATTCCAAAAATCGTGGGAAATAGTAATTTCCCGAATATGTTTACAGCTGAAAAATAAGTTGCTCCTTTGTTCATACCTTATTATCTAATCAGAAGAAAAAATAAATACAGTTAATGTACAAAATGTTTTTTTTCTGACTTGACATCAACATGTCGTAAAAATAGAATAGAATTCTATATCCAAATATTAAATAATTCATTTATATCTCCTTTAGTAAAATCTTGCACGAGATTGGAAATATTTTCCTGCTTCCGAGAAGAGAAAGTCGTAAAAAATAGATAACAGTGAAACGTAACAAAGCAGCGATAAAGGAATTTCAAAAAGTTTGATAAATGAGGTAAGACGAGACGAGACGGATCATGGAGAAATCCAAGATGAAAGTTCAATCGTATTATTTCAACGGAATTTAATTGCATTCTCGTGAATGCACTTACTTATGTTGCTTCATCTCCTTTCGTTGATTTCCCGATTATTCACAAAAACGATTCCACAAAACAAAATTATGATCGACTTATTTAAAAAAGTTGAACTTAAAAAAACATCTCGAAGGAATTTAGTTTGTTTTCATTTAGTTGCCTGTTATTACAAATAATATATTATTTTAAAAGCTTTAAAAACATTAATGATAGATTTTCAAAAAACTGTTTAGGCACTAAAACAATGTCTGTAGACAACAGAGTTCTAAACAGAACATTCAAGTAAAATTTAAAACAACTATTAATAAATTATAAAGTTAAAACAACTATTACGTGCAAAAAATTATTAAAATATTAAAAAACATATTGTATTCTCAAAAAAAAATAAATAAATAAACTTTTTCAGTTTTATCGCATACTCGAGGAAAGCTCGCAAAACAGTTAATCGAATTCTGCCGCTTTTCTCGGCGCCGATATTACCACTCGCGGTGGCACAAAACACTCACCAGCTCCAGCTCCAGCTTGCGGACGTCGTAATATCCCTTGTAATACTTGAACCACATCTCTCTCACCGATCACTTGCGCGCCTGGACGGATACACGCATCGCGCGTTACGTTCAACGAGATCGACGACTCTCGAGACTCGAGATCGCTTTCTCGAGGCAAGTCTCTCTCTCTCTCTCCTTCGAGCGAGTCGTTATTATCCCGAGAACATCCCCAGACGCGATGGGGCACTTGGCTCGTTCGTACCACGGCGCTCTATCGAGAACGAACTGCCACTTCCGTGCTGCCTCTCGCGATGCGATGCCCGGCGTCATCGGCGTTGCATCGCGGTCAGTTCGATGAAAGAGTGCACTGTTTCTGCTCCGCGATCCACGGTCCGTATCGCATCGTAGTGCACGGAGACGAAGATAAATATACGGAGCGCGAGATGCAGCAGCGAGCGAGATGTGAGAGAAAGAGAAAGAGAGAAAGAGAGAGTAGCAGAGAAGAGCGGCGTGATACGATGCACTCGAGGACCTTTGAGAGACTGTACGCCTCGGCACGGCCAAGAGGCCAAGTATAGACGAGGCACGCCTCGTGTAGGTGCGTATTAATGCGTGCGTGCGAGTTCAAGATCGACGTGTGAGTCTATACACGCACGTGTATGTATGCGTACGTGTGTGTGTCCGCGCGCGAGCGAGCTCGTGGGCCACTAGACTTAATTAGCCGTCTCATCACTGGAACTACGTTCTTTTTTCCTGCGAGCCACGTGCGATTTCACAGCGCGAGGGCTGCTCGCGAGACCACGAGTCCTTTGTATCGTGTGAGCCGAGAGTATCTTAAAAAAAAAAAAAAAAAAAAACGCGATGAAATGCAAAGAAACGACTTTCCAAATGTCGCTTGGAAAGTGGATCCTCATATTCGCAACGCACGCCTCTGTTTCATGCATACGCGGTTGGGTGCTCTATTTTTTTTTTTTTTTTAGATATTCTAGAATTCCATGAAAGAATATCAGATATCATCTGAGTAAGTTATAACTTTATGCCTCGAATGCTCGAATTATAATAATTAATAACTAACTGTTTCAATTAATTTAGCGAAAAATAAACAAAAAATATAAAAATGCAACTAGGAATGTAATTTAAAATATATAAAGGAAACTTGCAACAAATAATTGTTGTATATACATATAAGAATTAGATATAAATGTCGTAGAAAATAAATATTGCTATCAATGTTACGCAAGGAGCAGCCTAGAAAAATTATCTTCTGAATGATTTCATGGGCACAGAAGAAACAGTACAGTCTTATTAGTACTATTAGCTTATCTTTCTGGACTAGATAGATAATGTGTCTAACCGGGTATCAGTGGACACAGTGACGACACTGCGTTAATCAATTCTTAACGACTAACAAACGAGCTTCGACCGAAAGGCTGCGGAATTGTGTCGAGGTGAACGACATACCAAGACGATTTTACGAAATTGTGAGTTGAAAAATTGCTATGCATCATGCACTGATCATAAAAACTGACGATATTTTAGTCATATCGCGTCGAGATATGTGACAGAGATAATCTTGCGGTATGCAGGAAAGCCGTTAAACCGTTCGGAAAGTTGCATAATACAGAGACCGATGTTAATTTACTATTCCCATATAAGCGACATAAATCCGATAATGCTTAAAGATCTTCTTGAAAATTTTATGTCTCTTGTATAGTATAATGTACGATTAAGAGAAAGATCAATATTTATATTATAAAATAAATAATAAATTTCGATTGGATAATGATTCGTGCGTTATAAGATAAATATAAAATTTGCGTTAAAGAACGATTCCATTATCGTACAAACAAGAAGTTCTCCATTCATTTCTGTACGATACAATCCTGAAAATAAAATAAGTTAAATGTAGATCTGATATCCGCACCCATCGGCTTCTCGGCGAGGGAATACATCTTCTCATTACCATTTAATAGTTGCTATAAATGAATGTTATAATTCCTTTAAGTTCTCGATAGCGCGTTGTAAATGACTTGATGCGAATAAAAGTGCAAGAATCGCGTGCAATAATCTTTATCTTTTCTCAAGATACGGGACATAGCGTTCGCATAATTACGGAGAAGTATTTAAGGAATATTTTAATTTCATTGACTCACTTCTGTTGACTTGCTTTTGCAACTACATGTTTTTTTGTTTATCTAAACTACATGCTTTTGCAAGTCAACAGAAGTGAGGCAATGAAATTAAAATATTATAATTAAAAATAAAGATCTAAAAATCCAGGACGATAATCATAAACAAAAAAAACATGTAGTTTAGATTTCTGCACTTTAAATGATGATAAAATTCGTCGAGATGTAATAAATAAAACGATAAAAATTCTAAAAAATTCTGTCGTAAAAATAACGTCAAGTTCATTGTCACAAACCGGCCTCCCCCTCCCCTTCTCTCTCTCTCTCTCTCTCTCTCTCTCTCTCTCTCTCTCTCTCGTCGCTTCTCGCTCAATCGGAATCAAATCGTTCGTATCCACCGACAATTCATTCGTTTACCCCTCGTCCTGAAATTTATGAACGAGTGGTCGCTACGCCATTAATCATCGCGCTCACACGCACACATTCGCGCGCGTTTATTCCAAAAGAAAAAGTCCGCGCATCTCCACGGCGGTATATTGATTTATGGGCCAGTCTCGTATCACTTTTAGAACTTGCTCGTCCCTTTTCTATGCATCGCGGCAAGATTCCGCAGATTGCACGCCCGTGCAATTACAAGACGACTCTCGCGCGCATACCTGCGAATGCCCGAATCAATTTCAGCGCGAAACCGAGAGCGGTCCTCTTAATCGACCGTGCGGTCTCCGCGTTCGCGAGGCACACCCTCGTTAATCATCGCCGTTCCTAATTTAACAACGAGATCTACGCGCACAGAACATGTAAATTGATTTCTTCCATAAGAGCGCACTGAAAGACGCGTAGGTGTCACGTTTGCTCGCGTCTGCAAAGGCGAGGGAACGATGACACGAACGAATCATGTTCGTCGATTTGTTCGAAAAGTCGCTTTATATTCGGCATTTTAAGAATTTACAATAATATAATAAAAGATAATTAACTCGCGGATGAAAAGATATCGAGATAATATATATAATATTTTTGTTGTTTTTACACCTTTTGCATCTGTGTATCTTTTTGTACAAACAGTATTTATAAAATTGGCCTTTATAATGAAAATGTTTCGGCTTAAGCAAATATTAATATATAGCAAGAATATTCTGCTCATCTAACACTTACAATTAATCTATGCGCGAATCGATTTAAAGTCAATTACCTATTCGCGATGTAACCATCGTCATGCGCTCATTAATCAATACTGGTTTCAAATAAAAAAATTGGCGGACTCATTTCATACATATATAAAAAAAAAAAGCACACTTATAATTAAACAGACACAATTTCGTGTCCTACAACATTCCTATACGATCACGGGATGCAGGCCATCAGGAACGCTCTCTATGTCGCGTTATGCGTTTTTTGATTTACGCGTAAACCGATCAAATGCAAGTATTAAGATTGTATCTGTACTTTCAATGTGCCTCGCATTACAATTTTTGTGCAATCTGCGTGAGTAGATATGCTCATGCTAACACACATACCTACACATTCAAACAGACATGTAGCCGCAACGATGCTCGCGAGTGTCCCCGCGAATCATTTCGAATCGTTGGTAAACGTCTAGCGTCTTATAACTCATCGCGAAATTTATGGAACCTGTTCCCCCATTAATCGGCATTACGCCCCGATTCAAGAAACGGGCATTCGCACTCGTGAACAGATGCTCGCCGATTACTGCACACACACACACACACACACACACACACACACACGGTTGTAATTAACCGTAACAAATTGCAAATTTACGATACGCATTTAAAGACTTTGAAAACTCGTTGCAAATTACATTAATTACCAAAAGCATTATGTCACGACGTTCTTAAACACCCCTTTATGCACTCTCATTCACGCGCTGCTGCGTTAAATATAAAAATCAATTTACGGAACTCGTTTAAAGAAACGAAACGACGCTCCTATGCATTACATTTTTCCCTTCTTGTATTTGTAGTGGCAAATCAACGGCGTTACATTTATCGATGCATTAGCAACACGTAATCCCCAATACCATCGACAACCGTCTCGTCTCATCATCGGCCCAACCTCGTTCTAAGCGCAACCATCGTATCGACCATTGAGATCGCACTGATAACAAATCATCTCGAATCAATCCCCTCCCGAGAGCGATTTCATTATCCCCAGGTATTGATATCGTCTCGCAGACGCGTAACGTATGAAACGCAGCGTGCTCTCATTAATCAACGACGCGGCGGCGGCGGCGGCGGCGGCGGCGACTCGCGCTGGTTGCAGTCGCGACGCGGCGGAGAGGCTTCTCGTTCGCTTCTCTACGCTCTGAAAAGGGACTCTGAAACGGGCGCTCGGCGTAATTGTATGTACGCGCGGCATAATTTCGATTTCCATACGGGCGCAGAATGGCGAAGGCGACGCGGGGCGCGTCGTCCTTGCTACGGGATGCTCCTCGCGAGATACGAGAGGAAAGGATCATCCTGCATGTCCGACGATTCCTGATTTATGAGTCGAGCGCGCAGTCCGCGGTTTTCAAAACTTATCTATCCTGAATGCCGGGGCAATCGCGCCGACTGCAATTATTGCACCGATGAATCTCTCTCTTTCTCTTTCTCTACTCCGATCGTCCAATTGCATCTCTCAACGGCGCTATCTCTCTCTGTCTCTCTCATTCACCTCTCTTCCGTCTTTTTGCTCGCAGTCATAGCTTAGAATGAGCCGGATTCAAACTAGTTTTGCTTTATCCTTCTTCTAACTCGATGTTCGATGTAATAAATGATGACGACAACAATTTTTGCTCTTATGTAAAAGTGGCGAATAGATAAATTTAAGAATCGTCGAAACATTTTCAAAGAAGAGAATCAAAGTTCTTTGACAAACTCACAAATAAGCTCCCATAGGTATAGACAAAGTCTCGTGTATTGTATTACTTGCATTCTGCTGAAATTAAGTCTACGCAGAGAATCTTTAGGTTTAGCAGGATGGGTGCATAGATGTTGACGTTCGTTAATACTGTAGAAGAGTAAATCGCTCAATTCCAGATAATATTACAGGTGTAACGAAGTGCAATACATACGATTAGCAATGCAAATCAGATTCGGATTTGTCGAGGCATTTAATTAGCGCGCGGTATTAAAGGTATTCGCGAGAACGCTGCTGGAAAACAAGATGACGTGGCGCTGCCGCTGCACACACTTCTGCATACGTAGAAGAACCTGCTCCTCTGAGGCAGCGATCGCAAAACGAACACATTTGTAAAATTAATGGGACACTAGAAGAAGCATCCAAGTCAGTGGCGTCGTTTGGAAAATACCACGGTAGAGTACGATCGATCGTCAAGTACCTACTTCTGCGAGTGAATCCTGAGAGAGATCAGCTAATAGCCGGTATCTGCTCACGTCATCCCGCAGCCCGTTGATCCCTGGCAACGTTGCTGCTCATGCATGCGTCTCTTCGTTGCGTAATGTGTAAGGCCTAGTCTTAAAATATACGCACTCGCGCTCGATACGAATGAGATGGGAACGCGGCGATGCGTTCCCTTCAAATATCTGGATCGGTATTAAGAGTCTCTTGCGAAGAGTCGCTTAACTAATCGGACGTATCTCATTACTTAAGCCAATGTCATACGGAAAGAGACCGTGAAAAGAGACCGACTTGACCGATTTAAGATCGGCTAATTTTAATGACAATTTAATTTATCCCATGTCGTTTTCCACTTTAATTCAGATGAGACAGACATCAATAGACTAGTTCGACGTTCGCGAAACAAGATTTAATGAATGTAGTTTATTTAGGTAATTGCTGATAATCAGACAGATCGAAAGTATTTACATAAAAGTGCAAAGTATTTACATAAAATTTTCGATAATAAATAAGGTTCAATTTGTTTTCTTTGATTATATAGTAATTATTGACACAATTTATGTAGTTTTTTTCAAATTATATTATAGAAAGTGTAAAATGATTTTTTTCCAAATATAAGTAATGACGATGTAGTTCGTTTTTCAAATGCATATAATGTGCACATAAAACAATAATTATTTCAGATATTATTATTTAAATTTCTGATACATAGTAAATCATCGAAATACTGTACGATGCAGGTGTAATGATCGAAAGGATTACCATCAACAGAATGATTGGACAGAATAGAACAATCCGATTCACCGCGAATTGTTTCAATGTCGATCACTCTCGATTCGACTTCCACTTCTGACGTTCTGTTTAGCGCTCCATTAAAGCATGTTAGGTAGACGAGGGTACGAAAGTGCGAACGTACGTCGGCGGAACGGTTTGCAAATCGCTTTCGCGATCGAGACGAACACCGCAAAGTGCGCTTTCCCTTCTCTCTCTCTCTCTCTCTCTCTGTCGACGCATCTTGGAATCGACTGTGCTCGAAAGAAAATAAATCGCGAATCGATGACTAGTTGAAACAGTTACGTTAGCCGGCTGCTGTGCTTGTGCTTCTCATTTCTTTTCTCCTCGGCTTCAATTCGTTAACTAAAGGCCGTATCATATGATGATGTGATCCGGTGTATCTTCAGATACCGTCCAAGTGAATCATGAATTAATAAACAAGCCAAATCGTTCATCCCAATAGTGATCGATCGTTTTTCGCGCGTAGCTGACGATAAATGTGGGGAAACTATTTTTTTCGGCTTGTTTGCGTCAATGTATTTGTCAATCTTTTCCACGTGTAGCATATTTATCTTTCTGCGCAACAGTGCAATGTAAAATATTTGTATTGCACTCGTGTAAGAGTTTCATAGCGGAAAGATAACGTCCGCAAATACGAAGCTGATGGTTTATTGTTTTTGTGCAACTATTATGTACAATTGTAAGAATGCTAAGTTCAGCTCAATTTTCCAGTCACTAGGGATGTACATAAACCTTTATGAATCTTTAATAAGCACGTAAGCGGTATACATAATCGCATGTTTCGAATAACTGAAAGACTAAACCTCAGCAGCACCTCAACACACAAAAGTCATTTTAACTCGTGTCGTTCATTTTAACGTCAACAAATTGTACATTTTAGTATCTATTTTTAAAATCTATAATTAAGAAATATTTGCAAAACTAGAGAAATACGATCAAGTTTTACACATACCATGTGAAGATTTAATAATGATGTAATAGTCCGTAAGTAACATTTACGAGCAAATTTATATAAATAGCGAATGTATGTGTGTCATGTGTGTTGTGTGCGTGTTTGTAAAGAATATCACTTTTTAAGTATATAAATATAAATGTTTTTTTTTTTTGAAGATTTTTATCTTCACTTTTTACTGATCTTCTTTACGTCAAGATTTATTTTTCTACTTACCACCGCGATCATAATTATTAATTATAAAATCAAGACTTCAAGACAACGGCTGCTTACCTGCAACAAATCAAAAGAGAGATTCACGTTATTTTTTATTCGAACATCGATCAGCAAAATCAGTATTTAATTTATAGCTCGGTACGCGTAAAAATCATCACCATGATTCGTGAGACTCGCGCGGCTTTATTGCGAGCGAGCATCTAAAGTCCACGTGTAAAGTTTAACGAGTTTCGCTTCTAGCGTTACTTAACGTTTGCAAAAAGATCAGCAAAACGTTAGCTCGTCCTTCGTCTATCGTAAAACGAACGTGAAACTTCCCGTTGTGGCGGGAAGAGAGAAATCCTGTACAATGGACCCTTAAAACGGCATTTCTCCGTTCGGTAACTAGACATTTGCAAAATTTCATGAGCTTCCCTTGAATGATGAGATAGGAACATGCTATTTCCATATTAAACAATTTCAGGCCCTTCAGGTTGTACCACGATATATATTATACCATTCATTAATATTATACTTTATAATAATAACAAACTTACAACCGTCGATTTTATCTTCAAATATTCTCCAATTTTTTCTCTTTTTTTTTCTTTCGGGTATTACATGTTGTTATTTAATCTATATTTATTTTGAAACCATAATTAGTACATACTTAGTCTGATTATTAAATATTCATATTTATAAAAAAACAAAAGGTAGTATAAAAGAAGGGCAAAGAGCCAATGACGTATATAAAAAATTATAATTCAGATAAAAAAACTTAATACAAAAACAATTAAAATACAATAAAATAAAACAAACGTTTCAACTCCAATTGAGTCATTTTCAATGCCATCATACAATAATATAAATGTCGTTCTAAATTAAAAATTAATACATAATCTTACAATATTCTTAAAATTCCTTAACAAAAAATTCTTTCCTCTTTCTGTGTAATACGCTGTGAGTCATTTTTATCAAGAATTAACAAAGTCATAAGAAAGTTCTTAGTAAATCTGTTAAAAGTCCCATAATACACAACGAGAAAAAATAAAAAAATTATAAAAAAATATTTTTCCAAGTTTGCAAGGTTCTGAAAACTTGTGAAAATTTGACTCAATCAATCCTCGACTTTCGATGTCATTTTCAGATGATATCAATTCTTGAAAATTTGTATTATTTCCAAGACTTGTCCTTGTTTCGTGCAGATTTGAGGCTTTGGTCATACATTTCAGATGACCCGATATAGACAGCCCGCGTGTTCTTCGTTACTCGCGCGAAAATCACTTCGCGGCGTGCAACACGCGTCGAGGATTTCAATAAATAAGACCCGTAGGCATTCTCCAACCCAACGTCGGCTGTAAAGAGCCGATAAGATCGGTAGCTAAATAATCACCTTGACTGTTACGGTCGTGATGCACATTTTCGCGACGTGCACGTATGCGTGCCGCGGATGAGTAGAACGTACGTTCGCACGTAAGTGTGCGTGCGCGTGCAAAAAGAACGCGGGAGAGTTAACGAAATCGCGTTTATATATGCTCTATAGCACCGGTCGAGATTTATCTGCCACTTATCGCGACGTACGCCAGAATCGCGCTGACTTTTTAGAGTCCATGGCCTGGCTGTACACCGCGACATCTGGTAAGAAGGCAACCTCGAGATAGGCTCTCACCAACCGATCGGTTGGTCCCTTTGGCTTTCCTTCACCCTCTAGGTGCCAACCCTTCGTGCTTCGTGGGTTCTCATCTCTGGCTCTGACACCGTGTCTCCATTACTGTCATCCAATTGGAATTTCGATAATAAATAACGAAAGCACGCCATCTTGATCGATTATTATCAATTGCTGATCGTGATTTCTTAATAATGGAATTTCGTCGAATTTTATTTACAGATACTAACGTAATATTACGACTCAATGATTTTCATCAATCAATAGACCAAATGTATAAACAATATGTTATAATAAAAGAATGTAATTTCTTAACTTTTCGACTTCTATGTTAATTTCCCAGATATAACTGTCAGATGGATGAGCTGACCTCAAAAAATTTTCTGTATATATATAATAGCATGTTTATGATATTAAAAAATTACATAAAAATTATATAGTAAATAAACATATAAATGCGTACATATATTGTAATACAATGTCATTAATTTTTATTCGCAAATCCACAAAAATTATCAAAATCTTCTAGCAAAATGATTGTGAAAAAATCATTTTTGGGGTGAGCAACCTTGCTTGGGAATCGAAAGGTTAAAATATGTAATATATATATATATAATTTTATTCTTGACTATTTCTTCGATATTGTTTTGAAATCGATATTTTCCTACATATATATATATTATTTTTTCTCCCAAACTTGACATCAACACGCAATTAATAAGAGATCTATACGTGAATTACATAAATCATCCAAAGCAAATGAACATATCGCCCATCATCGTCGGTTGTAGCGACTCACAAACTTGTGTTCGCTACATCGTGATGCCGAGGCAAATATTTGCTGAGTTTGTGTGGGCAAACCGGGGCCCAAATCACAGTGGCCCGTTTGTTCTTGGGCGCATCGGGGCGCCCTTTCACGGTTCTCAATCTCAATGGTCCGCCAATTCGCTCCGCAGGCGATGCAGCCGCTCGCGAAATTCGCATTGCCCTGCGTTTTTGTTGCATTCCGCGCGCATAACGGAACGTAACGCCGACGATCGACAGATCACCGTTAAAACTTAATGTACGCGCGTTTACGTATGTGCCGGCGCGGCGTAATTAGCGCCGCCTTTAACCGGGTCAGCTGCATCCGTCGTTGCAATGCGCGCAAGAACGCGAAATTGACGGGCGAAAGGATTATCTCAATGAACAAGGAATTAATCGATCGGAAAGAAATAAATAAATTTAATCGATTAATCGAAGCTTAAATTAATTTTTTTCATGGGTCTAAGAAAATCACAAAGCTCTTCTCGATCGATCAACTTCAATTCGACGTATTTATTCGTACAATTCTACTAGTTTAGATTAGTAATTAAAGTCTACAAAATTGTACATGATAATTATTACTTTACATTGCCAGTAATCCTTTCTGCGACCCGTAAACCCGACGGATGCACGCGAGCTGGTTTATAGCGAAAATTAGAAAGACGTAAACGTAATTTATGTCCGTATGCCGTCACGCGTGGACGTTTCAACCTCGACGAAGATAAAACCTTTCTTTTCACGAAGATCCCGAGTTACCGTGCCATCATCGTGAGCTCTCGGTGTCTAAAATCAACTCTCACGCGTGGGGGAAGCATAAAGTATACAGCGTATTTTACGACAATTTTTATAGGTTCCCCTAGCAACGTCAAGAGCATTTTATTCTGCCTCCTCGATCCCCGCACGCATTCTCTACGAGAATGCGTTTTGTATCGCATTTTTGGATAACGATAGAAAGAAAGAAAGAAGCATCTAACTTCGTTAGAATAAAGTTTAAAAGCACTTCCATCCCTTTCTTCCATCTCGAGCTCGTAAAATGCAACGCAGCCAGCATTCTCGATTTATATCTGTGGTTGCTTTACCATCGAAATTCTTAGGGCAATCTCGATTGGATAATATAAGAATCATTCGTGAAAAGAAGAAAAGAAGAAGAAATGTCTTGGGAGGGTTCGTAGGAAGCTATGGTGTAACTTTTCACACACGTTGAAAACATTTCACGTTATTTCTTACGTATCTTCTGGTAGAAAAGAATAATTTTATATTTTATTACATCGAAGAAAAAAATCACGTTACGCAAATATATATTAAGTTAGAATTATCTATTATTATATAATTTAAATTATTGCCTTTGTATGTTTGTATGTTTTTTTATGAATGACTCATGGATTGATTATGTGATACGTTTTTATTTATTAAATATAATTTGGATCACTTTATATATGTAAGATAATACGCAGTGTCGATTTTTGTTTTTCCCCTTCTTTTCCTTTCTTATCGTTGCTTTCAATATGAATCAAATGTCAAATATGTCACACAAACCGCCTATGTGATTCTAGTTCCAATATTCCAAAGACTTCAACGTTCTATGTGAAAAAGAAATTCTTTCCGAAGAAAGAAATTCTTTCAATTTCTTTAGCTTGGAAATATGAGATGTCACACCGATCAGCCTCTTGAACCTGATCCATAGTCGTATCAGTTTAGATCTCGTGGCGGCAAGTGTTGACACTTTTAATCCCTTCTGAAACGAACTGAGCTCGCCGACCGTTTCGTGTATCTCTTATGCAGACGTATGATTTAGGAGGAATATCACGTTCCCAGAAAACCCATTTTTATTTTCGTCATAATAAAATATTCGTTAGATCGATAAATAAAAACTCAAGGAAAAAAAAGAGCTGAAGAAAACCGAGAATATTTCCCTTTTTTAGACAAAATATGACATTTTTATCAAAATCTATCACGAATCTAAGAATCTTTCAAAGAGAAGAAAACGATGAAAAGCGATGCGTTGCTGCTAAGGAGATGATTCCTTATCTGGAATTATCTCTTAACGTTACTGTTAAGGGATAAAATTGTACATGTTGTTACATATCGTAATAATAATATAAAATATAATTGTTTCCTGTATAACTTTAATATAATCATGTAGCTATAATGTAATCAAGGTTGTATATAATTATACGCGGCGCACAATTTTTGCACTTTGGTAATATTATTTGCATATAAATTAGGAATCGCGACATAATATCTATTTTGATATCAAATAAGAACACATTCGTAGTGTTAATAGAGCAACTGTTGCACTCTCACCGCCCATTTAACGATCGCACAAGCAAAAAGATGCACGTCTCTCGTACACAGGGAAAGTTTTTAGTAGTTTAAATTCATTATCGCGTGCACCCCGTCTCAAGTGGAAATTAGATAGAGTGGGAAAAAGGGGGGGAGGCACACGAGAGAGAGGTATCCTATTATCACGGCACGTTATCGTTAAGCAAATTTATGATCCGAGCTTATAATCGTCCGGCTCTATCCGTTCGTCGATTTATCACCTTTAACGTCCGTAATTACAGCTCGATTGTTTCTCTCCCGTGTCCTCCCTTTCAGCTTCAACCATAGTCCAACCATGTGCCTCATCCATGTAGCGCGATTATGCATCCTGAGTGTGCATCATCGATTGCAGAGCGTAAGAAGTCGCCTTGTGTATAAGAAATCTCGTTTTCTTCCTTAAATCTTTTTTTTTTTTTTTTTCCAAAAGTATCGATGCCACTTTGACACATCGTTGATGACACGTTCAAAGAGAAATTCTCACAACAATAAAAAGTATAAAACATTTGTCAACGTTCGTTTACGTTTTTGTACTTACAGTTCGTGAAGAAGATATCCCGTTAACGACGATATTCCTGTTATTTCAAGGATAAATAAAAGGATATCGATGTCTGAGTAAACTCAAACGTGTTTAGTGGCACGTACTAACGTTACGGCAATGCCCTGAGCGAGATATAACGGAGGGAGAGAAAGAAAAATGAGGCACAGCGCGTGCAACGTTGCATAATGCGGGTGCAACGGTTGTGATAAATAAGCTATATGGCTTGGGTTAATTTGTGGATTCATCACGGAGGATCTGGCGGACAAGGTCCACCGCACCACGCCCAGGTAGAAAGAATCATCGTCGGGGCACCTGAGGCGTCTCTCTCGTGCCGTACCTCTAATCTTATACATCTCTTGCACGAATGATCGATCGTCAATGTATTACCTTAGAATAGTGATATGTTCCAAAGGATAAAATTCTGTATAAAAATATAAGTGAAATCTATATAAAAATATTTTATGTATAAAATATTTATAAAATTTATTTATAAAATATCCTTAAAAATATGAAAAATATGTAATATTTCTCACTATTTCACTTTAATATCTTGAAACGTTAGTGATGTTTTCGCAGATAAAAGCAGAATCAGATAGCCAAGAATAGATGTACAAGAGACAGCTTATATCGTTTGCTTCATTTAAATTATATATGTTATCCTAAAAAGAAAACTTCTTTAAAAACAAAAATGTACGCCATCTGTATAAAAAAAAGTATTGAATATTACTTTTCTTTTAATAAAAAATGAATATCAAAGAAATGCAATTAACCAAATATTTCATAACGCAAGATAGATTGAAAATAGTCAACTAGTAGTTTTTTCTTCTATACGACATTGCCCAGAATCGCCCGGCAAAAATTGTTTCATATTTTCATATCGTAATACAAGAAAAGGAGAGGGATTACAAAATTTGAAAAAAATCTCTATAAAAAAATTTCATAATTTCATACTTTCTCATTTGTTGATAAATGATCCGCTTGTGTAATAAAAAATAATTTTGAGCGAGAGTATCCTTGCCAAATACACTTTTCTAAACAAAATCGTCGTTCGGAATCGAGATTAAACTGTAGGTGCTTTATGACTGTGTACAATCAATGTGTGCCACAGGGATATGAGAGAAGTCACCATGCTCGGTTAAGAGACGAACAATAGGATTGAGGATATTGCTATTTAACGCTTCTAAATTTGGAGATGATTGAAATGTCTTCATCTCTCGACTCACTTTTTTCACTTTTTCTCATTCTTCTACAAAAAACTCACTTTTCTTATTTTTTTTTTGTAGGTGTACATTACTGTTCATTAATTCAGGAAATACTTGCAATTGTCTCGCATTTTACAAAACTTAAATATCTCGATGAAAAAAAAAATTATGAAGAAATTTAAAAAAATGCAATGTAAAGGCAAAAAATAGAGCTTCAAAATGGCTCCAAATTTGAATTTTTATATTTGCGACACATTTTTCCTGAATTACTTATATAAAATTAAAACTCGATTTCTCTCTAATCGAGCTGCGACTCATTCCCCGTGTTGAGCGAGCATGATTTTTGAAAGTATCATCGAAGGAGACACCCGAGGCGAAGGTTATCCCGCACAGCCCGTCTCCTTACTCTTAATTATTATCCCGAAGCCCTCACGAAGCTGATGTGGCTCATATACGCAAGTCGGCATGCACCCGGCATTTAAATTTAAATTTGTGCAACATAGTCTCGTCATCACACCACGACTGTAATATCGCCGCAGTAGCTATAATGGTGGTGGTCTTATTTGTACAAGTGCCCCATAAACGCGAAGAATAATTTTGTGCTACTATGCGACCAAGTCCTCGTCGAGTCCAGGTAACTTTGCGGCGCACTTTCGTGCCACGGAATTATTGCCGTCGTTCTGAGATAATAATTATGATGTCGAGTTTTAAGCACGATGTTGTTTAAAATGTATGAGAGGGGACAGCGGCACGGAAACATTAAAATAAATTAAATTTTACTTTAAACAATCTTAATTACAGTACCTACAGCTTATCTAAATAAGCCAAGTATACGCATGAATGTAATTCAAAGGTAATTGGATTGGCAATATCGTTAAATTGGATGCGAGACCAAACCAAATAGCACTACTCGTGGCTATCTATTCCATGAAAATTGTTTAAGAGGAAAATATCGTTACGCAAACGCTATCTTAGATGATATGTGGTAGCGCAATTTTAGTTTGCTCTCGAGGGCTAGCTGAAGGAGTACATACGCAGTTTATGAAATATCTGACACGGCCACGAGCATAAAGACTCGTTTTGTGCGACTTCTTCGTGTGGATGCGTACACGCTTTCAATAGAGCGCACTGTATTCCGATTCTCTCGCAAGAAAGGAATGCAGAGAAATCTTTGACCTGTAACATCACACTTGTTTACGGCGAAGAACTCGCAGCTTTATGACTACAAATAGATACATGTAGCTTTTTCTCAAAGATCATATGGAGATTCTTCACTCCCAACTGAAACAACATATGGCTTGAGGTCAAGTATTTGTACACGCACAATTATTAAGTTACTTTTATGTTATATATGACTGAATATACATATTCATTTTCACTATTGTGATGAATAATGAGTCTGTCAAAATAGCACAATCTCCGAAATTATAAATTGATGTGTTCAAGTCTTTATATGTATGTATCTTGAGCGTCAATTATTCTAACAGGATTAAGGCAGGAAACGTAGAAAACTATTGTCTTTCTTTGATTTGCATATCAATCATAAGAAGCTTGATATCTCTCTAATTCCATCATTGGTTCGATCTGGCTTTTTGATTTTAAGAATGTTTCCGTCCTCCCTGATTGTTTCGCACGAGTGATCGAGCGTATCCGCTTTGCTCCCTCGCTTTCTTTCTCGGTCGCATGGCGTTTCCTTGTTATGCTAGACAAAAACGGTAACGTCTCTTCAAAACGTGCGACAGGTACCTATTGACGAACTAATGTCGTGCCACTGATATAATGCATAAGATTGAGCAGCGTCACGACGGTGCAATTATACACATCGTGTAGTTTTGTGAAGCTATTCAATTAATAGAGACTGGCCGGCTGTGTGCCGTTAACTGGCACACTTTTGTTATGCTAAATCGCATGCATTTAGCATAGGCTTCGCGGTTTGTTAAATAATATAATTGAAGCTGGCGTATTCAATTAAGAATATTAACAAATGCTATGCTAGTGCGTTTTATTACCTTTATGATATCGTTAATAACGTAACGAAAGTTTTCGAAAAAAAGGGACAAAGAATAATTAATTAAGTACGTAAAATAAACGTCACAGAAACAGGGGATTTATTACTGTATAATTTTAAGATGTCAAATTTATTAGCAAATTAATCATATTTTCAGAATAAATATGAAATACGAATTAAAATACTTATATTTATATTCATTAAAATTTATAAAAGCGGCATGATATTGATATAAGAATTAATAATGTGTGGTATATAGAGCGCCTCTACCTAACATACTCGATAAAAAGTAAATTGGGCAAAACTTGTAACACGTATAATATTGCAGAATAAACTATCAAATATTACAAATTTCGTTTATAATAGTTTCATTTAATGTACGTTAAATACGAATCGATGTAATATCCGTTACTGCGTTAAGCAAATGTTATGTATAACATTTATATATTTATATTAATGAAATAATCTTTCGAATCTCCATTGATTATACAGTAAGAGACAATCCTGCACGGTGAAAGAAGGCCCGACACGGTAGGACGTGAATAATAGCAACAATTGGCTAAACTAGTCCTACAACGGTGACAAACGCGTTACATAATTTATTGGGTTAATTCGTAACGCTCGTGCATCGGCCTCTTGCCAACGATGGCCTAGCATAAATTGCGTGATTTTCTTATTGGCAACGAAGATGATTAACCTGTTTCATGAGTGCAGAAACTGGTTGTCGTAATCTTCAATGTGCTACAGATAGGAATATATCTAAAAGTATAATTTCCAATGTAATTTCTCGACTCCGACTGATTTCAAGACGAGCAACACGGTTAACGATGATGAGCTAATAAGCAATTATTAAATTAAATATATACATACAATCTTTCTCATATAATTTATTGTCACTTATAAATAATTTAAATAAACACTCGGCCTTATCAATTTTTGTTCATTACCGGCTCGCTTGAAATATTATTACACTTTTGAAAGCAGAATAATAATATTAAATAATGACAGAAAAAATGACAAAACTTCTCGTCGCTACTGCAGGTGTAGTAAATACGGCACGCAAGAACGAGCTAGAAATCGCGAGTTAAAACGTTGAAATATGACGCCCATCTTCGCGTTTCGCAGCGGTGTTAAGAAACTGCGGCTTCAGCGAGCAGCAAAGAAAAGAAGAAAAAAAGGATAAAAATGCTCGACGTGCTGTCAAATAATTCTTCGTCGTTGATCGTCCCTCGTGCATTTTGCCGCGCGCACTTACCGCGCATAACGCGCTTCTGCCGTACTCCGTCGCTTGTGCAATTTTGCCGTTACACCGCCCGTAGTACCGTTTCGCGGGAGCACCGTCTAGGATCGTGTAATTCGCAAGAAATGAGTATTACAGCCGCGCGAAAAATAAAATGCAAAGAATTACGGGGATTAAGGCGCACGCAAATTTATGCCACATCGTAATCTTCAATCGGCTTTTTCTCTTTCGAGAAATCTTGGAATGTTCGACGCAAGCTAAAACACGAAGCTTCTCGCTTCTTGGAAATAACTATCGATTAATTAATAAGAGATAAAGTGTACAATCTTTTTCTCTTCATATCAAATATCATCTCGATAACGGTACTATTATATTTATATTCATAATTTAAAGTTAAGTCTGTCTTTTTTTATGTCTTATTTTTACTAGTCGATACTCTTGATTGTGAAACGCGTTTCATCTGATCCAATGTATCAGTAATAATCGAAAAAGTTGACCAGGAAGCGATAATGATTAAACGAAGCTCACTTTACGGCAAGACATTATTCAAGATAGTAATGGCAATTAATTAATCGATGCGGTATACACGAGCCTGTTGGTGTTGTTTCTATTAAGCTCAAAATCACGCAGGAAGGAGAGTAGACGACTCAGGAAGAGTTGCTGTTATAATTAATAGAAAACGAGCTCCTTCGGTCTATACCATAACACGTAATCGCCCTCTTATCGCGTTGAACAGTAATCATAGTAATAGCAAATAAACTGCTCCGATTTATGATTACGTTGTTGATCATCTAAATATGATTCAAGATGCAAATGTAATTATACGTATATTTATAGTTACATCAAATATAAACTCACGGAAAGTTTTCAACTTAAAGTTACCTAATGTAATGACTGTAATACAAATAATAATAATATCTCAATAAAAGCGTCAACATCGTTACTATACGAATTGCGTATTACATGTTCATTACTTTGCGAAATTATTTATTTCAACGATTCAATTCGCAAGTGAAGCAACTGCGGATCTCGCCATTATTCTCGTCTTGATCTTCAAGAGACTCAGCGAACGTCTCAGCAAAGATTGGCTGGCTTCTCCCCGTTCTTCTTCGCCAGCGCGTTTCTTCGTTCGGCAGTCTAAACGGTTTTCAGTTCTGCTGTATCGAGACCATAGCTTCTTTCTCTCATCCCTCATCATTCTTCCCTGTCTTCAGCAAACCTTCTCTTCCGCCTTCTTCTGCGTCGTTTCGCCCCAACTTCGTTACTTCTTACACGCGCGCAGTGGTACGGCACACGATCGCAAAGTTCTTCCTGGTCCCGCCGTGGTATTCTCTTCGCCGGTTCTTTCTTAAATTCTTGCGGCTTGGTATTAAGAGTTGTAACGGAGGAGAGACGCGTGATTTGCGCATCGCAATGACTCGTCGAATTACATGGGACGATATTTGGGTTGCGCTTCCCGCCGCATTCAAAAGTGCGACCCAAATGTGGTTACCCTATAATTCCGCGAGCCATGATCTTCATAACAATGTTCGGTGTAAACGGTAACAGAATATTATCGCAATTTCATCAAATTGCAACGAATTTACATTTGTTTTTACTCTTGTAAATTTATTAATCGATCGTGATTAAGATCGTATTCGGAGCAAACAAACAAATAACAAGAATATCTTTTTGCAAACAATTTTGTTCAAAATTCTATGATATTATTATTTTCCGAGCGTCCAAGAAAATTTTATGTCATGATTTCCTCACCGTATATACTGCGTATGAAGCAAAAAAAAAAAAAGCGTAACAGAACGGTGGTGAGCTTCTGTGATACGCATTATCATATGATCCTTATGCGTATTATCTGCGTCAATTCTCGGTATACTTTCTTCTGCGAGCGTGCATGAAACTTAAAACGTGGCAATATCAGTCTTATCTAAAGAAAACGTTGAAACGGAGCGCGTTTCAGATAGGTGGATTCAGAGATAACGAAAGGGGAAAGACGGTGTAAAGTTGCCAAAACGGAAAAACTGAGAAGGCTTCCTATGACTTTACGACCACCCTGTACATCCCCATCATCGTACCAAGAAGCTATCGTTACGTGTCATCCGACACCTGATCCGCACGTGATCGCTTCGAAGAAGTCAGCCGACTATTGTCTCTGTCACGAATGTTTGACAAATCCCTTGAGGGAGTAAAAGGAACTTTACCTGCGTGAAACTTAACCTCCGATCACACCGTGTTTTAGCGGCGTTATTCAGTGTGTGAATAACATAACGGAATTTTTAAATAACAAAAGCGAGTAACCGATATATTTTATTATATAGCGGCAAATCACAAAGACATATTTTCCCTAATGAAACAATTTCGTAAAAAAAAGATTATTTCCTTTCCTTTTAAATGTTGACGACGGCTTCGACGACAGTCGTCGAATGAGTATCGTCTTACGATAATTCGTTTCTTGCTTCTAATTGCCAGAGACGAGGTCGAGCGAATAATGAGCGACGATAAGATTGTAATTGTCTCTGGAGAGGCGAAACGCGTCTGCGACAGATATTCGCCTGATGCACCAGAGATGATTTCAACGTCAGCGCACGATAGAAAATTTACAATCCAATTATTCACTTATCTTTACCGAGAGGCATGCGCACGCATAAATCGAACGTAGGACCTTGCTTCGCGTACGTGACCGACCGATCCGTTGGTTCCAATGGGATAACGACAGTGGTCGACGTTGCGAGGAATCCGGGGAGGGATACGCACAGCGGGCGAAGGATGAAGGTACTCGTCGAGAAAATCAGCGCGGTTCCGGTTGCAACGACCGAGCGATGCAAGTACGATGCGGCGTTTCGCGCTTCGCTCTCTCCGTGTTCGCTCTCTTCGCGTTCTCTACGTATAATACATATACAAACGAGCGCGCTCGAAGGAAGAGGAGAGAATCAGGGCTGGTCTCTTTCTCCTGTTCCCGACAATCGTAAACTATTCGCGTGGCATCGCGAAAAATTTCTGCAAAATCACGCGCTCCTTCGCACCGCCACTATTGATTATGCGTTCCCTTGCAGTTGAGAAGAACGAACGATGAGTATGGCGAGGGAAATCTTCTCCAGGAATCGGATCGACAGTCCGACTGGAGTCGGTAATCGGTTTAGCGGTTCTACGGGATTTCAGGCTGCGATTCATGGCGTCGTCCAACTTTAGAAAACCAATATTGTCTTTGCTGTTGACCGAGTTTACAAAAGGATATTGTTATAAAGAAACAACGTACAATATTTGATCATCGTGATTATTTCCATTTAAAAGACTTTGTATATATATATACAGTATTTATAAATTAATTTAGTTAGAAATACATTTTGTAATAAAGCATTCAGATAAATATTTGATTTTAATTTCTTTTTTATTTGTGGATCGATTAATCAAATTTAGTTTCCATAAAAATAATTTAAATTGCCTTAATTGATTATTAAAATTCTATAAAATTTCAAGTTCTGTATATACAATATAATAATATGTAATAAGTGTAGTATTTTATTTAGATAATTATGGAGTATCTTTCTTATTAACTTTTTTGACACAAGTTATCTGAATAATGAGTTCAATTTAGTTAGCTGGTTCTCGGATATCTAACTTTATTTCAGAAAATAAAAGAAAACAAGAGATACCACTGAGTCGAGTTAACGATGGCGAGCGAACATCGGCAAAATGCCGTTGTTACTATTCGCTCACTCGCCTGGAGAAACGAGAGGTTTCGTGCATACATACAAGTTACCCGCACTTTGCGTGTCTATCCTTAAAAATTACGAATTACGTAGCAAGGTACGTAGCAGCGAGGCGCATTTAACACAAATAGAATAAACTTCGCGAGCGAGTTTGCCGCCGCAAGCTATTCGAATTGCAGAGTAAGGGCGAATTTGTTGAGAGAATCGCCGGAAAACAATAGGGTTCTCTCAAGGATGAGGAGCTCAACTTCCCTAAAATGCATTCGCGCGGTAGAATCGATAGAGAGAATCGCAGCTGCAGTTTTACAATGCAGGCGTGCTTCCATTGCTCTTTTTAACTTAAATTCCGAGGACCCGCTATACAGGCCCCAACGGCATGCTGTCGTATGCGAAAAAATAAAACTTTATTAATATGCGCATATTTTCTCGATGCGTTATTTGTTTCGCGTATACGCCCGTATGAGAGAGAGAGAGAGAGAGAGAGAGAGAGATTTGGGACAAAAGAATTGAAGGGTTTGCGCGTCACCAATGATTGCTATGTAGAATTTTTTAAGTCCGTATTTATCTGTGCAGCAAAAAATGGTGCATTACTTTTGAAATGTTTTTCGGTAATCATTTTTTAAAAAGCGTCTTTACAAAAGCGTTTATTTCAATTTGCGTAAATAAAAAAAAAAATACGAAAATAAAGAACGGAAAATAATTTGATATTTCTTCTTGATGATTGATGTAACTTATCTCAAATATTTATCGCATAATTTGTTTTTTCAACATTTAACTTATACAAATTGAAGTGAACACAAGAGTTAGTCGTCTTGAATCTTTCAATCGTCAATTAATTTATCAAAATCGCCTGTTTTTCGCTGACAGCCTATAGAGACATCAACAAGAACAGAAACAAGAACAAAAAACGCCCTTCTATCGACACGCGCGATCACGTATAATTTATATAAAAATCATTACGATTCACGCACACAACCTGTGCTAATTACGTGTTTCCAACAATGTAACGATGAAAGAGTAAAAATTATGTATCGTCCATGGATCTCTCATCCTAGAGAACGTTCTCGGTTATTTTTCTGACGTCGATACGTCGTCCTCGCGAGTTCAAGCGAGAAGCATGCGAGTGCGCCTAATTAATCCTCGCTGCATTTATTAAATTTGCTCGAGCACAATCGATAGTAACGTCGGCAGCATAAAGTGGGCAGTGCCGACGAGTATTATGATTAAACCACGCGGTAATAGACCGATCATTACGCCTCATTATCATTAACTACGATAATTATGTGCTCTACCTAACCCAACTGTGTGCGCGTCTGTGTTTCGTGAGAGAGTAAATTGTCGGTAAGAGGACCGTACGCGGAAATTAAATGGCCGGGGATCATCACGCGCTGTCACGAATACCTGCCAGATCTACGCCAGACACATCCTCCAAGACACGCCGATACATCGTCATCGTCGTCGGGATCTTCGTGCGGGACCATCCAGGAGCGTGCAACGGTCAGGATGCGCTCGCGCAAGCTCGTAATAACGCGCGTACCGTGGCGTATACAGGGTGTCCGAGAGACATCCAAATTTTTGTATGCAAATTCTTCGGCAACTTTCTTAAAATTCCCAATTTCAAATTATTCACAGTTTCAATGTAATTTATCATCATTACCGAATTATAATAAAGCTAACTTGAAATCAGACGTGTAATAAATAAAAATCACTGCTGAATCTCGTATTCTAAGCGATATAATAAGCCTCAAGTCACAAAATTCTGAAGACCCTTCAGAAAGAATGCATAAAAAAAATCTTTTACCTTACGCTCCGTCTTACCGAAATGAATATTTTTTTAAATTAGGCATCACGTCAAATTTCTAATAAAATAAAGCATCTCGAATTTAATAGCAGATAGGACACCGCCGTTTCTTCGCTTTCGCAAAGTTTGCTATATTTGATCTGTAATCGATAATTCGAAGATAGGAGAGCTGCAATTCGAATTGACTTGAAAAATCTGAGCGGATAAAAGAAGGAATTGAAGAACCTGAACACCGTGTATACGTGAGAGTGCATGGATGTGCGGCTGCGTGCGACAAGCTCCGTGTGTGCGTTTGTACGATCGAGTGTTACGACGTAGCGAGCGCCATGTGCGTGTCCCTGTGGTGCATACGCGTGAGTATGCGTGTTGAATACGTACGTGTCTGTGGAGTGAGGTGGGGTACTGACCGCACATTCCACGAGGGAGGTGACCGCCTCGCCTCTCCTGTCTGCAAGAACCTATATATTACATAGACGTCGGTTTAGCCGACGTCTACCGAGGTGCGGTGCGTGTGCATAGAATTTCCTGTAAAAAATTACTCCGCTGTCCGTTCTTATGCGCCGGTTATTAGAAAGTTATGCGTTTTTTCTTTCGATCTGCACTTTGGATTTTCGTTCCCTGCGGTTTTAAAAAAGAGCGTCACTCGTGGTAAGGATAGTAAAGTGGAGAAGTACACAGAAGGAACAGGAAATAATCAGTTATTACGTGACGTATGAAATATTATCGATAATATAATAGTAACGTTTTACTAATAATTTAATTTAATTTACCAAGAAGCAGAATATTTCCTGAAAATTTCTCAAATCCTTGAAATCATTTTTACTGTTTGTTAAAATAAATTTAGAGTCGTCCAATAAATAATGTAGTTTGATTGACAAGTTTCACGTTCATTGATATTGTAAAGAGGACGAACAAAATCTGAAGGAACGTGTAAAGAAAAGATTAAGAAAGTTAGTTTAGTATAGAGAATTAAGGATAAAACTCTCGAGTTATGCCAAACAAGACAAGAGGGAGGAAAGATGCGGATAAAACCGCGCGTGAAAAGTATTTCATATGGAGTTATCGCGGAGAGATTGCTCTTATTGCGACCGACATCATGTTCACCGATCGGGAGGGGAGAGAGAGAGATAGATAGAGAGAGAGAGAGAGAGAGAGAGAGAGAGAGAGAGAGAGACCATTAAACGATTACAAAGCGCGAGCGAGCGTGCGGATGACCGCCGTCGTCGCGTCTAAGCGGCCTCTAAGCAGCCTCTCGGCTCGGCGATGCACGCGCGTATGTGTACACATAATGCGATATAATACGTATCCCGCGTTACATATACGGGGAATCAACGTGTTCACCACACGTGCGCACACCTTTCCCATTGCCGACTACGGTCAAGCTGCAAAGTGCTCCGAGTTACCGAGGGAAACCCCATCATATGATCGCGCGTGGACGTATTATTACGGCGGCGGCAGTGACGGTGGGGTTGGAAATTCTCGATCCCCGAGGTACGAGATACTTAGTCGTATAATCGAGTTTTTGCAGGCTTTCTCGCGACTCGCAATGTTCCTTTTAGCGGGATTAATATCGGAAGATGATTCGCCGCCGTGTCCGATCGCGCAGAAAACGCGTGCGTCTCTTAGTAATAACACCCGGGCAAGGAACAAGGTAATACAGGAAAACGCTATCTCTTCCGCTACGATTCTCGATAGGATCGACTGATTAAGTTCTGGACTTAATTTAAAATTTAAATGCCACACCGTAACGATCGCTCGCTCACGCTGAGAAATTGGTATTGAGTGATCGCAAGTAAACACGGAATTAATTCTGAAAATGTTTTCTGAGGATCTTCGATGGATCTTCAGCATTTTCATCTCGCTATAATTTTCAACTTAAGATATCGGCATATTCCGCAGTATCTCTGTATCGATTCTCGGTAGAAAGATATTTCCAAGATCGTAACATGTTCGCTTAAGAAGAAGGTAACCATCATGCAAAATGAACATCGTATGTATACGTAGAGGAAAGAAATATTTCGCGGCGAGATAAATAATCGAATTAAGGCGATATCGGCGCGGTGCAATTTAGTCGAGAGTAAGCTCTCGTTCTCCGCAGATAGGATAGAGGAGAGTTGCGCATTAGGTGCGATTACTTGTATCGTGGAGCTTATTAAATTAAGCGGGAGAATATTCGATCGATCTAGGAACCAAAAGCGCGCAGAGGAAGATTAAAGCCGGCGCTCTCTAATCGATAATTCGATCGGGCCGGCCCGCGATTGCCGATCTCCGCGCATCATTACGCGCGCGGAACTGATGTGGGCGACGGTGTACCCGGTGTACCAACCACATACAATAGAGAGAGAGAGAGAGAGAGAGAGAGAGCCAGTACTCCAACACATGGTAGATACGTGATACGTACGTGCCGTAAGCGAGAGAGCGAGCCAGAGAGAACTAAGGTCCACCCACATTCTAACCTACATACGTATCCCGTGTACCGTAATCAAAGGTAAGGTACGCCGCCCTGGGACGTTTATCGTCGCGGCTACACGCGGACGCGCAAGAACGTGTACTTGACTTTTCCCTTTCGCTCGTTTGCTTTATCCTTGAGATACGTAGAAGAAACGTGGCGTTTATCTTCGGACTGTCAAGAGAGGGGCGGAGGGGGGAAATAGAAAAGAGAACACTCTCGGGAATACAACGTGTACGTTTCTCCACTCCCTTTTTTCCATTCGATGGTATCCGTGGCACAACGCGTGAAAGCGATGCTGGATAGAATCAATACAATTTATGCAATATCATAATGTACCATTGTAAAATCGAGATGTATGTAAAATAAAAAGTTTACGGACAATAGAAGAATATCGTGGAACGTAAGCTTGAGAATAATATTTGAAATTGAGAGTCTATAAAATAATGATTTAGAAAGACAACGACTTACGCCTCGCGCACGTAAGATTAATAAATCTAAAAAAAAAAAAAATATATATGAGGCGCAATATAAAAAATAGAAGACGTTGCACGCATGAGAAACAAAGTATAAACATATGCAGGAGAATAAAGAAAAAGAACGCGCTCATTCTCAAGACAAGATTCAGGTTAAGATAGAGAAAAGAGCAGGAGGAGAGAAGAAAGAGGGAAAAGTCTAACTGTGGAAACTCGCCCACATGGTACTCACCTAGCGGAACATTTGTAAATTGTACGTGATGCAGATCCAAGGAAAGAAAACGAGAGAATGACCAGAAACTGCCACTGTTAACGCGGCTATACGCAATGATTTTAACGACTCCGACCTCGATACACACGCCGTATTTCTGTACCATAATGTTGTGCGCAAGTATCTGAAGAAGTTGGTACAAGGCGGCCGTGCTTCGAACGGATCGAGTTTCAAAGACGCAAATAAGCGCAAATATACAAAGTAAATTGATTTAAGAAATAAGACGGAAAAAAAAAGAATAAGATGAGACACATAAATAACATACCAATTATCATTATCAAGTATTTGATTTATCTAAATCGATATTCTTAAAGATTATTTTAATAATTGAACCGAGGGAGTAAATTTTGTTACGTTATGTGTTATTATATCATACATATTGACAGTCTTCCTATCATCTTCCGTAGAGTGTCCTTCTTGTATATACTTGAATCCGTGCTTAGCTGCTCGCGTGATTTTATGCTATTCCGCTCGACTTTTATACGCGTTCGTCTTCGAGATAAACAATAATTTCCGTCGGTCAGTCGGGTGTATAATCGTGCCAGTTCCGAGGAGGAACGTGTGGAGTTATTCCTCGTGGATCGACGATAATAATTGGTAACGGTATGAGAGGTGGGTAGGATGAAGAAAAATGAGGGTTCGTTGGGGGAGACGGTTTTCTTCGAAATGATGGAAATATGAAAGTCCTTCCTCTTATGAATACTGGCCAGTAACGCATTCTAACATATAAAATGATGTATTAGGTAATAAAAATGATATATTGAAAATATTTTTCAGAGAAAAAGAGATCTTTCAAAAAAGGTACTTAATTAAATTGCGATAGCATTTCAAATGAAAAGTACAAAGTCTTCCTTTCTATAATATTCAAGATAAGGGATGTAGATGTCGTCGAACCTGGTGGCTTCCTTGGATCTTGAGAATCAATTTAGCACCTCGAAATACGCGTTAAAGTATGCGGAAAGGAAATAAGACGAGCTAATGACCGAAAAAAAGAAATCACGAAGAATAACAACACGCGGTGATCATTAGCGTTGTTATTATCCGAACGTTATTATCCGAAGGCGCGTCAATCCCGAAAAAGCAACGGAGCCAGTTTCAGAGAAGAAAGTTCTCGCGAGTGGGAATAATACGCGTTTACTCCGGTTACACCTGCAGTGCGCCTACTTTCGACGATGTTCGACTGCTGCTCCTCTCTCTCGTTCGCAGATTTATCCCACCTGCGACTTCACCTTTCACGACGAACGCGCGAGAGCAAGTATAATAAAATAAAAAGAAAAGAGAGCGTAAAGGAAAAAAGAGATAGAGATAGAGATAGAAGAGAGGAAGGACGACGCGAGAAGAATCAAAGTTGCACACAGTTGACTTCAAGGCGTAATAAACTTTCTCTCCCCAAGGAGAATCTCGTCTCTCTCGTCTTTCTCGTCTCCCATTGTTGGCCAATTGAAATAAACGACGCGTCGAGGACGAGTGTACGACGCCGAGATGTAACGAGGCGCTGTGCTTCCTGGTACCTCGACTTAACGAACGCGGTAAACGATAGGAATGCGGACAAGGCGGCACCGTAATCTGCCGTAAGCTCGCGGATTATCCATTAAAAGTCGGCTGCGTGTTAGAATCGCGTTAAACTCGATAGTTCACGGTATAATAAATCGCTCGCCGCTTTACTCGTCGTCAATCCTTCATGAATTCATGCCGATCCGCACTCGAGATACGGTCCTTGACTATAAACCCTACACATATATCTCGTAATTGGTAAAATCTGTATATCACTAGTGTTAAACTTAGCGGCGATAATAGTGCACTTTAACAAGCTGCACTTTATTACTTCGACAGTTTCTTCTGTGCCACGCGGAAGAAACACGTGTAAGAATTGTAACTCGTGCTTCTCGGAGAATGAGGTTGCAAAACACGATCATAGAGATATTGAGTCGAGTAGTCGGGAGTCGTCCAATCATTTGCAGAAAAACAATGACGTATATCGTTGTTTTAGTGAGCAATGTAGAAGGGAAAAAGATTAGTAAAGGAGGTACAAGAAATGTCACAAGAGATAAAGAAGTCGATAAATATGCGCAAGCATTGCTACACTTTATAAAATATCTGCTTTTATTATATTTATTAATTGATATTCTATTTTTATTCTTGTAGCAATATTATATCCTATACAAAAAAAAAAATAAAATAAAAAAATCATAATTTCATTAGTTTCCAGAAAACTTTTCATTCCAAATCCTCAACGTTAACGGCGACTTCAACTTTTTTCGACATAGAACTGACTAATGATTCTTGCCGACTGCGATGATGACGGTTGGTAAAAAAAAAAAATCGAGCAACTCCTAGATTAGACATTTGATTTTCCACGGATGCAGTTAAATTAACTGGGCTATAACACGACGGAGGCCTTGGGAAGGTCGCTCCGTCCTGGTTCGTCAGCCACATTGCTGGAATGGTCGGCTAATAGGCCGATTCTAACGCGCGCGCGATGCCTGGGGGTCTCTCCAAGATTCCCGACCACAAAAGCGCCTCCAGGAAAGAATGGGAGATCGGCAGGAAGGAGAGAGGGGCGGGCTCGAAAGGATAGAAAACGTTAGACCTCTCGCCGGCAGTAATTACCAACTACCAGAGACTGAGAGGAGAGACTGAGAGCGCGGCTAACGATGAGCAAGCTTGACGGCGAGGTAGCGTCCAGGTAGCGTTTCTGGTATTCGAGTATCGCGCCCACGAAAAGTAACGACGAAAAAGAGCCGCGAGCCGAGATTACGAGCCGCGACGACTGATCATAGATCTCGCGGCGGGATAGCTCTCCTCTCTTCCTCTTTATATACGAAGAAGGAGCGCCGCGCGAACTCCGCAGAACTCGACCGATCATTTGCGGCGAAACTTCGTAATAGAATTTTCAAGTAAACCTCCTAGCGACGTGACTCGCGCGACGCTACCGGGTCAAACGACGAAGGAGAGGAGCCTCCTCCTCTCGCCGAGCCTTTGATCTTAGCCTGATGAATCAGTCTCTGCTCTACAATTATCCCATGAGAAGACGATGTCGTGTTTGCGGAACGTTCAATTTCGTCGTGCATACTTTAACGTAGCCTCAGAGTACGATTCGGTGAATGAGACGGATGGAAAAGAAATAAATGGAAATGTCGTGGAAGAAAACGTTCAAGGAATCTTTTGTGAATTTTCTAGAGTACTATACCGAAAATTTCCTCGTAATTTTCTATAAAAACTTTATTTTGTAATGTGTTATTATATTTCATTCAAATTTTCGAAAAAGACACATTGTGCCTTCACGTAAATTCTGTAAGTAACCTGAATTCCGAAGATACCGAAACGTGCCTCTGCATCAATATTGCAATAACGAGAGATGGTAAAGTTGAAAAAAAAATCCTACCATCATTCATGAAACATCACGCTACATCGGTCTCGCTCGATTAGTCACGGATTTAGCAGAACAATGGCTCGAGGAAGAGGAAGCTCGCGTTACGGGTTTCACGGTAGTCGGCTCTCGACCGACCGGCTGCGAAGTCGATATATAGCGCCGGCAAAGAAGCGTTCGTTAAGAAGGATCGACGATGCGCCGGATGTTATTCCAAGCAGGAAAGCAAGAATCGCTTCGATTAGACGATCGCAGAAAAAGCGACGGGTCGAACCTGCCCTTCTTCTTCTTTTAATAGTTTTTATAACTTTGCGGGAGTCTGTATAATAATTTCACATTCTACGCTCAGAAAATGTTAGTAAAATTCGAAATATAAAATCGAACGCTTAATTGCTGTTCTTGTTGGATATGAAAGGTAGGATCGATACAATCGGAAAAAGAGGAATCATCAAATACTTTCGCTATTTATCGATTTTTTATCGCTGCTTTTAGTGCTGCTTGATGATCTAAGACGATTGGTATTCCATACGATTTGAATATTTCAGAAACATCGATAGACCCGAGTGACCCGATTCGTGGATGCATGATAAACGTCGTTACCATAAGATTCTATTAAGAGGATCACTAAGGCAAAAAAAAAAGGCAATCTTGGATAAACCACAAGCATCGCTCGTTTCTTCCGTTGGACACAATTAAACTTTTACAGCGGATTCCTCGATCCACGCTCGATTGGCTTGACCGGCTGACTTTTTCGGACATTCCCACCAGTGCGGCAGGACGAATCGGTAGACACGATAGTTTTCGATCATCACGACACACCCGTGCCGACAAAGTTTCAATTCACGTAAAACAATCTTATTAACTCGCGTAGAATGCCCCAATTAAATGATGGACATTTTTTTCCCAACGCGAACGATCGCGATGAGGTAGTACTAATCAAAAACTTTCAAAACTATTACTCTACTTTTTAATCGATGACGAAATTTTTGCTGGATATAGATTTGAAAGTATAATAATTTGTTATCAAAGTAATTATGTTGCAAACTAAAAAAGTAATGAGCAAAAAATTTTTGATATTCTAGTGATTACCAAATTTGATTTAACCAATAAAACGCTAATTGTGCCAAAAGTTAATTTTTGTAAAAAGCAACTTTGTAAAATATGCATCGAAAGAATTTTCTCTTAAAATTTATCCTGAAAATGTGATAGTTGTGATAAAATATAATATTTTAAAGATTTTTACCATCTCCATTTCAATAAAATTAATCAAACTTATTTTATACTTTATTGTAGTTTTATTAATGAATGAAAAAGATTTATATAAAAATAAAAAATTTTTTTTTTCTAAATATACAATGTTCCACGACTACCATTTTTTTTTAAGGATAAATTCTAAAAAAAATTCTCTTCTCCGTATGCAGACACTTTTCCTGTAATTCTTTTAGATCAGATACTCATAAATTTCATTTCTGACACAGGTATGGGGTCAAAGAAAATCCATCTCTCGAAACCAATCTTTCAAATGTTTGTCTGCCAAACACGATGCGTCAGCGTACGGCGCCTGGAAACGTGACAGAAAGCGAATTCCTGATATTCTGATATTTCGAAAGAACAGAATCACCATTCGGAAAGTGATATTTCATAGGTTCGATTGTCGAAAGAAACATAGAAAATTAAGTACCTTTACGTTTGCTATACGGCAAGGCCGCTCATTAAGGATGATGCCGTAACAGAAACAGCTACAGCTCGAATTCGCGTAAACGTTTCTCTCTTCCTTCATCGTGCATACGAAATTCGATACGGTCGACGGACGGACGATTGCCACGTACGCGATGCACTATGCAAGAACATAATCTCGGCGACGGCAGTGTATGTGCACCATAGTTTATCGCGCAAATAACGGTAGGGCGCAACCTCTGCGTCACGCATTCTGGGAATACATAAAGTACGCATACGTAGCATCGGTACGCACACGATGGTATCGGTATCGCTATACATTGTCACATAAATATGCAATCTCGTGCAATGAATGATCGCAATACGAATGACTTCTCTTCGGTGGCCGAAGTGAATGATTTTCAAAATACAAAACTAACCGAAGCATGAAAAAATTAAAGAATAAATGTGTCTCCTTTTCCACGTAATGTTTAATTAAAAAACCTAAACATCAGGTATTTCTAAAGAAAATCGTTATTAAAAGTATTATTATAAAATAATAAAACTTGAGGAGATTCAACTTTTTAGTTTTTATAATAGTATAATAAACCTATCTGCTATTGGATAATTGTTTATTTACTGTTAAAACGGTAGATAACGACGAAATTAATTGCAAGACTCGCGAAAGAGTGAATGGTATCTGCTCCTACTACGTGTACTTATTTATCGCGAGCAAAATTATGACGTGTAGTCATCATTTGTCGTAGACTTGTCAAGCTTCTAACTGTACTTACTAGATCGCGCGAAGATTGTGAAACCGGCGTGGCGGCGTCGCTTCGTTATCGTCCGCAACGCGAGAAAACGAGATACCGTGACTGTCGCTAATTGGTTAATTAATGTGCGTCAAACGACGCGCGTCAAACTACGGTTTCTAATTCGTGGAACGTCGTCGCGTGGCGATTTAAAAAAACACGAAGGACAATTTAAAAAAGATAAACATATATCTAGTCTAAAGTCTAAAATTTAAGGACGGATACAACCAAAAAATTCTTAAAACTCCTGAATTAATGTCTACAAGAGTTTATATAAATAGAAAGTTTGAAGACACAAAAGATTTCTCTTTGCGTCTTTCAACTCACGTGTACATCTAAAATTTTTACTTTATAAAAGATAAATGGAGAAATAATAATATAATAATACTTAAGATTCTCTAGCATAAAAATCACGTGACTGCGCACTTGCTCGGTACAAGTTCCTAACGATAAACAGCAAGACCGGTCTCGGCAAAAGCTACGCTCTACAAAATCTGCATCCGCCGCCGCCGCCGCTCGATGTTCTTACGCGACTAATGCACAAACGAGCGATGGTCGTTAGACCTGCTAGGCAAGATCGCGAGGAGAGCTACGCGCATTATCCAACGACTTGCAACGTGTATTTATCCTAAACTCCGGTTCAATCCTCCAGAATCGTACTCTCGGGAGTATCGTACTCTGACTGGCTCTAAAACTCTAATTACGAACGTGAAATTCATGCATCAGTCGCACACGTAACGAGGCGCGATTTCGCCAGCTCGCTCTCTTTTTCTCTCCCGAGTTCTTCTGACAGTCGCGTGCACTTTCCACGTGCACGAGAAGAGGTTTGTGCCTCTTCCGCCGATGCGGTGGACGTGCACGTGAGTGCACGTACGTAGGAAGAGGTATATGACGGCGTCTCTCGGGCGGGCAGGTAGGTACAGGTAGGTACAGGTAGGTACAGGTAGGTACAGGTAGTGACCTTGACCCAGCCAATCAGGCATCCCCGAGGCTGACCTAACTGCTGGCACACATTCCTCGGATCTATACTGCTCCATTCCTCCTTAACAACCTGCCGAGAGACCGACCTTCAATACTGACTCGACCTACGACCCGATAGTCACGACGATGACGGAATGATCACGACCGAATAAAACCGCGACGATTTCTAAGCGTTTATCGCAATCTTGCACGAAGATCCACGTCTATAATTTGCGCGTAGAAAACAAATGATGCGCAATGACTGAAAAAAAGAGCTGCAGAAAAATTTGTGTTCCACCATGAGATAATATAATAACGTAGCGATGTGTGTATCTATATGTATGTGTGAAATTATATCCTTGTACTATTATAATACTATTCTTCAAGAATATTGTACAATCCAACACTACTTTCTAAGCTCTTTACTTGCTCGTCGTATATTACAAGCTCAATATGATTAAAAAAATATTTGTTCCGGCTTGGAATACATTTGGTTATTTGAATATGTAACTATGATGCATTTTATCAATGTTGTACATTAAATATAATTGTACCCCATAACATAAAATTTAAGAAAATATTCTTTTCTTTAGAGATAAACGAATTTTACAAATTTAACAATATACAAACTCACACTTTGAGATCTAAATTTTATTATGCCCTCTTATTTGCCCTATATATAATTTCTCTGTTAACTACGATGAATCTCTAGTCACGCCGATACTTCATCCGTAAACGTGAACTCGCTTATTCATCGTGCAAGGCTTCGTCACGCGCGGCGAGTATTCGAAATCTGACGGGGAAAAGGAATGATCTTTCCTGGTTGAGTAGAACGAATCTTCGGTAATTCGATCTGTCCTACCAGAACCCTTTTCTCATCGCCCTACGGTATATTAGACCCGCTTCGATATATCGCAGGCACGATGCCACCTCGAATTCATCAAAGCCGCGTTATTAAGGAGGAAGTCGACCTGTCTCTCGGTGAATGGGACCGTAATGTCCTCCGCATAAGAGCAGAAAGACGGTGCCGTAATCACGGATTTGAAGAGGGACGATCAAGCGCGGTCGCCATTAAGAAGAGATTACGTGCCGCGAAGTAATCCTTTACCCGCGGACGATCTTTCTCCAGGTCGAGGATCTACTGTCGTTCATTCAGATATATAATCCTGCGCGTTATATTTACATTCTAATATAAAAAGAAAGAGGATATGAAGCTCCGCTATTAAGCAAGGATTTCAATATCTCGAGAGAATATTGATATACTCTCGTATTTCATAGATGTACATTATACACAAGTTTGTAATTACAAATATTTGACGATATCTTATTTGTGATATTAATAAGACATCGAATAAAATATTATTAAAGCATAAGGATGAAAATGTTTTTTTAAAAGATTATAATATTTATAAATAAATAAAATAGAAATATTACGTTTTTCATAGTTGTATGCTACGAAACGATTATGAAGAAAAATTTATATGTATTTTAATTCGCTAATAAATTAAATTGTACTTACGGACGGTGCAAATAGACGATATAAGTTTGTACGTAAGTTGTGTCTGTAGTAAGTAGAAAATGCTTACCTAAAACAAAAAGAAAAATAATAAATTATTCCATTGAACACTTGAAATTACTCCAAGGAACTTGTACATATATACATTCTTATTCAAAACAAAAATTCTATAAATTTACGGAATTTCTGAAACGAGAACTGGCGCGATGTTCTTAGGCTATATTTCAGAATATTTAAACTTTACTATCACTTTGCCAAGATTAATATAATGGTTATAAACAATTTTGATGCTGACTCTTCTCCTTAAATTTATTATGCACGTTTTGCGCAAATTTTACATTTAAAAAAATGGTTTGGTTAAAAGTGGACAAATCGGAAAACTCTGATTAAATCAATCAAAATTCCGATTAGACCTTAATTAGAAAATTTCTGATTAAAATTCTAATTGAGATATAACCGGAATTCTGATTGATTTAATCAGAATCTTCTGGTACATTTTCAATCATTTTTCTCAGTGTATGTTCATATTGTTCAGAAAAAACATCAGTAGAATTTTTATGCTATATATTCAAGAAATGTATAAAACTCCCTTGGAACTAAAAATATTTTCTGACCGTCGTCGATGGTTTTGCCATTTCGAGGATAAACGCTCGAGGTACTCTCTGATTTATACTGTTTGATTTGGCTGGTACCGAAGGGAAAACACGTAAAGATGTTTTTCCAGGCTTGAAGGATCGACCGACCGAAAACAAATCTCCATGTTTGCGCACGTGAGAAGACGTGACCAGTGCTAATCGCCCATAATGTCTACTGTCAGCATATGGTGCTGTTGAATTCTCGTTCCTCCAATAACTACGCGGAACTACTCACGTTAAGCTTATCTATCCGTCTAGACTAGTGGTCATAAAATTCAAGGAATTTAAAAATTCCATGATAAAAATATTTTCTAAAGGTTTATAAAGTGTAGTCCCAAATTTAATGACAGACCATAAAACTAAATTCAAAACTATCAAATAAAATATGTTACGTATATATATATATATATATAGTGTTTAATATTCGTATATATTTCTTATAATTTATAGAATAATATTACGTAGTAATACGAGACACCAATCGCAAAAAATGGAAAATCATTAAAGGGGGATCTGAGAAATGAAGAATTCGAAACAGGAAACGAGCTTGTACATTTATCGATACTCCTGAGAGAAAGAGAGAGAGAAAGAGAGAGAGAGAGAGAGAGAGCGAGAGAGAGAGAGAGAGCGGGCAAATGCACGCACATCGAAGAACAGAGATGCTCCATCGCTTCCTGGCTGAAGGGATCGCGTGCCATGGGACTTGGTCAGCATTGAGAAATGCAGACGGGATTCGTACAAGAGTGGCAAAAGGAAAAAGTAAACACCGGCGATGCAGAAGAGAGATGCTTGAAGGGAAATCCCTCCAGAAGAACGAGCCACGGACACTGGAATTAGAAGGTACAATGAAAGAGGAAAAGTAGTTAGTCGCAGGTTGTATACCCTTTCGTTAATAAGGGATGAAGAAAAATAAAGACTTACAAATCTCGCACAATACTTACAAGACTCGCTCAAAAATTTGTCTTTGAGAGGGTGAAACAAAGGTGAAAAAGCGATAATAGAAAACTGAATGTAAAACTATTATCCCTAATTCAGATAAATTTCTAGTAGGATAAATATAAGTATTGCACAATTATAAAAATTCCAAGTTTTTGAAATCTTATTAAATTAAATTTGACTCGCTATAAAAACTTGAAAAGTCACTCTTTTTTTTTTTAGAACACAAAATATATGCACATTTACGAAACAAACATTATAAAAATTAATTCGACTTATATATTATTACTATAACGTCATTTAAAATAAACATTCATGAAATTATATCGAACAGCGAGATGTATAAAAATAGAAAAAATAAAAGGTTACGTTATCAGCAATTCGAGGGGTCGTAAAATGGTAGTCACGACAGTTTTGTTATTAATAAATACAGCTTAGATACGTTCTTTGTTATCTCTAACGAATGACAGACGAATCTTTCAAGGAATTGAAATTCTTTAGTTACAGGGCATATCGAAAAGAGAGCATCTGTCGACACACCTGCCAGTCTTAAAACTGCAACCTTGCCTACGGCGAGTCCGAACAAGAATCCAACGAACGGTCACGTCGAAATATTAGGAAACAATATAATCAGAAAACACTGAAATATTTTGTAAACTTACAAAACCGTAAATATCAATTATCATAAAGGTAAATTGTAAGCTACGGTAAAATCAAAATATTTATAAATTTGTAAACCAAACAAATATACATGTAGGTCATAATTTCGAGTTAAATAGTAATCGAAATTATTGCGATAAATTAAATTTTTGTTAAATTTTACCTTCCTTTTTTTGTATCATGATAACATTTTCACGGACATTAATAAATGTAATTTGTATGTGCTTCGATATATATTCTTATCTATGCATACTTAACATCATAAATTCAAAGTATTATTAATGTTAAAAATATTAATTATCAGAAATGTTCAGAATAAATTGTATGCTTCCCTCTCTTATCGGCTCATGCGATAACGATATCTTGCATATTTGAACGCTCCGCGAGTATTACTAGAGAGAGACCACCATAAATTACAACACGACTATGGTGTGTCGATGAAATATGTCGACAACGTACAGGAAACGATCGATCTATCTATGCACGAGAGATATATTTTCATTGCGCGTAATGTAGAGCAGGGTAATCCTCAGTCGTTAATCATGTCGTAAGAATTCTTACGGATTATGCTGAATTTCTTTTGCCACGTCACAAAGTACGCACGCAATAACGCACGTTATCGCAGAGAACGATAGAAAATTTGTCGTTGTAAAGCGGATCTTCTGTGAGGTGAAGTGGATATTTATGATGCGCAATTACGGCGCATTTTAATAAAACTTCGTTACCGATCCCGTTTATGACAGGGACGGTTCCGGAGTCAGGCTAGCCAGGCGCGGAAAGAAGAGAATGAAAAAGAAGCAACCACGGTCGTTTCATGCGAAATGGCGATTCCGCTCGACCGGAATCACCCTTAATTTGCGCATCGGTCGAGCTGGAGAAAGAGAGCAGAGAAGACAGAAAGAGATAAGCAGTTGGCAACGGATGGATGGATAGATAGAGATAAAGAGAGAAACGCACTCTCGCGTTGGTATACCGTAGACAAATGCACCTGCATTCCGTCCTACTGCATCTCGTCCAATTATCCACCGCGCTCTCACAACCACCGAGAAGTTTCGTGGCAGAGGGAGAGAAAGACAAGCAGTCGAGAATGGTATGATGGAATTATTTTACTCGATCATGCAATATTTGTATCGCGAGCAAAGATCGTCAGGAAAGTAGGGATCGAGACCTAGAGAAAGAGCAAAGCATGAATGAAAAGCAAAGCGATGAGGAAGATGAGGATGCTGTCCGTTAATCGTTAAAAGAACTAATGAGTGTAAGCAATGAGTATTCGATTTAAACCAGTTGGCTAGTGACGGGAGCGACATTAGTGATTATCGGTGAAGATCGGAAAATCGCGAGAGCAAACGGTCGCGGGATTGCGGGATTGTTTTTTGCGCGGATGCGTGAGAGCATATTAATTCCTCGTTTTTCGACCGTTCTCGTATAGGACGTATAGAGATAAAAAAAAGGGAGTGCAAGAAAAAGAGAAAAAGTTTCTGGAATGTCATGCGATTCCCGCGGCGAGAACCGCGCGATCCAACAATTTTTCATGATGTGACCATCGATTTGTCAACGGCGACAAGCTTGTCGACTGTGTAATCGTGAAGCTGCTGATGAAAAATAATAAAAGTAAATGAGCGAGCGAGTGAGGGAGAAAGAGAGAGAGAGACCCGTCGATGCAGCATTCAATCGACCGATTAACGCACGAGAATATACATACGCAGTACTTATTAATGCGAGAATTTTGAAGGTGAAGAGATCTTGTTAGAGATTAGATGATCAAAAATGATTGTCATATGTTCGTATTGTACAAATATTTTTTTTTCTTGTATATTTCCAAATATACTATATTACTCTGCGTTCTGTTGTTTCTCATCGCTCAGTGTTAAAAAAAAAAAAACCATGCAATAATAATTTTCAATTTTAATCTTTTCATTCCTATGAAAAAATTAGTACTCAAGCATCAAACAGTATCATTAAAATCACGTGTGTTTTTAATGAAATACAATTCATTACAAACAAGATACAATATACATGAAATATATAAAATTCCTCAGAAATATTTTCCTCCCTATGAGCACGTAATAGATCAGTCACAATTTATTCATTCTTGACTTCCGGTGCGTGTCGAGGACTAATCCCGGAAGGACGAGGAGGGAGAGAGAAGGGGGGGGGGAAACTCTGATAACAAGAGATATTTAAATATGCGCTTAGAGCAGGACTTGTGAACGTAATATCCACGCATCCCCGAGAGCGTCTTGTTACGACTGCGTCGCAAAGAATCGCCTGTTCGTTCCTGTTCCTAACCAGTCCGACAGCAGTCTGCTGTGCGTACGTTGCGTACCGATCGTTCTCGCCGCGCACACTACGGGGAACGAACTCTTGCGCGCGATGACGAGCGAGCGAGTCTCGAAGCTTGCGAGACCAGTTCGTTGAGGTCGAAGTGAGACACGAGAAGAAGCAGTAGCAAAGGAAAGAAAGAAAGTGAGCGAGAGCGAGAAAGAGAGGGAGAGAAAGAAAGAGAGGGAGGGGAGAGGATGTATAGGGGGGACGAAGTATAGCGACTGAAAAATCCCGTACATAATTATTCGCAGCGAAGGCCGTCCTGTGCGTTACGCGACGCGCGCGTGTGCGTATATGTACGAGTTAAATGCGTGCCTGTGGACGCACGCGCCCTCCTCCGCCCTGTGATGAGAGCAAGATAGAGAACCAGCGAGAAGGTGGGAGAAGAGGGTAAAGAAATGAAAGACGGAGAGAAAGAGATGGTGAGAAAGGACGAGGAGGGAGGGGGGGGGGATGTAGGGAGAGGACCTGTTCCCGATATACTGGTCTTTGCAAAATGCCGCGGGATTCCAGAGTCTCGCGATCTCGATTTTCGCTAGTCGATTCGCCACGAGCAAGATCAGGCATATCGTTAACGTATCTCGGAGTTAAATCCGCTTGCACGCATGTCGACACGATTTAGCGCGCGACCGTCTCTAAGCTGACTGTCTTGCGAATCAACTCGTGGTATGACATAGAATGATAACGGCATAAATATAGTGCTCGCGATAGCGACTTATATACGACAGTGTGGTCGCGAGGGCATAGCGTTAGTGAGAGTTCCATTACTTCCGAGATTGAAAGCGCTATCAGGGTATTGCCACAGAAAATTAATTTTAAAATTCCCTGACTTTTCCAGGCTTTCCAAGATGAAAATAGAAAATTCCTAGATGAGTAATATGAAATATGTAAATTTTAACATTTAGACTCACGGATTGTGGGAAAGAAAACTTTCCTATATTATTAAAAACAACACAAAAAAAGCTTAGTAGCATAGTATAATTTTGGGTGCAAATTCAAGCCACAGCGAAAAATTAATTAGTTTTGGAAAAAAAGAATGCAGTTATGACGAGACAAATAAAAATGTCGAATTAAATATAATTTTAATTATTTTATTAAAATCGTTTAAAGTGCACAAATTTTGAACGTGTTTGACTGTAAACGTCATATATAATTTACAAAATTGTAATAATTATTTGGAATAGGAGCAGTTTCAGGGAATTGTGAGCAAATTTCGAAATTCCAGACTTTTTTACATTTTCCCCTAACTTTTCCCGGTTTTTTCGGTTTTCTAGGTCTGTGGCAACCCTAGCTATATATAATTTCAATTTAAACTTAAGTTACATGATGATAGAAATACGAGTTGAATATCCAAATCTGAGCTCAATTGCATGGAAATTGATTTTTAAATCGTTTAGCTACAAAGAATTGATTAATGATCTTTAAAGCGCCACTTTTAAGATGTCCGATATGATATGCGACAACGAAATCGCCAGTAACGTAAGCGCGAATAAAGCCGTGATAATTTGAGAACCAATCGCATCTGACTGTGCAAGTATGTGACTGAGCAAGACAACTATCGTATGATTCATCGATTCATCAAGTGTCGCACGAGTAGGAACGATTTGAAAAGTTCAACGAGTAGACAAATATGCCAATACACGCGCAATTCACCGACATTGATGTATAGCATAAACATATTACATATTCTGTATAATTAACATCTGTATTATGACATGGTTAAATAATTCAATCGTTATAATAGGCTAAGCTTATAAATAGTTACACATTAAAATTTACAGGTACTTTCAAAATAATATGTTATTCCTTACAAAGAAAGATAATAGCATCTAACGGAGCATTGTATCAAATATTTGGAATTAAATAATTAGTTTTCATCTTTTTTATCATTTTACTTCCATCAATGAAAGATTTTTTTAAGTCTTTCCGAGCTGCGATAATTCCGAGTTGCAATATCAACGAATCACTCGATTTAACTTTGAGTCTTCAAAGAAAATGAGGGTAACTTGCGTCGCCTCTTCGTCGTTCAGTCAGGTTGTCACAGTTCAGTCACGGATGGCAAGATCGGCAATGGGTGTAGGTCGTGGGACCAGGTGAGGAGGTTCGACGACAGTGGAAGGCCCGACGAGAGCCAAGGTTACCGAGCTGAGGTTTCTCCACATATGCGCAAACTTGTATACGCACACACACACACACACTCCCCCAAACTGCAGCACCTCGCTTTTGCCGACATGGATCGCGATTCTATATGCCTACGTGTGCGTTGCGTTGTTCGCCCCGCCACACCCCGCCATACACAGAAGAGTCCGGTGCACTCGACCAAAGGAGAGGCACGGTCATTCAGAGAACCGGCGGGCAGGACAGGCGAAGAAAAAGTCTTATCCTGAATGGCGCGAGGACGGATATAGCGCGAGAAAACTGGAAATAGACGGAGGAAGCGAGAGAGCGAGAACGAGAGACATTGTGAAGTGCAGGGTGGCAGAAGGGATTTATCGCGATCTGATGTCGAGGATAGGACGTGTAGTACTGGCTCGTCCTGTTCGACAATCCTGGGAGAGGGTAGAGAAAGAGAGAGAGAGAGAGAGAGAGAGAGAGAGAAGACCAGTGTCTTCGAGTTCCGAGTCCGCTCGCTCGTGATAGGGGAATAGGAACGTATATTCCGCGCGCGATCGCAATAGCACGACGCGGAGGATAATTTGTAGCGTTGTAATTGCGATTCATCGATCTTTCAGCGATCTCCACGGCGGGCGGCGAGGACCGGAAAGCACGCGGGTTTCATAAAGAGCCACAATCGTAAGCTATTCGCACGTCACAGTTAGTTACGTTGAGAGCTCGGGCCTCTCTCTTTCGCTCTCCGGCCTTACTCGCTCCTTTTTCCTCTCGCCCTCTTAGCCCATGTTGTTGTACCCATAAATCCTCCGCTATAGGGCGCGTAGGTAGATCATGTGTGCATGTTGTCTCTATGAGGCAACCGGCTGCGGCAGTGTACTCTCACGAAGCGCTCTCGGCTTGCTCGCGCGAGAGATCGATGACGGATCGATTTACATATAGGCACCTAGGACGGGTATTCAGCATCTGATAAGGTCGGGATAAGTGGACTTGCGAAATATATCGCTATGCAGGGTAAAAATACAGTTGCGTTTCCATTCGGCGACTGCTACCGGGCAGAGATTTGATTAAACGTTCACGTTCGATCGACTCCATTAAGTCGCGTTGCTATGAGAAAACATATCGATTCTTCAGGAATTCGTTGTGATCATTCAACTAGTTGCGTGAGCAAATTAGTTATATCATATCGTTATATCATACAAATTCAATTCATAAAAAGAATTTAGAAATATATTTTTGTGTTCTTTCGCAAAAATATTTAGTTTTTTTTTTTTTCCGTAGAAAGAAAGAAAAGTTCTTGCGTAACATCCTAGATCTGTAAAATATAAGATATGTCGTAGGTGGAGCGATCTCAATTAATAATTTATCAACGTCGAGACCGAGTGAAATATATAATACAATACGGAAGTTGCGCCTCATAAGTATTGTGTAACGTGTAATTGAGTAATAAATCATAATTTAGATACGCGCGTAATGTTCTGCCTTGTATATATTTCAATATTCAATTTCTCGATAGAACGGATTTGTCTTGTCCACCATCTACGAGTTCTTTCCGGTTTGTCACATTGAGAAACTCGGTTGTCGAGGAACGCCTTGGCTATGCCTTGAATGCCTCTTGATCGGTTGTCCATCGACTCTGCGTTTGACACATTGCATACGTAGGTGACAAAGAAAATGAAGAAAATAATCAGGATTGCGCACGTATCATGTCTGGATCCCAAGATATAAAAATTAATACACAACTAATTTAAAGAAGAATGAAAATTAATTTTCTCTATTTATAAATAATTTCTATATTTGCTTGATTTATATTACTATTAAAACCTAATGTTTCAAAATTGATTTTTTTCTGTGGCTAAGTTGGTTTAAATACAAATTGTCGTATAAATCAAGATAGAAAAATAATGTCTTCGTATTTTCACAATGTTCTTGAGACAATGATTGTATAGTCAGAAAAACATCATTGGAAATCAATCGATTGTTATACGTCATCAACATCATCATACAAGGCAAGGTAGATATAATGTAATAGGAGAGAAAAATTTCTTTAAACGTAACAAACGTATTAATTGCATTCAAAGCTCCGGAATATATTACGTAATGATAAAATTAAAGATGACTAGTTACAACTTCTTTTATCAAAGGTATTTTTAACGAAGGTATTATTAAAATCTTAATACGTTTTTTTCGTAAAATTTCTTTTAACGGTTTTAATTCCCATTGGAGATCAATTCTATCACATTCAATGGGAGGGTTCATGAGACTAATATTAATCTATTGATCATAATGTTAGCGATCTGTGCCACAATCGCGCGTGCGTGTCGCGCACCTGCGAAACAGTCGGACAGCTGGGCGGGATGGGATCACATAGCATGTAACGGTGTCGCAGATTCGAAGAAACGAGAAAGGAAAGAGAGGAAAAGAAAAGAAAAGAGAGGGAGAGGAAAGAGACACGGCCGTGAATATGTAAGACCTAATGCAACAAATTGAGAAATACAGACGTTTTATGCAAATACAGCGATTTTTATAGCCCATATTGATGATTACATTTAACTATGTAATCATCTGAATCTCAATTTTAGTAGTCTGGATTAAACAGATTCTTGAGTGAATATTTACCAATTTTAGCATCAAAACAGTCAAACTTGATTATTTAAATGAATGCTTTGAGAAACTTTAATTATCAATGTATTAATCAATTTTAATTCAAGTAGCATAATACATTATTCTACTATTATTTGTAAGAAATGACGTTATATATTTATAAATTCGTTATATATTCATCAATAAAAATGCAAATGTTAAACTTTTCACGATGTAGAATAAGGAATTCTCGTATATTATATTACATTCTCAGAATATCGATTTCAGGATATCTCAAGTAAACTTTCCATTATGATAATCCATTTCTACAAAACATTACAAGGCTACAATGGATTTCTAAGAATTTTTATTTTTTTTCGATTTTGCATACCAAAATAATTCTGAAGATCATGAATGGCATTCTGCATGTATAATATTTCGAGAAACAATTACACATCGTTAACGCAAACATATGAAAAAGAATATAAATGTGAATTCTCTCTCTCTCTCTCTCCCTCCCTTTTTCTCTCTTTCTGCGTAATACTGAATATAAATTACTGCATTGCGTGTCCTTACTATGCGTAATCTTACTCTCTCCCCTCGTCTCGTTTCACTCGCGACCGTCCGTCCGTCTGTCATTCACCCTTTGTTACTTATTTTGCACCGCGAGGCATTTAACACACCGGAAGTAGAAGGTCTTTATTCATGAGTCAAGATATTCTTCGTGACGAAGCCAGCGCATTAGTCACGCTTCCACGAGAGGCGGTAGGAACACGAAATAATTCGTGTTTAATATTAAAGTACGTCGCAACGATCCGATAGCATCGACAATAATACGTTCCTGTACAGTATTATTCAATTCTCAGCTGATTTATTGTTTTATTTCCATTGGAAATTATCCATCTCATTTTATGCCTACATAGAAAGACGTAGCCGGATATTTCAAATTGAATTTATTCATTGCAATAATTTCGCTAAAATTTCACTTTAATTTTCCTAAATTTTAGCATTTATAATTTACATATATTAATAAGCTGCAGTAAACGTCAGAGTTTTTGAATTTATTGCATATATTGCATTATCACGAATATTTTGATTCATTAATTCGTAAATAAATTAGCTTCCGGTTTTTCTCTAAATGCGAGATATACAATTTCTTCTACACTTTGTAGAGAGAAAAAAATAGTCAGTATTTTATTTATTCATTAAAGAAATTAATTCTAACAGCAATTGTAATGAGAAGTATCATAGCACGAGGTAATAAAAATACTAATTACGCGCGCACGCAATGCATGTTTCAGGGTGCAAGTATCGCAAACGCAAGTGTGCAGACTGAAGGAGAAAAGGAAAGAAAGAAGGCGAGGGAATAATGCGTGCGCTACTGTCGGAAGCGCAACAGGTGTATACCTTTTACTATGTGGGGAGGGGGTGTGTCGGTTGTGTGGGAAGGGGTGGTTCCGCGAGTGCGGGAGCAAGAAGGAGCATCTGAGCACACTGAGTGCTGTGAGCAAAGTGCGTGTGAGCGGAAAGGTCGCGCATCCGGAAAATCAGGAATAAATATAATTATATTTCTCGCGAGAGAAAAATTTTATTTTAATTTTCCTAAATTTTAGCATTTATAATTTACATATATTAATAAGCTGCAGTACATGTCAAAGTTTTTGAATTTATTGCATATATTGTATTATCATGAATATTTTGATTCATTAATTTGTAAATAAATTAGTTTCCGGTTTTTCTCCAAATGCGAGGTATACAATTTCTCCTACACTTTGTAGAGAGAAAAAAATAAAGAAAGAAAATGTAGCTGTGGATTTAAAAAAAATTCCATAATAGTGTTCATAATAGTTCCGCTAGATCACTGAATGAAGAGAACAATATATGTTGAAATTAAATGTGTGTTAAATTTGAAAATTTGAAAATTAACAATGCAAATTGATTTTCAAGATTTTGTAAGTGTTAATGAACAAATGGTAATATCAGGCAATAATTGTAAAATAGATAAATATATAATAATCCATAACAAAACAAATATAGATACAAGAGCAAGTGAGTGCATACTATAGACACCTAGTTTCTCAATTAAAGTATACATAACATCATATTTTTACATTAAATATTATATGTGTGGCTATCATATCAATTTCCAGTAAGATTTTTAATTGTATGATAGAACAAATTTCAGCTTGCAACAAGGATGCCATTATTTCGCAACTCATTAGCAAATATCTGCAAATTCGGATCTTTTTCTTACGCGAAAGGAACACGTGATATACATGGCTCGAGCGATGTATGCATAAGATTCGCGGCATGTAACCGTGCATTATGTAAATAACACCCAGTGAAATACGTTTTACACGTGAACGTAGGTGTATCAAGATTTCCATGGAGTCTCGCGTTACCGACAACGACGCGTCGCGTTGCGAAAAAGAAAGAAAAAGAGAAGGAGAAGGAGAGATGTTAGCAAGGCTTTCCAGGCTTTTTTGCAGATTATTACGTCCGTAATACGAGAGTCCTTGAAATTCGCGATGCTCGAAGGTGTCGCTCCGAAAATTAACGCGACACCTTCAAAAATATCTCAAGGCTTCCTCTCATAATTTCGAGAAATACCGCGAGAGTGCATGATTTGCGTTTCTCCAAACACACATGTAATAAGAAGATAAATAATTAAATAAATCGCAAAAGTAGCATGCATTTATTTCGATACGAGATAACGGATAAGTGCAGAGAAAAAATAAATTATAAGGAATGATTGAGAAGCAAGACAACGCGCGGGATAATTTCTTTAAAAGTAAAAGAAAAAATTTCATTCTTTTAAATAAATTATAATACATAACATCTCATTTATTGCAATCAATTAAATCAATCAAGTGTGTATTTATATTTCAGAATTTTTCTATAAAATATTATCCTTCGAATATATATCTTACGATTACAAAACAAGTTATTTTATAGTTTAATTAATACATTATTAATTTAATCAAGTATATTTCTCAATGGTTAATAAATTTACATCTTTAATTTTTCTTCAATCGATATAACCTCGATAATTTCTTTTTCTGTTATATAATAACAAGATATTTGCCCTTCGATTTAATTCGATTGCAAATAAATACTTTTAAGAATTTTATTTCGAAATTCTAAGACTCCCCTCTCCTCCCCAACATCGATTTTTTCAAAAAACCGTTTCTCTTCAGATCGAACGTTGATAATGAAAATAGGACTACCGTTGGCATGAAGCTCGTACGTACGATCGTAAAGGTGGGTAGCTGCGAGAGAGCATGCACATAACGAGAGGCATGAGTGTAAAAGCCCGTCCTGCCATAATCGGTACAGGCGAGTTATACGGCCTGGTTGCCTGTATCTGGAGCGGAAACCGCAGAAAAACGTCACTGAGATCGCGCGCGCGCGTATAATCTCATTTCTTCTCGTTCGATATATTTTTGTAAAAGAAAAAAAGATTCTTCATGTCTATCTGTAATGCTTCATACAAATACCCCGTCTTCCGTGTATACGTTTCAATTCCGTATCATTATATACGGGATTATGTTAATTCAGTTCAGTTAGAACGCTACGAATTAAAATAAGTTTACTTCCGCATGTGGCGCTTAAGCTATACTTTCGTGAGAATGCTGAAACGCTAATTTGGTATAAATTATATAAATTATATATGAATGTATGCATGTATGTATATTCATGTCGTACACAGAAAGAATAATTTTGTTAAAATAAAAAATTAGATAAACATTTGTTTTTTTGATTAAGAAATATTTGTATTCCAATCATCAAAATAAATATGCATGTGGGACGCTCAAGCTAGTTGCTAGAATGTTAAAACTTTTTACTATCAAGCGTTCTACATAATTATTCTGATGATCCAGCAAAATTATTTTCAGATCTGTATCGAGCTAAATTTTTAAGATACTTTAACAAAATCATTCTTTTCGAGTACATATGTTGTATTGTTTAAGAATATAAAAAACAGAGTAATTAACGTGTAAAAAAATCGTTTTGTCTTAAAAATATAAATATCAAAATTAAAAAATACAATACAATATGTGGACAATAAGAGCGTATCATATTATTCGTACGTTTATATCCCATGTAGAAATTTTTGTTAATTACAATATATAGAAATTCGCGCACCAATAATCCGCGCTGCGTATATTCTCTTATTGTCCATGTATTATATTGTACGTTTTATCTTAATGACACGTTTCCCTCGCATCGCAAGATTTCGGAAGGTCGACGACCGATAATCATTCGCTTTCCTGATTGTCGGGCGCCAGATGATTCGATTGATTGACGATGACGAAATAATTAGCCGTCCGTTCACATTGGTAATAGAACGCGAGGGCAAGCAAGCGGCGAGACTAATTAACGAGAGAGAAGGAGTTACGTGCGCGGACTCCTTTCGGTCGACAAGAAAGGATGGGCATCTGCTTGTCGGCCGGTCAGTTCGACGTCGTGACCTGGGCGCGAAATTTGCGACTCGTCGCGCCGAAGAAACGAAATCCGCGAAAAATCGGCGATCGGCGGGTGCCCTAAGTAACCTAACGGTACTCTCTGATGCGAGCCTCCAAATATTTCTTCGGCCGAGAGTTCTCTTGTCGGCTCGTTACCGGTACACGAGCCCTCCCGCGACTCCCGCATATGCACGATAGTGGTTTCAAAATAATTTCTTTAAAGTACGACCGAATCATAAATGGAAAATATCGTTTAAACGCGAGACGTGTAGTTTTACGATATTGAAATCTTGCGTGGACAACCGAATTTACAAATAAAAAATATACGTTTTTGTACGACATTAATTTACCAAATGAAAATCAAGAGAATTTACTGGCAGTTTTGTCATCTCACTGATAAATATCGCCTATCATAATTTATCCTCTTTTTTTTTATTTCTCCTATCACTTAAAAATCACTAGAAATACTAGATGATTCAAATTATAACTCACAACGCGTCCATGAACCGGAACAACGGTACTCTCGGCGTCTCTAAAACTTTGTTTGCGTATTTGCAAATGAAGAAAAAGTGTGTCCACGATCGGGGACACTGGAAGCGAAAGGGTTAAACACCGAGTAAGTACGAGATACGTATACATACGTGTACGTACGTCGTGCAAACAGAAACTCGAGCAGAGAGGATCGTCGACTGGGACTCGTCGCGTCACGTCGCGGTCGCAAATCTTTCCCTTTTTTTTTTTTTGGTTTTCATTTACGGTGAGTTCGTGCGCGCCTTACTGGACGTGTGTTCGCTCGCTCGTGAACAACGAAGTTTCGATCGATCGACGCACGTCCTATCCACGCGATCTCGCGTAGAAATCGATAAACGTCGCGCACGTACATCGATCACGTATCTAACCGGAGCGCTTGACTCTTTTGGAGTTAAGAAATCGCTGCGATTTCCAGTACCAGCTCTCGAGACCAGCGGTCGCTCTTCTCTCTTCTTCTTTTTTTTTTATTCGTTCCCCTCGCCGTTTCTCATAACGGATTGGAGAGTCGTAGCATCTCGAATACTTTTGAGTCAGCAGGAGAGTTATCACCTTTATTCAAAGGTCGTTGGTCAAATGATTCGCGTTAATAGTAATAAAATGTTTTAAACATGAGCTCGTTAGTGCAGGCTGGATGAAATGCCCGATTAAATAAATCTGGGCGCGCAAAATTACAAGATTTCGTGAATTAATCCAATGCGTGTAAAGATCGGTCACGATAAATCAATCAGCCTCTTACGAAACAAATATTTCTTACATTTAATTAAAAATTCTTTGTGTGCGTAGGAAATTATATTTCAAATAAAGAATTTTGAAATGATTTTTGTGCTATGTTAAAAAAATATTATGTAATATGATATTAAATTGAGATAGAATTGTAAGAATGTATATCTTGGAAATACATATATCATTTTACTTTGTTTCATCGATGAAAGAAGTTTTTTATTTATGTATATGAGAAAGATTTAGCGTTACTTTTTTATATTATTATGAAATAATAATCATAACATGTCATAATATATTCGATTCGAGTTGGAATAGCAACCAAAGATATATGACGGTAAAAGGTTAAAATTCAACCGAATCATGTACTATGCAAAATCGTTTCGCATGAGAGTTACCAATAATTCTCCATTGTAATTCCCACACAATGGGCGCCTTTTCGACCGTGTCGGCGCGAACGTTGAGATGTATCGCGGCAAGTGAAAGTAGCTCGCCAATGGATATCTCATCAATCTCTCGTTTTATTCCGCTGTCAACGCACTTAATTACCGCGAGCTAAAATACAATTTTCACGAGAATTGTTTAAAAATATATCATAAATCCAACGAGCTTTCAAATCATTACGGTAAGGTGATATTCGCAAATACAGCGGATGGTTCGTGGGACACAATAATGATAGTGTCAGTCCGTGATACGTTTTTATCTGAAAATTGCGGAAAGCTGTAGTTGCCAGCAGAAGCGTAATCATATAATTTTCTACTAATTGACGTAGACGACGCAAGTTTCCACGCTGGAATTTTCTCGTCGCTCCAGTGGACTAATTAATCAGCATCCGCGGCTTGGAGGATTGAAAAGAAAAAGACGTACTCGTGCAATTTTCTCAAATTCCCGCGCAATTGGTGCGAATGAAATATTCATAAAACGGCGCTACGCACATATATGAGAATCGAGAGAGACTTGCATCGCGTTCAGTATTTCCAAGTGTGGAAGTTTTCCCACAGTTCCGGTGTACACACAATGCCGAAAGGACGTACGCGCACATCCTGTTGAGTACCTCCTTCCGGTCCTCCCCTCCTCGCTTGTCCTCTCTCTCTCTCTCTCTCTCTCTCACTC
>NW_011627746.1:509358-565950 GCF_000204515.1 Acromyrmex echinatior
CGCTCTCTCTCTCTCTCTCTCTCTTTCCTGGTCCCTCACCTTTGCTTCCCTTTTGTTGGAACCTCTGTATATGTATGTATGTATGTACGTGCTACTAGCAACGAAATAATCTCCTTGCCCGTTCCGGTTCGTAAATTTCGAGGAATCATGCTCTGCCGAGGAAGACACGTACTGCCTTGCATGTGCGAAATCGAAAGTGCTCTAAAAGATCAAACAGAACGAGCTTCATGCAAGTCATCGTGGACAAAAATCAATTTTCCCAACGCTGACTTTTTGCATCTTAGAAAGTTGTTGTAAATTTTTCCGTTTAACAAAACGTATTTACTGAGAAAAAACATTTTTATTTTTTAACACTTTAACGCTAATAAGTTCTTTCTTCTTTCCATATAATATTATTGTTAATAAAGATCATGTAACAAAGTTTTGACAACAATTTGTATCATTACATAACGATAACAATCTTTAAGATTAATTTCTTTAATAACTTCAAAATAGTCCTCAGATTTTATAATCTATGTTGAATTCGCGGTAATTCTTGAAAACCGAATATTGCTCGATCATATAAATAGCTCGATATAAAAATGTCATGTTCAGCACAAAGCCAACGCGATAATGCGTTACAAACGATGCGACAGGTAATTCCGTTTCATAACGGACATACGTCAGCGTAAACGCGCGGTTCTCGCTTTCAAGCGAGGATCAACGGACATTTATAGTTTCCAATGAAAAATACGATACGCGAACAATGAGCGTAACATCTTAATAAAAAAACATGAGAAACTGCGGTAGTGGCGTCTTGTTGAACGTTTGCTTGTCTCTCTTTCTTGACAGGAAGAAAGAGAGAATCCTATGAAACAGACGATACCGCAAGGTACACTCGAAATTATATTCGTGCGACATTTCTTCATACAATGGACCCTCATTTTTAACGCCCCTCGGACCACCCCGTCAAGACGTGCCTTGTCTACAGAGACGACAGCTGATGCGGGTCTCCCGCGATAGAAATGAAAAACGTATGTAATACAGGCGAAGTAAATAACTCGCATTCTTTACATCTTTACATAAAAAATAGAATAAAAATTTCTTTTTGGATTACGTCGTCTAAATCCGTGAGCACGCCGGATTCTCATTCCATCGCCTGTGTATTAGTAGAACTATTGTAACTTGTACGAAACTCATACCTTTGTACTTTTCGTTCCCTTCATGTGTAAGGTGAGCTGAGAAGCTTGCTTTCGCGATGGGAAGTTCACTGATTACTGTGAGAAAAGCAAATAAAAGCTTGCACAGGTGCACATGTTGATGCCCGAGAGGGAGGGAAGGGGGGAGGGAGAGGAGGAAACATGAACCAGCAAAGTCGGAATTGCGCAAAGGCAGTAGCGCCATGAAATTCCTGTCCAAGGACAAGGCGTTTTCGAGCCGCTGATCAGCGGCGTCGATTAAGAAACGTATCTGTGAAATTAGCATATCGTTCTATTGATATAAAGAAAATAATCACAGTTCCGATAGCACTTTTCATAGTTTTACACTTCTACAGAAAAAGGAATTCCGCAATTTTTTATACAAAAAAAAACCGGAAATGAAATGATTAATGTTGCTGTTATCTTTTTTTTTTCATTTTTTACTATAAATGCGGAATTTTTTTTTATTTTTGTGTAGAACTATAAAAAAGTGCTACTGGAATTGTATATATCTTTTTCATATTAATATAATACAATGTCGTATAATACTAACTTCGTAGGAACCGTTTAATGGGTCACGTATCGGGAGTTTCGGGTTAGTTTCACGTCGTGTTATACGATGAAAAAACAAGGCCACTTCGATCGATATCACGGAGTGACACCGATCAGCAATACACGATTGCTTGCTCTTCCAGTTTTGATCTTACGAAAGTGTATCGTTTACGGCAACGCGGAGCCGATAATAAAGATCCGCTTTTCCGATAAGAAGGATTGACAACGTTCGAAAAAACTTAAGAGTTTAATTATAAATTGTCTCTTAACTAAATAATCTCTTATGAGAGATCATTTTTTGACACACAGTATTATTTTCAACATTATAAAAGAACTTAAAAAAAATCGTAATAAATGTTCTCTGATAAATAATTACAATAAAAATAATCTGTATAAATCAATTATCAAAAATAGACAGAAGCCTGAAATTCAGACTTCAGACTAATAGTATTCTCTACAAAAATCAAAATTAGTAAATTATGAAGACAGTCGATAAAGTAATGAAGAAGCTCCCTCAAATTTTACTGATTGTTGCTCTTTCCTCCACGATGATTTTTGTATTCGTTCAAATGATGAGAGTTGAATAAGGGTGTACGAATCTCTGCTCTGGAAAAAGACTATAAATCATGTTCTGAAAAAGTATACCGAGACCAGAACAAAAAAAAAAAGAGACGAACTGCAAAAGAGCAGAGGGGAAGAGAAAACTAGAAACGTGCGACGTTCGTGCATGTAAGATTCATCACGGTTGCGTTGTGAAACGAAGAGGAAGATTGCTGAAAGAGAAAGCAACCCTCTCGAGCCCCAACTTTTCTTCATCCCGATGGGTGTCATCTCCCTACCAACCCCCTCTCACTCTCTGTATCTGATTCACTCCTTCTCTTTCTCTTCTTTTACCACGAATCCCTTCTCTTTCGCTCAATGCGATCTGCCCGAGTTGATTCGGCATTGTCATGCAAATTCAACGCATGGGATTTCTCTAATACGACATGCCCCACGAGATTGCACGTGCACGGAGAACCTACTCGTTTTCCATCTTGCCCTTTCGGTATCATCGCGGTTGATTAAATTAATCTCAAGTTGTTGCCAATCATTCTCGAGACAGTGCTATTCTGAACTTGGTAAATATCGTGCGTGCTTCATTATCTTTTAATAAATGAGAGAGAGAGAGAGAGAGATTGATAAATAAAATTGAAAGTAAATCAAAGCAGAAATACATCGTGTGTACTTATTGCCTTTATAAAGAACACTGATTTACAAAATTAAGTTTCTTTTTCAATAGAATATGAGTAAAATATTGTATAAAAGCGTTCTTTTTTTTTTTTAAGTTTTATACCTTTCTCGTTTATTAGTAACATATTATTATGAATGTGTAATGGAGTATGTTACTGCAAAACACACTCCGCGAGTAAAATACAAACCAACATATTTCACTCGCAACGCGTGCTTGTCGCATTATATCTTTATAGAATAATACACAATGAATGACAAATATCCACGCATTTCTTGAAAGAGGAGACTGGAACATTACTTTCGGTTCTTCTCTCGTATCATTCACGCGCTTTAATATTCAACAATGCTAGTAACTATGTATAGCCCTACCCACCTACCTACATTCCGCTTAAGGTCTCACATATTCAGACACCTAAAATTCACACAAACTATAATAATTAATAATATAAATTACAAAAAATTAATTTATGAAAAGTAATTAAACTTTTTTAAGAATTCTACAAAGTGTCTTTCATCCGCTTAGAATGTTTGAATTTGAAACAATTGCTGCACCATTACTAGAGTCCGAGTAATGTACGAGTTATTAAAATAATGTTAATGCTACAAAATTTATTTCCCACTTATCTCGTTCTCTAAAGCAAGCGGAGTATTACCGTATTTAAGATGCGATTAATAATCGTCGCGCGTTGTCTCTACGAAGATTTCGTATGCATCTCTACGTTCCAACAAACGTATCGTGCAATGAGCGCATGCACGTGCGCATCAGTCCGGCTTAATATTTGAATACGTACGTAGGTTTGTGACCCGGTCGAATCAACAGCATATCGGCGCGGCCATAATCAGACGACATTGTGCGACTGTAGATTATGGGGTAGAGAGAGGACTGCGAGCAAAAGACCCGGCTACACGAATGTATAAGTAATGGATCTAAGAAACGACCTCGCTTTCTCGCTCCTCTCGTGATGTAGGATTTCGTTGATTTGGTTTTTGTTATATCGTACCGTTCCACTTCGCAATCTTCGCACCTGTCAGCCAAAAATTCAATCGAAACGAAAAATCGAGGAACGTTGAGGAAGAGCAAAAAATTCTCTCTCGTGGATTTATTTATAGTTAAACTCACGCATACAAATGTTAATGTGAGGTGAGTACTTGAAAAGCCATTCAGTAGCAAAAGGATGAAATTAATCGGGTATTAAAATGAATTATGGCGTTTCTTGGACACGATGAGATACAACTGGTACAATGATACAACCTCTAAAGCTCGATCACGAATAGAAATAGAACGTAAAATATATATTCATAAATAATTTCACTTTCGCTTAACAGTACATTGACAGAATTATGTTTCACAACTTTTTAATGATTGCATCAAAATATTTGTTAAACAGATAAGTATTTAGTAAGCATTTTTGCAACATTTTTACAAATGATTTTTCTTTAGATTTCTAATATACTTATCTGTTTAAAAAATATTTTCCGTCCTATTAATATATATTAATATTATTATTATAATAATACATATACTTTATTTCTTTCTGATCGAAATTACATGCAACTAAATAAGAAATACAGTATTATAAATCTATAAAAAAACATTTGTAAAAATTTCTAGATTTCCACACATACACAGTGTATGTTCACAAAATATTTTATATTTTTTTATATATTAATAATGTCGCGTATGTAAAGAAGAATTTGCTTCAAGTCGGTGCCATAAATAAAAGGAGATGCAAGCAATTTCTGGGAGGGCCGCCTCCCTTATAGAACGCACGAAGCGAATTTTGCATTATACGCGAGTCGTGTAAGTACAAGCACGAGGAACGCGATCGCGAATACACGCGGATGCTGGGCGCGAGAGACATGTCGGAGAGATATGTCTGGCCAAGCCGGGGCTACCCGCGGCGCATCGTTCGCGCAATCGATGGATCATCGATCGGCGGCATCGGCGGCATCGGCGGCATCGGCGGCGCGCGAGGAATCAGCGGGTGGGTGCATCAACGCGCTATGCAACATTCGACACGTGCGAATGCACGCGCGCGTCCCACGTACAAAACGGATTATTGGACGCGCGAGGGATATGGGCGCGCGTCCGATGCGATAAAAGCGATAACGGTCATTATTATCGGCGGGTTACGTTCCTCGGAACCTACCAATCGCTTTGAGAGATAGGCGCACGTCCGATTTCGATATCGCGAGATAACGATCGTCATGGCGCTGCATCACGCGAATAAAAAAGAAATACGGCGATACGTACCTGTGTAAATTTTTTTTTTTTTTTTTTGAAAAGCACGAAAGTATAGGCAACTCCCTTATTGTAGATGGAGTAAAGAGTTTTAAAAGAAACGATTAAGCTTTCGAGTCTTTAAATAATTTACCGTAAAAAAATCAGGAAAAAAAATCTTCTTTAATCAAATACAAATGTAATGAAGCTCTTATAAACCTTTTAAGCATCATGATAAAAAATGCTACGAATGCAAATTTCACAATCCTAGCGCGTAACACAACGTCCATTCGTCAAATAGTCACTTCTGTCTAGACAGTGTGCTGGGAATATATTCGATTATCGTCACAGCACCGCGATTCCGTGACATGCTAACAAGTAATCCACAGCTTGCCAAACGAAGATCGACGATACCCAAGAAGACACGCGCGTTCCTATACGCAATGCAACGCGTAGAGAGGCGGAGGGAGGACTCCAAGGGGGGTAAGAGTAGCTCTCTCGCGGTGTATATCTCGTAGGTGTTTGCAAACAATGGCGAGGAATCATCCTCGTACAATTTCGACATACACTTGGAACGACACGCTTGTAATATGACGCAGGGTGTGCCTCAAATGAGCGTACTTATCCGACAGGCGGATAATAAATAATTTTTCGCGCGAGAGAACAAATCATCTTGTCCCGCAATTATATTGTACATTCCGGCATCGTCGAAAAAAATTGACGAAAAGAACGAAAAAATTTCTTTCAATAAGAAATTTTTCAAAAAACGTTAAAATAAACAACAATTAATAATACATAGATATATGAATTTCTATTAACGATCTTTGATAGTACAGATCCTGGGATTCAACGCTAGTAAACGTGTCGGGTGTGTTTTGCCCATCGTCGATTAGGGTCTGCGAAATTAAATGTGTCATTGATCGAAGATCTTGATTTTATATTGGTAGAAACAAGGGGGAGAAGGGAAGTACAAGATCGACGCTAATACCACTCTTAAGCAACCGCGCGCGGGATCGAGATATCGATCGTTTATCGTCTTTATCGGCACAGGCTCATTCGCTCGCTCGCGGCCCTCGCTCTACGTACACTTGTTCGTTCGCTCGCGTGGCAGGCAGAAATCGATGGCATCCATTGCGTAACGAGGCACTTACCGCAAATCAAACTAATGGCCAATAAAACACTCGCTCTAAAATCGCATCGAGAGGCGCGCCTGGATTCATCCGGAATTCCTGCTCGGGCACCGACATCGTGTTATTAACGTTTAAGTAGCGGCATGAGTTAGGTATTCGCAATGCTATTTATTTCATAGTGGCGTTATTAGCGGCGCGATAGCGTATCGAGAGAGATTTCCTCGTATGAACTGGATTTAATACGAGCACTCTGCGGCAAAGCTGTAAAACTGTATCACGGCACTATATGAGAAGAATTACGTTACGTATAGAGCAACGTTCTGTTGAAGCCGTAATTTTCACATTGATGAGTGGATTGAGTGTGTGAAACACTCGAGTTTACATTATACGTTTTCTATTATAATTATAGAACGCAAATCTATCATGAATATATATGCGTTCATACTTTATGATCGCGATGATCGCTTATTTAAAAGTAAAAGGCGAACGTAAATTACAGGTGCCCTTCAAGGTTGGCGACCTTCGTTCCGCTGCAGCAATGTCAGCCGTATAATCCAAGAGATTTATTCAATAACTGTGCACGAAAGTATCCCCAGCTCATTACGCGTGGAAGCTAGAGGATAATTAAATATTGAAAATGAATGAACTGATGAACGCGGCGTGCCGCCATCTTTTCCAAGTGCATGTGCGTTGATTCTCATAACACATCGCGCGAGATACGCATTAGTAAGCAGATTAAAATCGCATTGTCCAGAGAGAGGGAGCAACGTAAACCGCTACTTTTGTGTTTCCTAGTAAGAAAACAATGCCTCATGTCGCGATTAATGAAACAACGAGAGATATCAGTCTTCCATCGAGTTCGCGGCTTGTTACAGCGAACGTGCTTCGCTCTTCGTATCAATCCTCAAGATATTCTTTCATACATTTCTTGTGTATTATCTTTAAATTTAATTATAGAATTTTTCAAAAATGGTTATAATCAAAATTGATTAATAAACGAAAAGAAATACTTTTTACGTAAAATATCATTAATCAATCGTACAATATTAATTAAATGAATGATCTACCAAACTGTCATGTTACGACTATAAATTTGAAAACCATCGCATCCACTGCAAAACGAACAAAATATTCCCACTTGTTTAAATATTTAAAAAAACTCAAAATTCATTCGACAGTCATATTACTGATCAAAAACCGGTATATGAGATTATTAAGTAATAATTTTGAATATGTACTGCAGGCACTTATAAATATGTTGACACTGATTAATTGCCGTCAGAGTTGAAGAAGAAGAAACAAAAAGTAAGATATCGATATCGAGATATTTATCCAGCAGTATAGCAGTATAGCGACCTTTATCATTGAAACCGCGTTTTACGAGAGTCCAACACTCACGACTGACCGTTCGTCAGCGAGGAAACGACGATCGCAATGTATAATTGTTAATCATCTCGACGATCGACCATAGCTCGAGGCGAGTTAGCAATTTCGCATTGACACGCTCGACACGCAAGGTGTAATGCTCGTGTATGGAGATACTAGATGGAGAATCTTTCACGCCTTTTACTCTCAACGTAACCTCTCAACGTAACTTCTATTTCAAAGATAAAAAAGGACGTTTATTAATATGCAATATCAAAAGGACACATATAATTGTACCAAAATTTGATTGTCACATGTTAAAATAAAGAATCAGTAATTTGAAAATTTCCAGAAAAGCTATATGGTAACATTTTTTATAAAATTTTCCAAAATATAATAAGATAAAAATATAAATGATAATAACGAAAGTGCATCGTGCATTGTCAAAAGAGATTATTATTGTGAATTGCGCTAGGAAATAACGGTGCCATTGAGATTTCTCTCGAGTTACTAGGCCACCTTATTTTCATCCACTTTTCCCTGTAGACCGTACCTCCTGTTTTCTCGGAGGAAGTCGAGGATCTTTGACATCGTCGTTGGGATAAAGTGTGCGAGAAAGAGAAAAACGATAAGGTACAATTCTCGTTGTCAAATCCTCGTTTTCGCTACATTAATAGATTTGATAATCAATGATGATTCGTAGCAATTCTTTATGAAATACCGAATGTTTGCTTTCTGGAATCATAAGGATAATTATCACTATAACTTTTGAGAAATCAACCGTTAATTATAGGAAACCTGTTTAAAAACGTCACATCGCCATATTTCTGTCTCTTTATAATTACAACCAATCGCCTAGAAGTAGCACGCTTATCGATCGATTGCAATTATTGGATAATTAGAATATCTCATATTAATGAATAGAAAATATGTAATTGAAAAAGGCATATTACAAATTTCAGTTTGAACGGAATCGACAACAATCTTTATGATATGACGTTAAAATACTTTCAATCTTTTTTTATCGTGCAACTAAACGTAATTGTTAAACATAATATTTTTAGGTATCTATTTGATTACGATAAAGGATGGAATTCAAAAGATAATAATACATTTATTCGTTTTTAAAGGAACATGCTTAGTGCATTATCGCATTATTGCTATTAATTCATAAATCGAGTCACTGCAAATTGATATATATTTTCTATCGTCGGTGATAATATCTTGATAAATAATGTTTTAGATGAGAGAAGATTGAAAAATAAAATACACAAAGATGATCTCATACAATCATCGCGGCAGAAAGAGAGAATGATTTTTATCCAAACTCGTAGCGCAACCATTTACGCGAGTTTCAGTTCCAGTTTCAACATAAGCGAACAAAGTTATTGCATGCTTATTCAATATGCGTATCCAATGCACACGATTGGTCCGCATACCCAATTCGAGCACCGCTGATCGATCTCCTTATTCATCCCCTCTCTCCCCCCCCCTCTCTCTCTCTCGTCAATAACGCTCCTATTACGCATTATAAAGCACATCAAAGAAAATGCGGGCCGATTACGACGCCGCTGAGTTTCGCACGAAAGCTGTGGGAGTTCCATGGAATTGAATTATGAGAGAACCCCCGAAGAGAAAGAGATCGTATCTATCTTCTCCATAACGAAAGAATGGAGTCCCGATGATATTGCATCTCCTAACGGAGCGTGCATCGCGCTAGCGAGAGAGATGAGGCGCATTATCGTCGAATTGTTTCACGTCAATAGAGTTTCCGCGTACAGTTTTTCTCGGTGATACTCGGTGATTCCACACGCGTTTCCATCGCGAAAAAACGCTTGCCTCGTCACGGAAGATGTCACGGATCTGTCCTTATCACCTATGAGGTATGATTCATTCAATGAAAAATTATTATTACGTAGAAACAAAAGTTAATCATTTTCAAAGAAAATTATAAATTTTGTTATCGCCTTATCAATTAAATCGCATTATATTTCTTGACATTATTGAGGAAATATTTTATCCGTGAAGACTTCCGTGCATGTTTCACGTTTACGGTAACATCGGATAGAATATATGTCTTCAAAAACTTTCAGTTTTCTAGTTAACACGTCTCTTTATCTATTTTAAATACTTGTTGAGAAGTGTCCGTGTCGTAATCGTGAACACGAAAATATATGACGCGACCGAAGAAAGAAAGTATTTTAATGAGATCTCCCGAGAGAAGCCGGGTCTTTAATCGCTCGAAAGTCACTCGACAAGAACTCAGTAAACTGAATTAAATAGATCAACGTATGAGCGAGTACAGACGAAGTAAAGTTTCGTGGCATTTGAACCTCGAGAATCCGAATGACCGAATACCGAAAGAATCTCGTTTAAGAAAAAAATAAATAAATGTACAACGTGTATTAGCTTATCTAATGTACTAAATCGAAGCATTAGGACAAGTATGTTCTTGGATACCATAAAATTCTCTTCTCAGAGCTTGAACGATTAGTTCGATGAAAGAAATAAAAAAAACTATCGTATATGAAAATATGTGAAATATTCATATATTTGATATTCTGTTCATATTTTGAAAAAAACAAAAAAATTATCGAAATATATTTAAACAAAATATACAACACAGAGTTAAGGTTTATTAAGCAAAGAAAGCAATTTACATAAAGTTCAATTGCAAACTACGTTCTTAAAATTAATTTAAAAATTCTTATATATAAAATATATAATATTTCGTTTCATACACACACACACACACACACACACACACATTTTTAACACTTCACAATCAGTTTAAATTTTTATGAAGTGAATTCTCAATATAGACAGTCAATGAAACAAGTAAAGTGCTGATAAGTTTCTTTGGTTCGTTAAATCGGTTTCTCTTTGTTCAAACAAAACGATTACACTTCGAGAGAAATCAAAGTACTTATTTAAACAGTTGAAGTGGCGGAAATATTATGAAATCTCTTATAAACGTAGCTATCTCAGAAAAAATATCATAGCGCCACGCTAATTTGTCTCGAGAAATTTCTCTCGTCCTACTCAATAAGTTCTCAGCAGGTGCGTGAGGTGCAAGGTGCATCGATTCAACCAAAACGAGAAAGTTACATTATTAATGAGTACGGAGATACCTCACGGCTGACATAGAAAGTTTGCAATGTCGATCTTTCGACCTTACGATCACTAACGGCGAGTTAAAAATCAAATTTGCATGAAAGTATACGTAAAATTATTGTACTTAACACCTGCGAGATGTGCTAAATTGCGGCGCATTTTGCAAAACGAGAGAGAAACGCGATGCAAATAGAATACTGTTCAGATTCATTATTTTACGGTATTGCTAATCAATAGCAAAACATGTGTATAGCCTCAATTCATTATTACTTTGTACAATTTTTCTTGTTACTGTCACTTATACAAGGTTAACTAAATTTAATTACTTAATTAGTTAACAAACAACTTACCATGCTCTCATAAATACACGGATCTCAAATATCGGAGGCAGGTGGAATTGAAGTCACAGAACAAGAAACCACCACAAATTTAATTACCACAATTACCGTGACCAAGATAGCGTAAGCTGGAATTTTCCCAACAGTTAATAGTTAGCCACGGAGAAGGAAGTCGGACAAGTGGTAACGGAGGGCATTTGCTTTCTTGGGATGAAACGTAATAATCGTTCGAACGTCGCACAGTTTCGTCGCATTTGTCGTATTTCCGTTACAAACGTAATACAAAAAAAAAGAAAGAAAAATGTATAATTAGCGAAACGATTGAGTCGTACTCTAATTATTTAATTATTACTCAAATTATTTAATCGAAATAATATTTGAGTAATAATTAAATAATTACTTTGAGTAATAATTAAACAATCAAAACGTTGATCTTTTATTTTTAAAATATATGAATTAAAGAAAAAAATTTTTGTATAATCAGCCATAAATAATAACTGTGTTCTAGCTCTTATTTGTCTGAATTTGTATTAATATTAGTTTATTTAATTCATTTAAATACGTCGAGCTATACACATAAGACGACTCAAATAAATACCATTTTTAATCGGATAGCTATGACTCATGCAGAACATCGCAAATTATACTGCATATAGTAATGCGCAACGTAAAAATATTTGTTATCTGCGTAAGCATTAATCGTTCCTGAGAATGCGAATGAAAATAAAGATTGGAATTGCTCGTTGAATCTCGCAGGTAAATCTCAACGTTGTTATTACAACATTATAATAATTAATTCTGAAGTCTTATGATGAAGAGGAGAGTCTTGAATATCTTAGTATCGTCTTCACCTTCGGATTTTTAAATGTATGAATATTTTTGAAACTCTAAAATATTTGAATCTTAAAAATTCTAAATCGTTATTAAATTGCAGATTCTAAATTGCAAATACAAAACGTATTCAATCATTCTAATAAATTCACATGCAAACAATGACTATTTTGATGCAACGCAATACGTGCAATACGTGTTTTTTTTTTCATAAAATCAGTGCGTAACGCGAATCTTTGCGCAAATCATTCATACGATAAAAGTCACGCTAGTTCGTGCAATGTGTTTACCTTACAAGAATGCGAATTGCATAATCGTCTTTGAATTATTCCGATTCGATGGTAAACGCACATAATTAAAAATAAACAAGCGACTTGTGAATGAAGTCACGCTGTAATATCAAACTGCAAATTCAATGCTTGTACAGATGACTCGCTCCCAAATTATTCCATAAGATATGTATATCACGAATCTTTTGCGTCTCTCGGATCTCGTAATAGTAAAGCTCGGTGCTAATTACAGTGTGACGAGTACCTTTAAGAGCCGTAATAACTGGGATAGCGATCGACCGAGTCGAAACTTACTGCTGACGCCAATTTCGCATCTTTTTTTCTTCTGCTCTTCATCCGCGTCCTCTCGCAGCATTCGCGAGAAGAGTTGTCTAGCGTGTTCTAGGAAGGATCAAGGACAAAGAATTCATCGGACAAAGAGTTAAAAGAATGTCATGGACGAAATGATTTATAATGGATCGTTTTAGATCTGCATACAAAATGCGATAAATAAGATTTAATAGATCCGCTGTCACGAGTTTAAATGAAAGGGACAAGACACGTTTGATTCGGAATTTGGATAACTTCGATATCTATGACTCGACCTACGAAGAGACGAAAAAAAAATGTAAGTCTATTTATGTATACATAAAATATTTATTTTTGCAAAATAAGCTTTAACTTTAAAAAATGAAACAAAGATGGAAAGCAATATAAGGTACGTTCGGGAAGATATTATTAATGCGATTTGTGTAATTCTTTATCGCTCATTAGACGTAAAACTAGAATAGAATAATATAAATAGCATCTCCCTAAACATAGTCATATATAGATGTCTGAATATTGAAAATTTATGTCTTCCTCTGATTCTTGCTTTAAATGCGAAGAATATTTTTTATAGTTAAAAATGTTCACTATTTAATATTTCGCAAAAGATTTTTCAATAGTTAAAAAGTTATACTTATGACGGATATTTTGTCAATCTGTTGAATCGAAAAATTATGCTCTATTTCGTTTTCGAGTAGCGCGATTTTCTTCGAAATCTCAACGCATCGCGAATGTCAAGGACAGCAAGTGTCATAACTCCTTCGTTACAAGAATTCAAAAGGGATCGTGAAAAAAGGCGACAAGCCTTTCACGCAGGACGTGCCTCGTAAAGAAGAGCTTATACGGTGGACACCCCTGCCGCGATTTTCATATTCACAATTAGCATTTCTTCTGCCCGTCCAGCCTTTTGAGCCGCGATGAACAATGGCCGAAGGGGGGAAACTGACATATGTGGACACGCGAATCGCCGGAATCCCGCACGTGGATTTGTTCTACCGTGAAGATTCTCCGTTCTGACGTTAAATTATTACAACGAATTATGAGGATCCGTCTACTCGCGCCGCCATTGTTAATAGATATGCGCTGGACTAAATCGCTCATGACATCTAAACCCGCATTAACATATCAAAGAACAACTTTTCTAGGCTAGCGATATAAATAGCATTCGTGACGATTAGACGGAAAAATATATTGCAATTTTTTAATGGAATAAATTTTACCCAGCTGTTTATTCAGGATTAGAGCAAACAAAAATCGTATCATCATATTTTATGAAAGGAGATTTATATAAAATGTTCATCAAATCTCAAATTAGAAAATTATTAAAACGGTTAAAATTATAATTTATCAATTTTGTCAAATTTGCGTTTAATTTCTTTACGCTGAGGATGACCTAAGAATAAGGTCGAAACGTATGTTCTAAGAATTTGAAGTACATAAAATCTGGCTTGTAGCTCCTTCTTGTTATTTATTGTTTATTATTATTGAGCCATTATAAGATTATTATTTTTATCAAATAGAAAAAGCTTTATGTGTTAATCAGCTACTTAAAAACTAAAGTCAAATGTATCGATAATTGAATATAAATTTATTAAAAAAATAATTAAATGCTGTAGTCCGCGTTCGCATTCGCTAATATTGGCCAGAGAAAGTAAAACGTCCCACGTTTGCAAAGAAAGATTGATATGACGCATCACGTGAGAAGAACGAAACTAGCGTTTTACGACAGACGGAGGCTCTCACGACACAGAAAGGCGTAATGTTCTTTTTGAACAGATTCTTTGTGGTCGTCAAATCTTCGAATGGGCGAGCAGCGCTCTTTTTATGCTTACGATGCCAGAGATGATGTCTCATACATTTGCAATCGGTGTCAGATCCACGTTCCTTACCGGTCATAGGAATTGGACGAAAGCAGCTTGATTCAGAGTCTCGGAATGTCCGCGGACAGTCCATAGAAAGCCCTCAGGCCAACGGAGCTCCCTTATAAGGCCACTTTCCGATGGATATGGGTTTTTCGTCACGTCTACTGAACGGTGCTTACGTTAGTAAAACAAGATTAACCCTTCGTGTGCATAACGCTCGCGTCAAATATTCAGACACATCTTCTTTCGTTTTCACACTCGTCTTTTAGACTAATTCATCATAATAGAGTATGGTTTACTGTTTAGTACATAATCGATTTGATTAAATTCTGCACTAAGAAAATCTCTAGAATTATATAAAATTCACTAATTCATATAAATAATAGTAAAAATACAAATTGTGAGTGCTAAGAACGAAAATCTTTCAATCTTATTCTTCTATAATAGAGTTTCATGTATATAAGAACCCGTATATAAGAATCTCAAGGATCTTGTAGTGGATCGACCAAAACGGGAACAAAAAGGAGTTAATATAACTAAAAAGGGACAATGTTCAGCGTTTGGGATTCGGCTACTGTGCTCCATCACCCGCGATCGCGGCGATCTTATCGCGCGCCGAAACAAGGCAGCACGAAGTAACGCTTCCTCAGGACTTCCTCGTGTCTCTCGTGATACCTCGCTCGCTGTACCGCGATTTAACTAGCTGCACACCGACAGATTCTTATCTCGTATGCGGCTGCAAGCGGTGGACAATATTCCCTCACGGCTCGTCCGAGAAGGGCGGATCGTTAATGGTGAGTTTACACGAGGACAGTAGCAAGTCGAGTCAAGTGGCAAGTTGATCGTTACATCCTTTTTCACGTTTTCAAAAGCTACTTGTGCCTTACTTCTTTTTTCCTCTTAGATAGGTAATAATTGAAAAAATGATATGTACAAATTATTATCCACAAGTTTTTTAAATAATATCTTTTACAAATAACAAAAATTTAAAAAGATGAAAAAGTTATTTAAATTTCTCTATTGTTTTCCATTTGGTTCGTACATTTCGTGCAATTGAAATCTATTAAAAAATATTGCAATGAATAATGTAATTAAAGATGATCGGTTGTAACAGTGGGTATTAATGGAAAACAGTATTGCTAATGACAACATTGATAATGACCCGATTGAGTGATGAATGCTTCATTACTGCTCTTTACAAAAGTGAAATTGAGGCTAAGTGGAATATTAGCGTGATGGAGAAAAACAAGCGTGCCCGAAAGTAGAAGACGTTTCTATTCACTTCCTTCAGTAACCAATAATTTGCCTAATAATGCCTTTATACGATACGATAAATACAAGTGTTCACATAAAGATACAAGTACTCGGTACAAGTCGTATACGTCTCAAAATAAATTTACTCAGTAAACTAAACATCGCCATCAAACTAATTTTGTACGTATAAATTTGGTAAATAGCCTACAAATAACACGTTCACTTGCCTCGCTATCGGGCATCATATAAAATCCGCCACAAGGGCCGAGGCCGAGGATCGTCTTGACGACGTTGCTAACGTATTTCATCCTGCATCCTGTTCCTTTTTGATTCCATCGCGAAATTAATGGCGCCTCACGTGTACCTTTCCACAGGTAGAAAAAGGGAGTCGCGAAGGCGGGAGAGGCGGGGAAGGTGGACGTAACGAGGAAGAGGCGACTGGACTGGACTAAACTAAAGTGGTGATGGAGATTCGTAACATTGCCCAGGGTAGGGCAATGTCGTCGTTAAGAGCCGCTCGAATTACGAACATTCGGCAACGTCCGCTTTTAGTGACGACCTTAATGCTCCTTTCGATAGCGTGGGTATGTGCGTGTGTGCGTGTGTGTGTGTGTGTGTGTGTGTGCGTGTGCAGTGAATGTGCAGGGAAAGGTACAAAGCGCTTCTTGGTGGGTCGTCGTTCAAATACTGAGGTCATTAAAGAACCACGCAATTTCGTCGAATTACGAATTGCATCGCTCTCGGCCGACGACGACGACACTTAATAATCCCAGAGAGACCGCTAAGTTTATGCATGTCATGAATGGCACTTGGCCATTGCGCCGGATGACAAAAAAATAGAACGGATAATTTTTAAGTAGACAGAAGCGATGGGTGTAGCATCGATATACGCTCGAACTTTTAAAATTAACTCTTTGTAATAAATTATAGAAAAAAAAACGCCGACTTATGAAAGAACCAATTTGATTCCTACTTGTTACTGGTTTTGATTATAAATTCATTTTGATAGACCTTTCGAAAGACGAAATATACAATAATGTAGCACACTTAAACTTTAGGTCACGAAACTGTGTCTACTTTGCCTTATCTTTTTACTTGGTTAATAGAAGAAAATTAGCTTTTCAGTGACCTCATTTAACACGCGACTGAGATTGGTTTTCGAGTAAATTGCTGGAACAAATTACCACCGAACAAATTATTAGACAGATTATTTCGCTTTTATGAATATTTGGATAAAATTTCCGAGATCTAATGGATTAATACAACGGTCCGCGTTTCACTTCTACGGCTTTGATAGCCTAATCACACGGTGTGCGTTGTGTATTATGTATGTGAATTGTGAATATGTGCGAGTCGGGCAACGTAACGCGATTTCGCGTTTATCGAGAAGGCGCGGATTGATCGCCGCGCAATTTGCACGAATTACAGCCACGTTCGGCGATTCGCGGTACGTCGTCGTATTACGCTCGGTGAAAGCCGGTGATTTTACGGTGCGATGGGTATTCAACATTCGAGGCTTTGATCGCGAGCAAGGTTAGGAGGTAAAGGGTGGCAGCCGGGAAGTTAGTAACGTATATCTGTGCCGCGTCGTGAAAGTCGACGACGATAAAACAGCGAGAGAGGACCGCACGATTTTGTGTCGCATAAATCGATTCACAAATAGCTCGGACAATTAACGCTCGACTTCATGTTTATCGAGTAGAAAGCTAACGAGCACCAGGTGGCGGATTTTCATATTTGTATATCCATTTAGCTAGCTAAAGAAACTTACCAAAGATGTGTTCAGTCGTGATTAAGTAACAGAACCAATGAAAATAAAAAGTTAAGGGATTCATGTTAAATATTTGCAAAATTATTCGATAATGTACTCTCTAAAACATTTAGAGTGAAATCTCACTTCTAAAGATTAAAAATTAAACCTTTTTCCATCAATTTTTACTCTGTGGAGTGAGATTTCACTTCAAACAATTTAGATGGTACTTAAAACATTATTAAAACATTGCACTGTTCACGTTTCTTTAAAAGAAATTTAAATTTCAAAATTTTAAAATAAATTATATATGTATACAAATCAAAATTCTCTTGTGTGTGTGCGTGTTGTTCAATATTGTTTTTAAGTAACGCCTAAATGCATTTTAATTCCTCATCTCTGTTTTTCCCTCGTATACATCCTATTAAATTATCGAATCAGTTGTAACAACGATATAAATGCAAGCAGATAACGTAAATTGATAATCACCGTCAAACACACGTACATATGTATTTCTACGTAGCAAATGCGTGATCGATGTGCCTCGACTATCATCGTTTGCTGACGACCTCGCACGACAGTAAACAAACAATCCATAAAGTGTCAACTCGCGTTCAAGACTGCGGCCAACATTTTTTCACTCGTATCTGGTCGGTTCACACGTCAATGTAAACACGCGAATAAGATATATAATGTATATCCGTTCCTTATTCCGACAGCACTACATTTTTCAAATATTAGCAAAAATATTCGGATTAATTTTTGCGTGCATTCTTAAGATTTTGGGATATTTCATATTTAAGCGGCATGTCTCAATATTCCCCAATAAACTAATTTTAAAATAAAATATATAATCTTGGAAATAAAAAAATGTATATTTGAGAATCTCATATTCCTGCAGTTAATTCTCTTTTTTTATTATGCAAATTACGATACATTGACGTCCCGATTTTGTGTTTTAAAAATCTTTTCATGTGTCACGTACTCTATTTCGGTAGTTTTCGAAAATTGTATTACTTTCAAAGTAACAGGTGAAAAGTAATTTATGCTACTTCCAAAAGCAAACGGAGATTAACGTGTAACGCGCGTGAGACAACGGAGAGAAAAGAATACCACAATACATAACCGACCTGTGCAAGTTACGTGAACTTGCGAACTACATATGTATAAATATAAAAACCGATGTGTTACGTTAGTAATTATATAATCAGATTGTGCGAGATACGCACATTGTAACGTCTGAATTCGTTCAATTAAAGAAAGAGAAACAAAAGTTCATCCGAATGAAATCGCAGTGAGGCGCCCAATTGTAAAAAGAAGTCTGGCAATAAACCCTGGGAAAACGAGATTGTTTTTTCTCAAAAAATAACCGTATATTTATTTCTAGAACTTAATATAAGCTCAATGAAAAATTTCGGAAAAAATATTATTTACAAAATTGTATTAATTATTCATTAAATCATACTAATTGCTAAAGTATCTAAAAATTTAGCTAGATACAGATCTGAAAATAATTTTAATTCAACTATTACGATAATACAATATATAGAACATTCAAGCTGGATTCTAGAATGTTTTTGCAACATTGCTCGTCATGCTTGAATTTCCTACATAATTATTTTTAATGATGTAACAAAATTATTCTCAAACCTGTGTCTACTTAAATTTTTAGATGTTTCAACAAAATCGTTCTTTCTACGTAAATTTTTCTTTATTAATTTGATGGAGTCTATATAAATTCTATTGTCTTTATTCGTAGAAAAAACATTGCCACATCACTGAAAGTAATTCCAGGTTTGCTGATTTCACGTAACATCATTATCATTATAGATAAACTCCAGCGCTTGATTCACATCGTAGCGATTTCTTTGTTTGTAACATCAACGTAATTTCGCGTATTTTAATATTGTTAACAAGGAGGTGAATATACGTAGAGAAGCGCGCGCGTTTTTTGTCTATTCGCGAGATTATCGTTTTTACCCTCAACCTGTCCTACGTAGACACATCCTACATACACACAGTCACAGATACGCTCACGATGTAGAATGTGGTTGCCAGTTACGAATGCCTGGTACCTACTCTACTGGAACAGCAGATTATCCAATCCATAAATTCGTAAAATAATTGACGCGTAAGATACCTCCGACATTTCGCAGACATGCGTCATGATCCGATTCCGAGCACTTTCGATACCTTGCGCAGCCGAAGATTGTTAATATGTAACGGATCGTTGCGTCAAGTACATTCATAGTGAAACTGATCCGTTTTGAAGATGTAGAAACTTGCGTTACTAGATATCAAGCGGGATTATGATTACACGGAAGTAACTTACGGGTCGATTACGGTATTCCGCTTAATACGCAAATGCGCGATTAATTTACCCTTCTGTCAATGTATAATTTTTCACCCTTTCACTGCCTTGTTTCACAAGGTCGTCGCTAAAAATGTACGAGATAAAATCTGTGGATATTGTTCTTTGTTGTTTGAAGTGTGGAGATTTTCAGACGTCATAATAAAATTCGCAAAAATATGTTTGTTTAAAATTTGATCAGAGTATTCGGGTACTTACGTGTCGATAAAATTAATGAATAATAATAATAATAATAATAATAATAATAATAATAAATGTTAAAGTTAAGTGTGTAAATGTAAAGCATAATGAAAATAACAATAATAATAGTCAAACAATATTTTTTAAAATAAAAGTATTTCTGTCCGAAAAATTATAAAATACTTTATAATGTTAAATTAAATCTTTATTCGTTCTGCTCGCTGTTTTTTAAATAAACAAATCAACAAGATTATTTAGAATCACATTTTGCCTAACGCATATCCTGATATCAGGAGCGTTATAAGGTACGTCGACTGGTTTCACGTAAAGAAGTAAAAAAAGAATTGAAACCGTACGCCAATTATTATCGTCCGCTACAACTTTTGCCGTTTAACGTTTCAGCGGTATGTTTGCGCGATGATAAAAACGTGGCGCAAAAAATGAGTAAGGATGTGCAGATCGCAAAACGCGATCGGAGTCCGACAGTACGGAGAATTCATAATATACTTCCGGGACGAATCATATTATCTAACAAATTCAAAAAACATCTTTCCAAAATCACCTACAATTATTATTAATCATTATTTGCAGATGTTGCATAAAAACGAAAGCTATCCTCTACTCCGAAATTTCGCAACTTGGATGAACTTAATTCGCTATCGCATCGGAGTGTTTCGCATCCTCCGGATCGAACCCTCGTTGATACGAGGTAAATGTAAACACTCGCGCATCTTTGCAAAGATAACGTCCTCGAGGATGGACTCACCTCTTTCATGCCGTCGAGCCTGCCGAGACTCTTGGTACCTCGCAATGGTGGAAAGGCGATATCGTGCCAGCTACCGTTGCCGGAGTTACATATCTGCAGGTGGTCCGATTGCGAGGAGTGCAGTCCGCGCGACCTGCTCTTGCTCTTGCGCTTGTCGAGGAGATGCTTGGCCCTGGATTTCCTCACGGGCGCAGCCGGGTCGTCCTCCGGGTCGCTCTGCACTTCCCAGCGCAACGGCGGCGACTTGTAGCGCCGTCGCGGGCTCGTCGGCGAGGTCACCGGCGAGGTGAGCCTCTGCACGAGAGTGCCGAACATGGTCATCATCAATCGATTCGCGATTAATCGCCAGCGAACGTGTGCGTTTACGGCGAGACTTCTCCCAGAGACCCTCGCGCGCCTTCAATCGTCACCGGCATTGCCGACAACTTCTCACAGCTTCGGTGTCGCAAATGGGTGTCACTGTCACTTGTATTATATACTAATATAAGGTAAACGTAAAGAGATCCACAGGTGGTACTCCGAGGACACTGTCAACAACGTGGCGCGAGCGCGCGACGAATTAGACGCGACGCGTAAGAGGTTAGACTTCGGATGCGTCACACTCCAATTATGACGGCGAAAATGAACGGGAGTTCCCTCGTAGTCCCGGCGATACTACGATACCACGTTACCATGTTTCACGAAACACGCGAGACGGAGCGGAGGAAGGATCCTGATTACACTAACAAATCATCGTGGCGTCTCGCGTGAATAATCTCCAGTCCGTGAATCGTGATTCGGCGTGCGTTGGAAATGCAAAACGCGCGAAAGGACGTGCTGAAGACACCGTCTTAAAACGAAACGAAAAACAAGACTCAACTCGGCTGGCTCGAAAGTCGGCGGACTTACACAGGTATTTGCCTTCAGGCGCCTTCACAGGCCATGCGAAATACACTCCGCGATCGTGTGGTTTACCGAAACGCGCTCCGTTTCGGTAAAGGACCGTCGCGCTTTCGGAGCAACTACGACTAGACGTGTGTCGAGTCGCACTACACGCAAGAATCGAGGCACAAGATGTCGCCGGGTAAGAACTGCGTACGTACGTACGTGCGTGCGTGCGTGCGTTGACGTAGGCAAAACACACGCCGCACCGTGCCGGAACACCTGAGAGAGCCGACCGCGTCACAGCTACGTGCGAAATCAAACTGGTCGCGCTAGTCGCGAAGAACTGTTCGACTAGTCGACTCCGACTGGTTGGCCTCGCTCGCGCGCGGCGGAGATGACCGAGCGTGCGCGAAACCGGCCGAACGCACGCGAAATCTCACGAAGCCGCACGATCGGAGTTTGATGACGGACAGTACGTGAGTCGTGAGTACGTACGACGAGGCGGGCGCGACTCAGCACGGTTACCATGGCGATCGAGACTGATTCTCTGATTCTCTGATTCTCCGATTCTCTCCCTCAGGCCTCAGGCCTTAACGCAAACCGTTCCGCTGCTCGTCCTCGCGAAAGGGATCCCGAGCACTCCGAACTCCGTGTCGGTGCACGCATGCGCAATTCCAGACGTGTGATGCATCACGTCGCGCGATTTTCCTTCAAATGGAAAACGTCAAGTACCGAAAAAGGATAGACAAATGAGAAACGAAGACTGATGTCCATAGTCGAGACTTATATTTAAGACCAGTCTTAAGATAAGAACGAATTGTGAATACTGACTGGTTAACTTTTAAGATAAGATCGTATAAAATGATTGTAATATATTTTTTTTATAGTATGTTAAACTGTCATAAAATATATTGAGGAAGATAATAAACTTCGTCTCGTTTCAACTGTCAATTCTGTAACGTTCGCATGTACAAAATTGGAGTAAATTGTAAAAGTAACGGGGAATTTACATAAGTTCCTAGTTTTATATTGCAATACTGTATGTGCCACCTGTTGTAACATATGACAGCATATGACTTTTCGAAAAAAAAGTAAACGTAACATAAAATACGTTAGTACACGCATCAGTAATACGATCTGTACTAACGATTACGATCAACAAATAAAAGTTAATATCGACTCTACATTCTGGAATGAATTCCGGTTTCTAAGCGTCGATTAATTAATAGTACGGTTGCTGGTTTAGTTATACGCTTTGCGGTTAATAATCTCGTACATATCGAAGAAGGTAAATGAGAATTAATCGTGCGAAACGTAGAATTGTTAATAACACGATTTTCTGACTTATCAAGTCACTTATGTTAATTCAAATAATAGACGTAAAGGCAAAAAAACCATTTTAAGGCTTTAGAAAGATCAGATGTAGACTTAATATACAGGTTCGAATAACGACCCGATTTTCAAGTTAACGCTATAAAGTAAATAGCGTCATAAAATGACACTTGCAGAAAATTATTGTCATCCTGTCAACTAAAGTGATGTGACGCGTAAAGATTTGTACTTTTCCAAATTTTAATGCCAAACAGATTATGCATTCAAAAATAAAAAAAAACCATCCTATAAATATTTTTTAATTTGCTTTTAATAGTTGTAATATTTTAAAAGTGACTTGAGAGATCGCGTGACTCTCGGCTATAAAACTCTTGGTTCTGAAATCTTCAAGAATCTCGCAATACAGAACAAACATTTTGTCGACTCGTGTAACGATTTACCAACTGCCATCTTCGTCAAGGTTCCTCGAGGTAATTAACGATCATCGATCCACGCGCCAATTCACCCTTTCATCTTCAAGGACATCGAAGGTGGAGGTGGAGCAGGGCGTGAATCTGCGCGCAGTGGTTTCTTATTACTCGAACGATATCATTAGAGTGGGAACTCGTCAAAACTTCAATTATTCCCGTGGCTATATACGGCGAAACGAGGGGCTTGATTAATCGTACGCGAGAGCCCCGGTGTGTGTCGTAATTATTAAGCGAACAACACGTAATTAGCGCGTATCACCTGATACCCGTAGCGCCCTTCTTTTCGCGCGTTTCTTTTCAGTCGGAGACAGTGCTTATGAGAAACTGAATTATTACACGTTGCGTTGCGAAGAATAATTGTGACTAGTCGTGTGTAGTCATGATTCTTCCCCTGCTGCTGCTGCTGCTGCTGCTGCTGCTGCTGCTGCTGCTGCTGCCGCTGCTTGCCGTTTCAAAAATTTTTTCTGTTCAAACATATTTTTCGTCCGCAGTCCTTCATCCTTCATCCTCAGCCTACTTCCTCCCGATGCGATTAAGATAGTCGACAGACGTTAGTCGGAAAATTCTGTGTAATTACGGAACTCGTGCGCCGTGTGTGTATACAAGACAGCCATAACGAGCTACGTGCAGTCTTATTGACGTACGCGAGAGATAATGCAACTATGCGATGTTCATTTTACGCTGGCGTACGTGTAACGTAAAACTGCTTTGTCGCCTAGTGAGTCATACACCAAGACGATTTTAGATACATAAAAGACGCGTGTGTGTGTGTGTGTGTCTGCTGTATTCAATACAACGAATGAATCCCATGCAACGTAATTACGTGAGATGATCGGTAATATTCCGATGTATAACTCGTGTTAGTGAAGCATCGAAGAATGTAACCTCGAGAATTGTTCGTAATAGCATGTATACTGTAACAATCGTAAACCGAGAAGCCGCAGAAGTATCGTTACTTGATTCTTAGAAAATGATCCTAAGATTGCGCATTAAGAATACAGTGCATACAGGGCATAAGTATATATACCCATGATACGTATCGAAGAAAATTTGAATTGTTTTTGCTATTTAATCCTCCGCCTCAGCAACATGAATTCTTGTAATTCTTTCGTTAGCAATAGAAGTCTTTAAAAAACAGAGCAAATTTTTTTATTTATCTGAATTACATGAAAACCTGAAAAAATTCCGATATATTTGTCAAAGTTTTAACAACGAGTTTTTTCATTATAAAAATAGGATCGTATTTTATTAATTTTTATAGATTTAAATTTATCTAAATCTATAAAAATTTATAATCGAAATATCAATAGTGCTTTTAAATACTTCAGTTGTCGGCAGAGGATTGAAATTATTTTGTATACCACAAGATACTCGTATTGTATAATTATATAATTGATTCTGACGTAACAACATTGTTATGTAACAAAAAATTAAAATGATGAACTTTTATATTCTTTTTATTCACTATTTAAGAAGCAAAGGAATTATGTTGTAAATTAGATTTATAAACAATTTTACCAAAGAAAATATCTGCAAAGTACAATCAAAGAAATGTGATCTTTACATTGTGTATTGTTTCCCTCGACAAATTGTGCATGACAATTTCGCTGCAAGAAACAAATTTCAAGCTTGCGACAGGTGCAAAGGAAGAATACAATAAATATCCCAACTATCGCAGCATCGCGTCACTCTCGCGCTCCAGCTATATTTTTTCCCACGTTTTTGCTGCTTTGGGCAGCGCTCGGCGATTTGCGTTCGCGATTACGATGAATTCTCCACAACCGCCGCAACGTTTATCTCGAATAACGATGTAACGGGGAATAAATAGCTACAAAAGATCCCCCCTCGTTTCCCTCGATCGTGTCATTATGATTATTGCTGATTAACAGGATGATTTTTTTTTCAAACATTTTATAGTCGCCCGGAGGTCACCGGTGACCCCCTCTTTGGAATTTTGAACGAGCGCAGATGCTTCTGTAATAAACAGCAGTTATCGCGAAATCACGACACGGTTTGTGCGATGTGTTTTTTTTATTTCTTTGGCGCTTGACACAATTTACACCTGTTCTCGGATATGTATCACGAATCCTGCAAAAAAGCGATTACGAAATATTTCCTGGGAAAGAATGAATCTTGAAGCGGCCGCTCATATAAAGTTTCATTATTCTGAGAAAATAATTAATTCTCCGGTACTTTTTCGTCTCGGCCAACACAAATATTAACCCAAAAATTACTTTTGTTTTTTGAAGAGATTTTGTTAAATATGACGAAAGTTTCATTTATCTATATTTGATTCTTTTATCCTTTTTTTTTAAATATCTAATAAAACATTCGCTATACGTTCTACAGCGAAACTCAAGTACTTTTTTATATGAGGATAACTGTACAATTTTCCTCTAATATTCGCCTTCGTTTTCTGTGAAAGCTTTTGTACTCGAGAGACAAAGTGCACAACTATTTGCTATACCGACATCTATTTGCTTCCTGCGCGGGTCACGGTCGTTGTTATTTCGTCTCTTTTGTCTACCTAGGAACAATGAGTCACCGTTGTGCGGAAACGTCAGATTCGCGTTCACAAATAAGAGGCACAGGCAATCGAAGAATAAACTAAATTCTAAGGTTGATGACTCAACAGACGATACGTGCCTCAGTAAGTGCAAGGATATCAAAAAGAACTGCTTAAACTAGCATTAATTCATCACTCACTAATTTTGCTGATACTATGATTAAAATGATCAATTAATGTTCCTTTTAATAATATTTAGCTTAATGATTAATGCTTTCTTTTAATAATATTCTAACGATGGCGCGTAAATATGCATGTTTTTACGGAAAAAAGAAAGAAAAAATATTCTCACACTTTGTGAGTGCATATTGAGCCAGCTCAGCCGCTGTACCGTCGCAGATGTTTATTTATCCAAAGATGCTAAATATTCAGTAAATATTCAAATTTCTGAGCGCGGCGACGCGACGCGACGCGACGCGGCATCTATTTACTGAGGCGAGGCTGCTAATGTAATGTTCGGAATCCTGCATCGGCGACCTTGGCGAAGATTAGATCTGCGCGGTAGCGTCGAGTGCAGTCGAAACACTGCACTCGTGCATCTCGTGCATGTGTGGGCGACGAGAAAACTGAGACACGGTGCGACAACGTCCTCGAAGATGAGGCGTTAGAACGTACCTTAAAGAGCTCGTTCACGTGTACTCCAAATACAAAAACGTTCGCATCGATGACTAATTAACTCTGAACGTTCGTGTCTCGAAACATATATTGCGCTAAATGAAAATGGTAGTTAAGTCTATATAGTGTTTACGATGCTTCCAATGTCCATAGACTTTTCTGTCAAATGATTTCCATCGTAATGAGATAGAGAGAACCGTGGAACCTGAGATCCTTGTAAAGGAGATACCCATTCCAAGAGATAAAAGAGAATACGGAGAATCGTTCGTAGTAGACACAAGTAGACAGATTTTAATACACTATACGAGATGATTCAGAATTTTATCGAAGAGTATATTAAATATAGGGGAAATTTTTTTACGCGTTTGAAGTGTCGTGCATAAGAAATGTTTTTAAACGCTCTCGTATTTACACAGTAAAAACATTTTGTATTTGAAACGATCCACTCAAGTCTTTGTTGTTGAATTTTTAATTTAACGTGATTATATTATTTAAATATTTTGTGTTTCAAAATTTCTTAATGTCAAAATAATACAATTTACGAGTGAGTGAACAAATAACATAAAAATAATGTGTTTTAAAACGTAAATTCTTAACAGTAAATGTTAGTTTTAGTGAAAAAATATGCTTTCACAGTTTACTTACAAATTGTGTCAGTATTACTTTTTTTGCGTTACTTTTAATCTATTCCTCTTGTATTAAACTAACATAAAAATTTGAATAGGCCGTTTGGGATACACGTGAAGGGTGTTGAATGAATTTAACGCAAATTTTCCAACTGTGTATACGCGTATTCCCTACTAATCACGAAATAAATATAAAATTGCTGAGATTTTTTTCAGAACGTCAATATTTTGGTCAAAAAGTCAGAGTCTCTAGTTACAACTTTTGCATTCCTAACGTCTTATTCCCTCTCGTTACGTCTTGATTCCGAGAAGAGGAAAGGTGCGGGAAAGGCGTCTTTCATGACGGGAATCGCAATCCCGTCTCGGAAGTGATTCTCGCGCATGTCCGCATGATTCTCAACGCGTTTTACTCTTCACAGTTCACTCTGCGTCGCGTTGAGATCTAAGCGGATGCGTTTCAGCACGACGGGAAAGTGGCCGGTGGCTGGAACTCTGAGACGAGACCGAAGTGTGCCGCACACCTCGACGAGTCGACGCGGTCACCGATTTTCTCGCACATTAATACGCGTGTTCGCGTATTAAATGTACAGCAGCACAGGCGTAACGCTCATGTATACCATATTATGAAATACGCATAAATGTGACGGCATGGACGTGTACGTAGATGAAACTACATACACACACGCACGTATAGCCGGGCGAAACGTTGCGTGCCGATTATACTGTCGGCCGGTGTGAGAAATATTATCCTTTGATCTCCGAGGTTCGAACGCGCGCACAGTTTCACTCCGGCAGGAAATTAACGACCGCGGGCTCGCCGCAGTTTCAAATACGAATCGCCGCGCGAGATTATCAGTAATATAAAAGATCGAGACGGAAGTAAAGCACAGGAAATGCCCCGGGAATTGCCCGTCATTTCCCCAGGAGCTACAGCATTACGATTCAGAGATGCGCGATACACGATTATCGAGGCTCGCATAAATAAGAGCAATTATGCCGATTGATAAACTATCGCGCATGCAGGAATCTTGCAAGATTCTTAAGCCGGCGCAAAAATTTTCGCTCGTCGCCACAAACCTTCCCGACCGCGAATGGCAAACACACGAAGCGAAATAGACTCACATTTTCCGTTAGTAATCATTCGACATACCTCAGATAAAGGTGCGTATCGTAATTACCTAATGGAGAATTCCGAAGATATAGCAATCGTAGTCACGGAAACAGTAAGAAAACACCGATTAGAATAAGCCATAATTATTGGATAGGAACGAATAAATGTGTTGAATGTCACGGACAATTAAGAAATAGTTGAGTACAAACATATATATATATAGTGAGTGCAAAAAGTATTTGTACAGAGAAAATATTTTTAAAAAAATTTTATTTTTCAAAAGTAAATTATCCAGAGAAATGAGTCATCAAATTGATGTCGAATCGATTTCAATACCAATTCGACGTCGATTGACAATCATTTCTTGCTGGGTAATTAACAATTTATTCATAAAGAATAAAATAGACTGTATGTTTCTTAAAATGATATATACCAAAAAGATGTGCATTAATTATAAAAAATATATCATCTGAAAAATAAGCGGAAATAAAAAATTCTATTGTTTGGATGCTCAAAAAGTATTCGTACACTCTTAGAAATGTAAACACGAGCTTCCTTTACATATAAATGAAACTCGTGGTTATGAACGAAATTAAAAGTAATGAATGATTTAACTGAAAATTAAGTTACAGTGATTATTTAAACGAAATGAACGTGTATATTAAATTGATGAAATTTAATGTACTTTTAATAAAATTTTATGAAAAAAATACATTTTTACAAATTTTATAAATTTTCAAATGAAAAAATACATTAAATTTAAATGTAATGTCATGAAATTAAATTCGAATTGTGTAACTTAAAAGTTAATAAAATTTAAGAACATTTCTAACAGTGTACAATCGACAAATTTGACTTCTAAATTCAGGAAATACATGCGAAACTTATTTGTTTATGTTAAAACAGAATATATTCATTGTATAAAATAGCTAATTAACGTTTATTTTTTACAAACAAGACTTCTTTTATAAAAAATTTCCTTGTACGAATACTTTTTGCTCTCACTGTATGTATGTATGCGCAACTAACGCGTGAATATGTTAAATAAAAATTATCCTAATGCATATATACATGCAAATCATTATTATATAATATCGAAACTATAAAAGCTCAATATAAATAATACGCAAACACGTAATAGAAATCATATCGATATACGCATGCTTATAATCAACGACGATAATCAAATAAAATAAGTCGACAGTATACAAAGAGTTGAAATAGTCACATAAAGTTCACGGACCTGCAATCCTCGAAGCTGTAGAGCGGCAGCTTAGCGCGAAAAAGAGAAAGAGGTACAATTTACAGCATCTGTGCGCGTACAGCGTAACGTGTTCGGCGATCGTTCTTGAATCGTCGTATCTAACAAGGTATGTGATCGAGAGTTAAGGTCGCGAACGAGATCGTTTCTTTGTGAAAGTCGCAGCGGGGTCCGGGCGGGACCTGGCCAGGAAGTGCTCCGTCCCAATGGCGATCGAACACAGCGTTGACGACGACGACGACGACGACGACGATGGTGCAACGATCCGCTATTCGAGAAACAACGGCGATTCTAATAGCTCGCGCGATTCTCGTCGTGTCTCACCAGTTACCCATTGCTTGCGTAAACCGGGTTAATGGAGAGGTCAATGACGGAGAGGAGGTATTAATAAATGACTCCGACAATGGGCGCGGAATGCGCGCCTTGCACTGCAAGAAACTTCGAGACTTTCGTTTTGCAATCGGCGGAACGCGCGGTCGCCGACTCAATTCAACCTGCCGAAGTACCTACATTCATTATCTGCGTCAATCTCTCGTCTTACGTTGCGCTTTCGTCTGATTGATAACGAGCAATCTCGCTTCGTCACATCTTTCGTAACTACGGAATTGATTGACGCCTCGCGGCGTGACTCAAACCTTGACTCGTTCCATTTTCCTCTCTAGTTTATATTCCTTTTTTTTTCTAAAGAAAAAAAAAGGAGATAATTTATCGATATAAAAATATCTTAACTTGCAATTTTGATTTCTGCGCATGATCTAAAAATTTATAATGCAACTGTTATACTAAGATAAGGTGGTCCTGGAATCTTGACCTCGCACAACATTTCCGCATGCTACGTGTTCTTCGAATACCAGGAAATGATTGTATCATCTGTGAAGCGCTCTTGTCGACCGACGAATCTTACGGAACCTCACAGAATGTCGAATGTTATTTTCAATATTCTATCGCGTGATCTATTGACCTACAATTATTCTACGGCTTGCGTTATGCATCATCGATACAACTGTAAAACAGGTTTACGCATATCGGACGCACGCATTATGCTATTTGCATGATTATTTATGTATTACAACGTAAAGAAGATAGAAGCTTCATTTATTTTTCAATTTATCTCGTTATTTCTCGATGAGGTTCGTTCGTAAAATAAGTTTTGATATAAAGTTTGACTTTGTAATATTGTACTTTGATGTAATATTGTTCTTTCGAGTATGATTGTTTTCTATGATACAACACCATTGAAGAAAAACATTTCTTGACCCAATGTGAGAAGATTATTTATTGTAAATAGCAATTATAATCAATATAATATTTTATCTTTATTAAAAAAATATTTTTCGTATGTTCAATTATAGGTATTTTATTTTTCTTATATCTTTCACCCATTCCTTCAGATCATTGAATAAAATTTCAACAGTTTTTAACGCATTTATAATTATCATATGTAATTATCATAATGTAGCTATTGTCTCTATACAGACAGGGATAAATGTTTCAATTATTGTACTTGTTGGCGTCACTCCCACATGGTAGATGGCAATGCCGATTAGATCCTAATCTCTTGCGTGTGTGTGTGTGTGTGTGTGTGTGTGTGTGTGTGTGTGTGTGTGTGTTATTTCACTCGACAAATTTTTACCAAGGGGAAAATCTGGCGATCGCGTTGCCTCGAAATTAATAGGGTTATTCATTGCGGGGTAAATCATTGCGTTGTCGTATCTCATCGCGAGATTCTAACAAAGTAGACGCGGCCGGCGAGGGCGAGGGCGAGGACGAGGGCGCGGAAACGCAACGTCTCTATTTCCGGGTACCGACGTTAATTTCCTCGCGATATTTTTCCGCGCACGGCTGTGTTAATTGCGAGGCCGCGTACTCCGATCAATAGAAACTTGTGCCTCGCACGCATCGAGAATATGAACACGATAAGATCTTAATTTCCACACATCTCGCGCAACAGACGAGCCGCGAGCCGCGAGACCGCGCACTTTGGCCAATTTTCCGCGCGAAGCCGAGGTGTCCATCCTCTCTCTCTCTCTCTTTCTCAATCTCCTGATGAGCCTTGACCTCGCACATTGCGTTTCCGCATGCTCGCGGCAATATATTTCCTCTGTTCCACGTACCGTCAAATGTACGCACCGCCACCATCAACCCTGTCAGAATATATTAGGGCTTTAAACTAAGCAATTCTATATGATGTACATTACTGTTCATACTCATTTCACAGATTCTCCCTGGCTATCATCAAAGTGAGTATTTCAAAGTTTCTTAAAACTTATTACCTATAATATAAATTACATGTACACAAAGGTATTTTTCATTTATTGTTTTACTTATTTCCCTTGCAAACAAAATACCTTAGAAATACATATGCATATATATATATATATATTTCAATATATCTTCATACTCTTTGTTATAAAAAAAAAAAAAAAATTTAGATGATCAAAGGACCCCATGCTGAGTTGTATTTAATCCAAACAAATTCGCGATAAAGTAGCCGGGAGATGTGAGAAAGAAAAAACTTTGAATTTTTACGCTCGGCGAGGAAGAATCCGTAAAACATGCCCCGAACAAAGCTCCCGGTGTGCTTGATTCTTCGTTTTTTCTGCGCGAATCTCGAGGGGTCGCGGCTCTTAACGGTCCACAGCATATTGCATCGGCGGTTTGGCGTGCACATCCTCACACATCCTCGGCGGTGATTCAAATGGACATTATAAAGCCCATGTTTGCGCGCGCGCGTGCAAACAGGCTGACCACCGTGACAATGGGGCATAACGTGCGGAATAACGAGCGCGAGTTATGTCCCGTCATAATTTGCAATTTAGATTTCATTATCGCCCGGTGGTTGCACAGCCACCGGACACGGGCTGTCGCGTTTCCGTATCGACCGCGAATCGAGAATCTTCTGCATCCGATAGTATAATAATGGTGGAAGTGAGCCTGCTTAATGTCGCCGCTCTAAATGTTCAAACTGACGATGCGGTTAGAACTCTTTGAACTCTTGCGTGTAAAATTCATTGAGATTTTCATTTTCGTATTGCATATATCAAGCTTCTTACTCTTGTCATTGTGACACACATTTTACAAATACGTATACGGAAGGAACGATTTTGCGTGCGAAAGTATCCAAAAATTTAATTTGATACAAAATTTTTAGACACAGATCTAAAAATAAGATTTTGCTAGAGTGAGCAATGCTGCTCGCTCAAAAAAGTTTTAGCATTTCGGCAATCAACTTGAGCGTCCTACATAATTATATCTTAATATTCTAACAAATCTAACTAAATTTTTATCGTTTTTTTTCGGATCCAAATTATTTCAAACCGCAAATTTCTTTGCTAATAAATAAGCAAGCAAGCTAACTAGCTAAATAAGATTTATGATTATTTAAGATTAGTAATTAAACGAGGCTCTCAAATACAAAAATTTCTCTTTCTCACATATCGTGAGTGACGAAGCATAACTCAGCATATAAATCAGTTGAGAATGAAAGGACTAACGTTTTTGAGACGCCAACATCTTCCGCAAATTTTAGATAACTGCGAGCGTGCAGCGGAATGGCGCCTGAAATGAAACCGAGCAGCGGACGCGCAAAAGTGTGCTAACGACGTGCAAACCTCCCTCGAGCGTGCATTTCCGCATTGCGTGCGAGTCTTTAAAGCACGGAAAAAGGCGCTTCGGAACACGACGAGACATACGAAGCGCAGGCTCGCCGAGTAACGATCGCGGTTAACGGTACTGCAGATTGGTGTAGTAAAGGACCTGCGAAATCCTGCACAAAAGTGCACGTAGCGATAATGTTGGCGCAACTAAAGCGATATCACGTCTGAAATCGGATAAACGGCGGCGCGTCTCTCGTTAGTCGCGTCTGGAAAATTGTGACAATCGCAAGATCGCAAGATATAAGTATAGTCGAGTTTATGGATGTAGATCCTTGAATCCTTTTCTATGTTCCAGTGTACTCGAGTGTACGTTTTAACAACAGTAAAAAGCAAAATGCTAATTGTAAGATACGATGGTTGAGGAACCACGGCTCGTTTAACTCACGTCGCTTTACGTCGCCTCTCTAATCACTGTGCTGTCTTCTTGCCAAGATCAAGCCTTAAACGCGGCTCTTTAAATATGAAATTATGCAACAGGAAATATTTACTGATTGTTTCATATGAGAGAATCTTGTCGCCGCTTTGGCAGCAGAATCTTGTGTAACACTCACAATCAGTATAATTTTCTAATGGATGATGATGATGATGATGATGAAAAAGCAACGCCTGTATCTGAGATAATAGTTCTTTTCTCTACAATTGTGTTTCATAAATTATCTTTAGGATAATTTGTAAATGCAATTGCCCAATATTTCGTACATATTGTAACACATTCAAAATTATTTTTAAATGTACGTTGAGTTATACTATATTATCTACACATCTTTCCTTAAACTGGTTATTTTTATGTAAGTGATTAAAATTTATTTCCTATAAAAATCTATATACATAAATATACATAGTAAATGCGTACATATTCCTTAATGTTGCGGCATAAAAAATATCAGATTTGTAGACTTGTTTGGCCAAACGCGATTTGAATATTTCAAGGGATGCGCTGGATCTTCACGACGACATATCTCCAAATTCGGATCGGTAGATCGAAGAATGTCTTTCGGTGCAATGTCCTGCCGAGGATTTCTCTTGCTAGCTGGCACCGTACGCGAGGTTCTTTCGGTCTGACTCACGTACCGGTCATTCAAGCCTCTCTTCTTCCCGCCACATTCCCATTTCGTTTCAAAGACGAGCAGGACTCGTCGTCTTTTGGACGCAAGAACGTGGACGTGGGCGAAAGGATATCCCCGATGGTCTGCAGATTCTTCGCGATATATATATACATATATATACTTTTCTTTCACCCTTAAATCTTTACAATTTCTGACTAGAAATTCCACTCCACTATGATTACACGTATGTTTTATCCTAATAAAGAATACTCTCATCCTTATAAATAATTTTTTCCAAAAAGGACATACTTTTCTATTTTATTATTTTTTTTATCCTTAATGATAAAAAAAGTGCAATTTCTTATTCTTTTATTTTCACTACAATTGTAAAATGCTTTGATAGAATATCACTACTAGAAGAAAATCTCTTATGATCGATTTCACCGACGTCTGCTATCTTTAATCTCAATTCTAGTTTCAGTATTAGAAAGTTAAGTCATCTGGGGTTAAATTGAACTGACGTCCGACAGCCATTAATGGCGCAGAACCAGGACAAAGATCTGTCCATGTACTACAAATGATTTTAATTTGATAAAGAAACCGAAAAGCATGCAAAGTTACTAACGTCCAACGAGAAGGACCATTAATGGCACGATACTAAAAACGTTCCGTGCACATAAATTCTTTTTATCCGTCGAGTAAATCAAAGCTGGAAAGATCTTTGCCATTTACGTTTAACCCTTGTACTCTTGCGTGTCGCGGAAGCGCGTTTTTACCTAAAAGATACAACACGCGCGCGACGTCATGGATTGCCGCCTCTTAACGCTTTTATCTCGCGTCTAGGCAATATTTACGGCACGGTCGCCGAGCTTGTGCATCGTCGTTATCCTTATCGAGCACTCCTTAAGTAGGAATTCAATCTCGGTTACAACGATCAGGGAGAACGCGGGTAAACGCGTATGTAAATGCGAACGCACGAATCGGCGCCATAATCCGCGTGCGTATGAACGGAGTAGGTAAGTACACGGCGGGTGCGTGTGCGTGTGCGTGTGCGTGTGCGTGTGCGTGAACGTCGTGCGAAGCGTGAAACCGCGTAACGCGTCGGCACGCATTCGCTTAAAGGGATGGCTCTCTGTGCCGCACATTGCAGACCGCTTACGCATTTTCCTGGAACGTGCAGCTGCGCAGATTTCACGCGTACTTCATCACGCGTGTCCTCGTGCGCGTTCACGAGTCAGGTGAACGCTCGAGTACGCAGGATGACACTTTGGTGCGAAGGTCAGCTAGACGACCTTACTAAGATCACTAAGATCGTACATGGGTTCATATGTACGTGTATGCGTATAGTGAATTCGGTATGTGACTCGTTTCAAATTCTTTTCCTCGCCACACTGAGAGAAAGGATTTTGTTAATTTAGCCAAAGCCATCAGTATATAACCGGTGACCGGTAAATATGTGACAACAAATTTTCTTGTGTTTACTGCTAGTCTGCTATACTATTCAATTATTAGTAACAGAAGCAAACTATATAGAATCTAATCTATCTTTTAGATAGACTTTAAGTTCGTTTACATAGAATTTATAGATGATCGTGCAGTCTTAAGGAAACCGACCAAGCACAGTCAAATGTAGGGAGAATATTTGGCTAGAATTGGTCAATTTCTTACGATTTGGGATCCTGTAATCATCTACAACTTATGTATATATATATATATATATATATATATGAGCTTCTTATTTACTAGCGATACTATTGATTATGTGTTACATTGACGAATTAATTTGTAATAGTAACAAATCGATCGGTTTTTTATACATTTACTTTCCCTTGATTTGTTCCTACAACAAAATCATTCCTCTCAGTGCACCAAGCACAAAACTATACTAATGATAGTTTAGTTTTAAATGATGAAAAAACAATAAACTTTACATTCGAATCTTTATCTTCGATCGTTTTTCCCAAACGTGTTTCTCTTTTCATTTACTTACGGTATTACTTGTTATTACAAGAAAGTATGATTTGTTACAGATATACGGGATATACAAGTTAATAATGGCCATACAATGAAATCACGCATAAGGAAAGGTAAACTCCCCTCGAATCTGCATACTAATTTCGAATTGCACATTCACTTCCAGCACTTGCATTTTATTCGCGCACTCTACATTGCACGTATAATTATCCTCGCTTATATATCACTACATAGCATCGGTAACTCGTGACGACAGCATATGTGTAACATACTGTATTTTTTATCTCATTCCTAAGTGAGCCTAGATGTAACACGTCGCGGTGTTAATAACTTCCTAACGTTAATTACGCGTTTCGCCGCTTCTGTTCCTCATCAGTATCTTTAACGATATATTAGTACTTTCACGTCAGACGTCGTTTATCGTTTCGCCGAGAGAGAGAGAGAGAGAGAGAGAGAGAGAGAGAGAGAGAGAAAAGAGAGGACAGATCGTGACAATACAGTCCACCTGGTTTGTAGTCACCTCCGAGAGGCGGAAGGGATTTTTCGTCGATCGGGAATTGCTCGGATCATTTTCTCTATTACCGTAGTCGATGGTACGATCGCACTCTCGGCGCCGCTCTCAGCCCACTTTCGACGAGAGGGCTACGACCTTAAAGGAAGTAAAAGCCTATTTAAAGACCGCACGAATTTTTGTGACCCACTGTACAAACTGTGCAACCGCCGTCGATGCTCGGACAGCACCTTGGCCGTCGGCTAGCTTTCCATCGGTGAAAGCTCTCGCAGGCTTTGTGAAACGACGACGACACAACGCGTTCTCAGTACACAGTGCATCCATACACATACACACACGCACACACACACACACACACACACTTACACACGCGCACAGATTGCACATACAAGGGTGGTACCTGAAGAACTGAGAAATCTTCCTCTCGTACGCCGACCACATCGGTGCGACGATGAAAAATTAACACAGCGCGATTTATCGACCGACAGCATTGTATTAAAGTGCATTTCTCATCGGTCCAATCGGTCATTACATGAAAAGTATACTGTTATGTGTGCCGATATCTCTCGTCGTTCACCGTGTCGGTTACATTTATTTACTTATCATAAGCTTTTACGTATCATAAGCTTTTACGGGGTATTCGGTAATGTGTATTCAATGAGCATAACGGCCGCCTTGATCTTTGACTGAAACATTGAACACCACCGTGACCGAACACTATCGTGGTTTAAAAAAAAACAAGTTTTTTGGCGAATTTCACTTCCAGAATATAAATAAAAATATAATCTTTGTTCTAGATAAACTATAACGGAATCTCGATTAACGATGTAGTCGGAAAGATGTTAACAGTCGCGTAAAAATGTAGTATGTATCTGATTAAACGTTATCGGAGGAGAAATCATTTTAATTCTCAACGGGAAGAATATGCCCGATGAATATAAAAATTTGTGAGCTCCAAATTGTATTTATTCAAAAAAAATTTAATCATATTTTCATTCAAAATTTTGAGTTTTCAAAAAATATTTATTCACAAAAAAACTATGAATATTTAACGAGTATTCATTCAAACAAAATATAAACTGAAAAAGAAAGCTCCAATAAGCAATTGTTACCTCTTAACCAGTACTTTGATGACTTTAAGTAAAAAAAATGAATTTTATTTATTTTTGTCATTGTAATATTTAGATTTTATAAAGGAAACTAAAAAAAATATTTTAAAAGGATATACATTTTTTATTTATAAATCTATCTATTTGATAGAGCGCCATATTTCGATATAATTCCGCTTATATAACAGTAATGTTATAAATATTTTATAGGATATCTTGGGCGCGACGTTTATTATGGTTTATAGACATTAAATTCCAAGATATATTATTTATTTTCAATAAAAATGTCTATAGAACGCCCATCGTATCAATATAAGCGCACGTGTAATCGTAGCCATTGTTTTTTATAGATTTTTTCTTGTAGGCTTGCAAGCTATAGATAATACAGAGTAAAAAAATGAATATGAAATGAAAATATTCGTAATTATATTTAAAAAATATTCATTCAAATGGAATAAAAAAATATTTATTCGTTTCTTAACGAATAAAAAAGAAATATATTCGAATGAGTATTTTCATTCATTTTTTATTCATTTATTCGAATATTAGGTTTATTCATCGGACACACTAGGAAAGAGTATCGGTTTACTAAATAAAAAAAAAATGTGTGAATTCCTATCATCGAACTCTACGTATGTCATGCCTTCGCATCGCCGGTTCGTCTCCTTTTCTACATGCTATGAAATTTATACGTGATCTGAATTGCAAATACACGCGCCTATCATCAACGGCCACCTCCTCTAAGACATCTTGGAAAAATCGTAAAGCAAGAAAAACGCGTCTCCTTTTACAGTGCGTCTTCGCTCCCGCGATCGTCGTCGATAGGAGAAACTGGAAGGGAAATCTCATTAAGCGATATGAGCTCGTGAACGTTAACGGCGCCGTTAATGGTTCATCGATGATAATTAACGGCCTAGATCGGCGGCGATGCTCTTTTTGCCGTGCAAACAATGATCTTTTCGCATGGACGCACTGGACCTTGACGGGATTTCAATACCATTTATTATGTCCCGCACCCCTTCCGTTAATCGCGACGATAAAGACTATTGCCGCATCCGTGATCGATAAGTAATTTATGAGAGAGAGAGAGACTATCAATTTTCGCATAATTAACATTTTAATCGCTATTTCTTAAATAAATATTAAGAGAGCTTTGTACTACATTAGTTATATGAATAGACGTGCAATAGATATGCGAAAAGTAGATTGCAATCGCAAATAAAAACATGTAGGACGATATATATGCTACTATAATACTTCCACGAATCCATCTGTTAGCATATTAATGATAGAATGTTCAAAGATAAAAATGTAAAATACGACCTAAATGCTATACGCGCGTGTTTGATGTTTAATTTTTTATTTTTTCCCAGTATTAGGTGATGCCAATGTATATTTGATGAAGATTTTCCACGTTTTTAACTTACAGTATTTACCCTTGACGATATTTACTCGTCTTGCACTTCTTTGTTTACGTACATCGGGTGATTTTATTTGTATAGTTTGTACGATATCGTCGCGATATCTAGTGACTGTCACTTACCAAGCGTAAACCATTTCTGACAACACTGACAGATGATCAAGGCAAATAGACGATAAGCAGGCAGGACAACGAAATATGGATAAGAGGAAGGTGGGAACATGTACATAGATGGAAGTAAAGCTCGTCTCTTCTCGCGCAGGACGAATGCCTAGTTGGAACGCGACATAGCGAGAGGTTTCCGATATTTTTAATAACAATCTCGATCCTATCTACGAACGGGAAACCGAAAGAAATTGCGATAACGGAGTTGGGTCGGTACCGCTAAGAACAGCCGATGCCAATCTGGCAAATCTCCCGCGATGCGGTTAACGTGGAAATCGTGGTTACAAAGAGAGTCACGTGTATTGATTATTATTATAGAGGAGTCGGACAAAGCTTTCACGTGGCTGTTCGAAATAATTCTATTTGGTCAGACCAGAAGACTCCATCGAAGAATCAGCGGCGCGTGAGTGAAACCGATTATCATAATGAACAACTTTATGCGTTGGCAAATATACAGGCGCGCTATTTGCATGTCAGAGTGTCGCGTTTTCACACACTTGCCATTACGTCATTACATTCGTTTTCGTTGCAGGCGAAATTACGTCAGGCAGTTAAGGGGGAAAAAAAAAAAATTGAAACAAAACGCATGATTTACTGATCGCCCATAAAACTTCGTCTCGACCTTAAGAAATCCACTTAATTCGTTTGAAGAATGCTTCGTTTGTATACGGTTAGAATATGGTTAGGAGGCATCCTAATAGGCTAGTTCGTTAGGGTCTTCGGATTAATGAACGACCTGTTGAGCGTATCGGTAACTCGATGTGAAAAAAAAATGAATCGGACTTTACAAGACCGCAGTCAGAAACTTTGTAATAAAATTACATATCATATATTATCATAGAAATTAAATAACCGTACAAAGAGAAATTAATCATGGATTAAATCTTATTTCTTAATTGTTTTGTTGACGTTGAACGTACACAAAATTTTACATTCAAAATTACATTTATTTTACATTTAAAAGATAAGTAAAAAATATATACCTAGCAAATTTTGTGTAACATTGTATTGAATTGTATTAATATAAAATTTTCTCCGTGTAACTTATCAATCTACACTATTATAGAGAAATATACATATACGCAGTAACAATATTACTTCGCATTTGCGATTCTATCAAATTATAAATATTTAAGATAATCATATATGAAATTAAATATTTTTCTTCTTTTAATTTGCGTAAATTTAATAGTAACAATATCTACTAGTGGCTATTTTACTCCAGTAACGGCATTTCGCGCGCTCTTTAACGCAAAGTCTATCTTCCTGTATGTTATTTTATTGCTGCATCATTTATGGGACGTGCATTGGGTGGCCGGTCTATCAGCATACGAGCGATTAAAAAAAAAAAAAATCACTTCTTTTCCTTCTCTCTTTTCCCTCGCTCAGTTTGTCTCCAGTTTCTTCTCGGCCTTACGGAACGCGGCGCGCGCTCGTAATGCATGGAACGATTATCTAGCGGCACATTCATAACGTTGAATTACGCGATTAATCTCACTTACGAGGGATTTTTAGCCCAACGTCCTGTTAGACGCTCCCTTGTAAGCACGCGGCAGGAAAAATGACGGTTCCTTTTATTTCTAACGAGCGATCTATCTCGACGACGACGACGCCTTCACCTACGTCGTTACCGTGCGCTTTCTATTTAATTATACGTTATGTTTTCCAACAATTTTCTGTTTGACGTTGCTTTATTTAACGTAACCGTGAGAGAGAAGAAGTTGGGACCGCACCCGTCTACCTGCGTGCGACGCACTTCAAAGTACGCGCGAGTATACGACTGTATTTACGTGGCCACGTGCGTAACGTATGCGTAACGTTTATAGCAGCGCATACCGTAAGAGCGATTACGCTCGGCCGTCGTAAACGCCACGGTGGAACGATCTCTCTCTCCACGGGTGTTGGCGAGAGCCCGGAGGATCCAGGAAATTGGATTAAGCCTTAAATGCATCTTTACGCACGCGCGACCGCGAAAGATAACAAGCCGACCGCGCTTATCGTTCATTCACCTTTCACATTACGCTTCTAAGTTTTACGCTGCTTAGAAAGATATTGTACATCCAGACGAGGACGACAAAAGTTTCAAGTTGCCGACCTCCTAACTAAATAAACGACTTAACTCTACGTGTGTCGAGATGAAGTGACGTAGAACACAAATGACGGTAATCATTTTCCTTCAATGATGGACATTCTCTTTGAGTGAAAACTACTCAAAGGAAAGATGGAGATGCGATTACAGTTATTTATTTATTTATCGCATGTAAATGTATATCTTCATTTACTTTAGGTTTTCATTTACTTGCGAATTACTTGTCTGATTTTTATTATTTATCTAGCGGCTCTTTATCTATTCACCTTGGCGACCGTACCTATTTTAATCTTTTGCTCTCGCTGGGTCAATAGCGAACCAACAAAGATCTCGATCGACCCTGACATCCGCGAAGAATCCGTGATCAAGAGTCTTCGCACCGATAAGCATCTCGATCGTCGATGGACCTAAGCTAATCCTTGAAGCACCGAAACGTCTGGAGAAACTTCGTCTCTCCAGAGGTGGCGTCATAACTTTCGCGCGAACCGGTTATTATTTCGCGCCATCGCATTATGAGTCTGATCAGCCGGCGATTAGTCGGGAAGGGCTTTGAACCGACGATGTTGCAAGATTAATTTAATCAAATTCAAAGTTAGATATATACTAGAGATTCTATAACAGAGTCTGATCACAAACAGTTTTGTCAAAATCCTAAGAGAGAGGAAGATATATATATATATATATATTATAATATTCTCCCCATGTATATACTATATCACTCTAACTTATTATATATTGTTTCACTTTATAATTTTAATTAAAGTTATAGACTCTGATATAGGATCTCTAGAACATACGAGCGTTAATTAATAACACAATAACTTTCTTTCTTTTATACTACTATGAAAATATCCATCAATTTTCGTTGAAAGTTTGTTCGTACAGATGAACACGAAACTGATTGCAAGGGGAATTAACTTTGACCGCCACAGACACTAAATAGTAGCTTGTGATTAATTCTACAATGAATAATTGTAACGGTAATGCGATATTACTTCCGCAATTTACTCGCTCGGGTCAAATTGTGAGGCAGTTATAAATTCTGCGAGTATGATGACATGAGCCAAAGCTTATCGCTTAAAGCTCGAACGTTGCGCGGTATAAATGAGAATCGCGTATTCGAGAAAACGAGGAATCCAAAAGAAATCACAGATACAAAATGCTTCGGGTGAAGCAGTTTACAAAGCAGAGTTCCCTCGTTACGTAAGATATGCAGATACCTATATCTATGAAGTACGCGTTTGCCCAGCGACTTCCGCGTATCGGTTAAGGATACAGTTTACACATTTACCTTTGAGTATCTACGCAGAATTTCTCACATGCACGGCGAATTTCATAATTATTCTAAGGCTAGAACTACCCCGCACGAAGGATGCCGGAAGAAATACGGGGAACCGGAGGGTCTCGTTGCGCGGTTGATTATGCTCGCTTATTATATGAAATTGCCGGAGAATTGCATCGGTTCGCTCAAAAGTTTTAATGTCGAGGATTATCAGATGCTCTTTAAACAGCCGTGTGCGCGTGTGTACTGCGTAGTAATCAAGTAATCGTATCCATTCGTGATTGTTATCAGAATTAGGGAGCAATAACTGCGAGTGAAAAATATTCCGGCGGTCAAAACTTAGAAATGTCAGTAACGTTCTACATTCTGATTAGTGCAAGAAAAAAAATTATTACAAAATATTAACATTATTTATTTGTAATTTTAGACTTTTATAATATTAGACTTTCGTAATATTTTTTTTGAAATCGAAGTTTTTAAAGATTTAATAAATATTTATAAAATTAAATCTGTAATATATTTAATTAAATGTGAAAGTAAAAAATTTTGTTTACAAAAAACAAACAGAACCTTGTTATAAATTTTCATTCGAATTAGAGAACTCTTGTAAAACTCTTTCTTTCTTTCCTCTAAGTCCTCAATTAATTTTGACCGAACTTCGGAGGTAAAAAAAATGTTGATTAACGGCTGTAATAATTCTCGTCAAACTTCATTGACCGAAAGGCACTCGATTCGTCGCAAGCGTTATACGTCAGTGGCGCAATCGTTCCCGGACGATACTCATCGAGAAACCAGCAACGGCAACGGCAACGGCAACGGCAACGGCAACGGCGAGGTGCGCGAGAATTCGCTGTTGCAATGGATCGATATCTCGACGATCCTCTCTCGCGGATCAAACGAGCAGCAGCCGCGGAGTTTAACGCCCTGCATGTAGGCTACTTTGCAGTTCCGCAGTGCACGACGGTGAAAGTGCATGCAGGCGCGCACGCGTGTGCGTGCACGCACACACGCGACGCGGAGATCAGCCGGCCGGCTCCGCTCCGCTCCATTCGCCTCACGCACCTCTCGGCGTGTCCTCTTACTCGAATCGTTCATTCGTTCGTTCGTTCGTTCATGCACGCAACTCGCATTGGCATCGGGAATAAAAAATCCTTCCCCTTTGTGGCAAAACGGGGAAAATACGACCGAGTGACTCTACGACCTGTACAAGATTTACATAACACTTGGAGCAAGACTACAAAACAGCGGTTAATTTATACCACGTATATCGGATACTGTTTTAAGGTTTCTGTTATTAAGAAAGGTCGACCTGGAAAACATCAACAAGAAGCATCCGACGGTTTTATTTCTAAGTATAAAGGAGTAATTATTGAGTATGAGAATAATCAAGTCCGTAGGAAAACGTCGATTTCCAATTTTTATGATTGTCGAATCATCCTCCATTCCGCGATCTACATTATTTCAGATCATTAGCTTAATTTCTTGAACCGAATTCTTTCAACCCTTTTTCTTTGTAGAAAAGAAGACTTTGTGTAACGAAATCTGGTAAACGGCGACAAAAGTTTGTTTTCCGGAGAAAGTTCAAGGGCCTTGATAGGCTCGCCTCGGTAGGTTGGTTGAACGGGGTTCGACGAGCGTCGCCTTTCCTCAATAACTCAGCGCGTGCCTGGAGTTACGAGGAGCGCCGATGTTTTATTCATGGGGTTCACGTCGTCCTTTTGTAATTACACTAGTCGGAGCGCATAGGCGCATACTCTCTATTTTCGATTGGAAATTCGATTCGATCGTGCACGCGACGGAGGACGAAATAGTATCCGCATCTATACACACGGCAATAAAATATTCGCGCGATAATAACAAATCGCTGCCACCGGAGCTACGATCGCTCTCTTTCTCACCGTCCGTCTTTCTTCCGCTACCTACTAAGAATAATTAACGATAATTGTGGAGCTCACGACCGTGAAGCTATTGCGTCGCTTGATTGAACGATTTATTGTTGATCGATTTTATTTACTCGGGCGTTCATTTACTTTCCGTTACTACCCGGCGAAAGTCATCTCGGATCTCGAACGCGATTATTTACGTTCGTTATTTATCGGCCGATTTAACTTCAGATAAATTTTCACTCGGTGTGCCGTATTTTTTTTTTTTTTTTTTTTTTTGCGCCGGTTACATCTGATCTAGCAACGCGGAATTATTTCGCGTTGCTAATATATCATTAACCTCGGAACCGCCGAGGTTGATTCTACGAGATCTCTTTTTTACTTCGTTAAACTACCAGTAATCAATCTTAAAGTGAAAAAAAAAAAAGATTAAGAGAAAATTGGAAGATAATTACCCGAGGTTGTTCTAAGATCGCAACTTTCTCTAGCAATGCGAATTGAATTATTATTAATTACCAAAAACAATTTGCAAAATATAAAAAGTTCAAGAAATTATATATAAACGATTTTTATCAGCAAACGTATTGGACGCTACTGCAATCGAGAGTAATCTCAACTAATGCTTCGATCAACGGATACAGAATTGTACGTATTTATTCCTTCGAAAAAATGCGAAAGATATTGCTGCTGAGCACGAGAAAATACATCGCGACACCTCTCGTCGCTGTCATCTACCAGGATATTGAATTGCCGGTTATCTCGACGGTAATCGCACTCGCAGGAGGAAGCAAAGCCGATTTCGAAGCCACAGGGCAAACTACGGGCGGCGCCATCATTCCATAAATGTATGTGTGGAATCTCACGAGATATGAAAATGCGCATATACAAGCGGATATTTCGCAGTTTCCCATGCTTCTCGTCGTCGATGTCCACGCAGCATCTGCCTCCTATGCCTATTAAACCCACCTTTCGCAACGATAATAACTAACTTTCGTTTCCTTCCCCCGCGAGCGATTTGTACCGGGGCGAACATGTCAAACGAAATCGACGGTAACGATTGAAATGTTCGAAGAAAAAAGTGAAAACATATTTCATACGTTATTACACATAATACGTTCGAGACTAACCTTTAGCGTGAGTCGACAAAATTCGTCTATGTAATTTTACATTGACGTTAGTATACTAATTCGCGTCTTTATGCGTTCTGCTAAGACATAATGAATAACGATATTAGCTCTATAAGTAGATATCGCAATAATATTCTATCATTCAAAGAAGTATTATAAAAATTGCTTTCTCGAGAAGAAAGTTCGTACCTTACATGCCTCGGCAGAAATATAAACTTCCGTTAATAACTTTCTTCAAATCTGATCCTTAACCTTTCGTACTATGAAAGGTCCATCTAAACGTTTACCTTCTTATATTAAGTATAAGATTTAGATATAAACGGCGGGAAAAATCAATTGAATAAGATATTGTCCTTAGATAATGTCCTTAGATAAATCCTTTGGATGGATGTAAAAACGATGAGGTTCATTCATTTAAGACGTTCGTATTTTCGAAACGATCGCAGGAATCGCTCTCTACTGCAGGAGATTAAGTACTCGACGATATCAAAAGCGTTGACACCGAGTGCCTTCCGAGAACTCTTTCTCTTCTTGGGGCGCGTTTGATTCTCGTCTTGGAAAAAAGAGAGTCTCCCGATGTAGGCCCGAGATCGGCTTATTATTCCAGAAGACGCTTCGATGTCGCGGCAATACCTTCTCCACACGTTTGCGATGCACGCAATGCACGCGTGACATCCGGCCCTTCCCCTCGCGAGCGCACGCATCTTAGAATTTTATTAAGAGTAAAGTTTCCCGCGGGACAAATGCCTGACTCGCTTCACTACTAGCAAATTAATTAATTTCACGTAACATTCCTAGGACGTAACGTCCCTCGCTTTACGTTGAACGTTTGTTAAATTTGTTTTTCTCAGTGTTCCTATAATAAGAGTTAAGACAATGAGGTCGCGATTGGTCGCTTTTGATCGGTTGCCCAAGTCCTAGAACGCGAATTTTAAAATATAACATTTAAAAGTAAAAAATAAAAAAAGCGTTGTACACGCAGATATAAAAACACTAGTTTTTCTAGCTTTATCAGTTGGGATTTAACACGTGCGGGAAAATCTAAAAATTTACAATAATTTACGGAAATCTATAAAGTTAAAATTTACCTAACTGCAAGTCAACATAAATGCGTTGCATAAGATAAAATAGAAAATCTGTAATAACAATACGTAATATTATAGAATATATAATAATCGTGCGTTAATAAATCTCTTTACGTTACAACGGCTCCCCACGACTATAAATTCGGCTTTATACACAGTGTGCAATGTCACTGGTTCGAATATCATAATTTTTTAACACGAGAATTACAATCAATAATATCAGACGTTGACATAAATTATCGCCTTCAACGCTATGAGCGGTTCTTTCGTACGTAAAGCGAAATATACGTTGCCCCACGTTTTTACAACGTAATTAATGCATACAAATCACGAATAAAAGCGCACGTCGCACAAATTCCAGGAATGATTATCTCGACTTATATTTCCACGAAATTCCAGCATACGCGGTCTTGGGACCCGTCGCCATTGGACCTCTCTTGCGCGTGTGCATATATACATACCTATGCCAAGGAAGGTATTTATATTCAAGACGGTAAGAACGTGTTAGTCGATTCGCGCTCGTGCAAACGTGCCTTTACACGTGTTACTTACGACGTGCCGCAAGTAACACGACGTTATGCGCGTGTAAGGAGGCGAGGAAGGAAAAGGGGACATTGGGATCCATAAAGGAGTTACTCTGACGATTGTGCACGTGCCCGACGATGTGTACGATGCTTTATGACGGTAACGCTTTAACAACGCCGGCTAGGCTTACACTCGGACTGCATATTAAATATTAAACGATATCGGTGGCTCTCGCCAACGAGCCGCAGGTAGTGTAATCGAGCCTGCGAGAGAAAGAAAGGAGAAAGAAGCTGCCAACCTGCGGCAATTGCTATCGCGGCGAATCATCGGAATTTCCTTCGTCTTTACGTTTTACGGAATCTTCATAATATGCTATCATAATATGCTTGATGAGGGCTGGAGGTTCTTTCAAGTAATTATCTGGTTGGTCTTTTCCATTTTCCATTTCTCGTTTTTAATCTTTCATTCGAATCTTATTCATCCCATTGTCTCGCGCCGATAAAAATTAATTAAATTGCGATCGTGGCTTAGATAAATTCATGCGAACGGTTTCACTTTTCACTTTGCCACACCTAAGAGAAAATCGTACAACTGACCCTTGTAATTTACTTCGTGAGTACTAGTGGTAGTAAATCACAGAGTAATAATATCAAATAAGGTAATAATATTCAATTGCTTTCTAATTGTCAAGAATGTTATTTAATTGTCTGATTATTTTAAAAAAAAAAGACCATCTTCGTCGTTTAATTTTCAAAAAAGATGCAAGAAATTCGAAAATGGTGATGACAAAGGTGTCTGGTGTCAACAAATTCTAATAATTGTACGGAAAGAACAATTTTGCTGAAAAATTAAAAATTTTGCATTTTTTAGTTTTAATTACTTTGATAGTCTAACAATTATATTTGCAAATCTGTATCCAACAGAAATAAAGATCCTATAATAAAATAATTTTTCCCATGTAAAAATTTGATGTGAGAAGTCAATTCGATACACAAATATAATATAAAACTTTTTATTTCTTTTAAGTTACGTACCATCGTTCGTATATTACACGGCATATTGATGTTAAATTACTGCGGTAATAATAATCACTGTGTCAACGTTATTTATTTTCCGGGGCTACTTAGCCACGTTTGACTAAGAGGCACAAGATTTCCGCAATGCGGAAACGTGATCATACTTCATCGTTGGGAGAGTAATCGATCTATCCGTCAGATCGATCATCGAGTCGCGATATCCTACCGGGCATCCGGTTGTTTCCACCGAGGCGTAAATCTCTCTTCGGTATATCGAATTGAACGTGATAAAAAATTATTTGCGCCATGTCGATAGCTCGATTTCACTACGTACAGTTCACGTCCAATTAACCGGTTAGAACGGAAACGCTTCGAGCGAACGGGAAACGAAATTCGAAAGCAAGTACGACGAATCCGAAATGCGATGTTTTGCGTAAACTCACCGATGCATAATTAATTCTGAAATTAATAATGATAAACGCGCGTATATAACAGGAAAGTTTTTATGTCAATTTAATTATAAAGAAATATCTCTCTTTTCAGTATCTCTTAGATAGGCATAAATACCACATAAGTTTTCAAAGTAGCGTAATTAGACACTGGAGCTTGTTGCGAAAACTGGGCACAGATATTTATCCTGTCACAAAAGGGTAAAACTAAGATATCTTATGTTACGAATCATAAATAGAATCATGGAGATTATTTTCGCAATGTGGAAATCTCGCAGGGATACAGTCATACCGGTTTCAAGCTCTTCATTCCAGCGCTAATATTCAGATGAGACTCCCAACGAACAGATCGAGTCGCGTCGGCGGGCTCGTGAATTTCTCCGATTAGCGCATCGCCGCAACTTAATTACTAGTGAAGCGTTTCTTGCTGCGCATCTAGAATGACCTAACGACTAGTTTGCAAGACTGCTCCGTAAATACCATGCGTGGGTCGCGTGTTTTCGTTTGATGAACGGGGCACAACGTAATAATTTCCATTTATTACAAATGGCATTTTGTTCGATAAACTCGGGCAAACGCGAGCAAATAATGCTGGCTAATAATGATAGGAAAAGTTAACAGCATGGCTGGCTGAGTAGAAATATTTTCGCACGCGACATAGATAAGAGATGAGCATTTCACGATTGGCGGCACATGTACTTTCGTTATACGTACATATCGTCGCAGAACGTTGGCTTGTTCTTGCGTGCCTTACGATGTTGGATAACTAATAAATAAGTCATCAATAGAAGAACAAAACTGTGTATAGCGGTGGACTGTAACAAACACTTTCGAACCTATTTATTACCTAGTACGCACGTGACTTTAACGGGTGAGAGTCGTTTTCGAAGAGCGATCTATTTGCTCATTATGATTATTAATTTTATTTCTTTAATATGAAAGTTTAATAGTACCGTAAAATGAAAATGATACAATCACGATTAGCCTTTCGCTATGCTTAGAAATATGTAATTATCTCAATTCCGCGTTTAATTCTTTTGCAAATGTATATATATTTTTATATATTTTTTAATAATGGAAAAATCATAAAAAAGAGATTAAATAATCATTCAACTTTAATGTTATAAAAAATTAAACTTTACAACAGTTGATTCACTAGACCGTGGCAATTTTAAAACGCGTAATATCGAAGCTTATCAATTTAAGAACCAAAAATCACATTGAAGATGTATTTCTTGAAAATAACATTTAAAAAAGATATAATAGCCACTTTTTGTGAGATAATGTATAAAGTACTTCCAAATTTAATTATTTTTGACATTTACAATCTTCCTTCAATCAAGTCTTCATTCGATGTTCATCGAAAACTAGAAGACATCAAAGAAGCATTTCAAGGCGAACAGCATACATGATGTTAATGTTGAAAGGTCTTGTCCGTACCAATAACTAGTATGTATACACACTGTAAACTACGAAGGCACGTATATTAGAGAGTATATTACAGTATCGAAAGTCCATTATTTCGCTGCAGGTGCTTTTTTCGCGGCTGTCTGTCGATTAGCGAGCGTTGTCGGCGTAAACGTGCAGGCTTCGACGAGGTAAATAGACGGCGGAAGATAAATGATCATAGCGGTGAGGCGAAGTTAAATTGCATAAGAGCGTGATTAGCCTCGATTCCAGGCTGGCGAACACCATGTCCGGCCGGGCGCGATCGACGCAATAAAATATAAGCGGGTGAAAAAAATCCAAGGTTCCCGCGATCCTATTGTTCATGGCGGTGTCCTTATTTACCGTCTTGGAGTAGTGCCTGGTATGATCTTGTCCGGTACGGGAAGGAATCTTAAAGTGTTTTATTGGTAGCAATAATCCGAACCATCCAATTAGTAATAATTACTCTCCCCGTTTACGTGGTGAAACGATAACTAAATACGTGCCGCATCAATATCTTTGTCCTTCTCCTCCTTCAGCTTCCGCCGCATCGTATCACAAGTGTCACGCGATAAATTAACATCGTGACGATAATCGTCAGTCTCGTTCGCTTTACTTTCGTTATACAGTGGCAAAGCCAACTGGTCGATCAAACGATCTTCATCCGAGGACGTCTATTATCGATCCAGGAATAATCACCAATAAATTATCGTGTCATGGCCAAGCGCGAACACGCCTACGTCCTCATGATCGCGATCAACCAATCGGGACACGGCGATCAATTCGTGAATCAAGGGTTAGAGTAATTAGCGTGGATCTCATTCAAACCAAAACACTACATCCTAAATTCGTGACGTTTTATTGATTGAATTTGAAATCTCGATTGTAAGTAGAAAAGATCAAATTATATCTTCAATAAAAAACAGCGAGAAAGAATCTAATTTGTCAGCTAAATTGAAAAGAACTAAATTTATTTATTAACGTTAATTTAATTAAATGTCTGTTTGCACATTTTTCTGTGAACGTAACGATTTCGAGCAAAAAACGTACAAACAGATCAGAATTCTGAATACTTATTTCCGATAAATTTAATAAGCGAAATAAATGAATTTCAGTTTCTTCTAAATTCAGCATAAAAATTTAGATTTTTCCCTTTATTTTTTAACGGAGATATATATGATTTTTAATTAAGAAGATAATCTAGAAAAATATTATATTGATAGCTTAGTTTTTCTTATATTATAATCAATGAAAAATCCTTTAAATATGTTCACAGACATCTTTTTATCAAAAACAAACTAGGAATACAATTTAATTCCATGCTATACAAGTTAAGTTTTGCAAGCGAGAGAGAGAGAGAGAGAGAGAGAGAGAGAGAACTGTATACAATTACTAGTTTAATTAGGTAGCTTTGATGGAGGATATTCATTTTCGTGACAATTTAGTTCTGCTCGACAGGTGTTTTAGTGGATTATAATAAAGATTTATATGGATCGAGCAAGAGGATGCGACGTTTCATCGGATACAATTTGTGATTACGAAAATTTCCGTGTTGCGCGTAAATTACTTCGACGGCAAAAAGATTATAAATTTGATCCTACATTTCACTTACGCGACTTTATTTATCGTGATAAAAATCCGAATGCAGGAACGTATATGATTATTAGTCGATCGACTATGTAATTATGCATGTATTAAAATTTATGAGGGACATCGAGCTAGGCGACTGTACGTTATCATCGACGTGTATCGAAGATTCATCTCGTTCGGATTATGGTCGAGATATTACATCGAAATCACGTTTACATCGGGGATGCAACGATTTAATGACAAAAATGATAAAAAAACTAGCCACGTAATACACATCTTAACATCAGTTAAAAGTATTTATTATGCTAGATTTTATGCGTCAACAGATACTATTTATGCTTGGCATATTGACGCAATAGCGTACGAATAATCGAAGGACGATACTTCTGAAGAAATTAATGAATGATGAATAAATCGCAATTTCATTTGCTTTGTTTTGCCGAAGACAATTAGTTATGGATGATGTGCGACAGCCAGATAGTGCGCGGGAGAAAGGAAGTTTTACTCATATCACTCACGTTAAATGTATATAATTATACGCGAGTGTATAAAAATTATTCGCGCAACAGGAGCACCGATATAAAAAGCTCAGACGTAATTATCGTTCGAGTATCGGAAGAATGCAACGAGCAATGGGCTTGGTTCGATGAAACATTGCTAATAAGGATACTGGAATGCAAACGCGCAGCATAATAATCATTGATTTAACTACCACCTGCATTACGAGCATTTCCATAATTCGGGGTCAAATCGGAACGATTGTTCGTATCAGATTCTTCAGATTTGCACGCGCTTAACCATAGACCAACAAATGAAAATTAACGACCGTGCGGGAACATCTTTAAAGGCAGGAATCTTATCCAATCAGTATTTTATCCAGCGACAATGGCTCGTTACGTGACGCCGTGACATTTTTCGTGCCACTTTTCTGCGAACGCGCCGCCGAGTTTCGGCGTGGAGAGTCGCGCGAACGATTATTATTGTTACCGCGAATGGTCATCCGGGACAAGCATTTTGTACTAATTACAAGATTCTCTGAGCAATTATTTCGTTATTCCGAGGTCGTCGTAGGGGTCGCAGTCGCTTTTATGGTAATCGTTAGTATTAAAAGCTTCGCACGTGTCTCAGAATGCATTCATCGCGAAAGACCACGGAGAATATTCGCGCGCGAGCTCCTCATTACGACTAGCTATAGCTTTATTATTATTGTGAATTAATCTCCTAGGCGTAATTGGAAAATCATAGAGCCAGCCTGTAAAAATACCGTACGACATTTTCGCAACATTTACCTGCCATTTCATCCTCAATTCAACCAAAAACGTCATATAGAATTTCTTATATAACTCATACTTTAGATGTAACATATGATTTATTGTATAATATCATTTATTTCACTTATATTGAATCAAATAAAAATATTATGTAAATAAAATTAAAAAAAAATGTTATTCTTAAGTAAATGTAATTTATATAGTTTATGTAATGTTTTTTTCTTTGCCTGGATGCACGTAAGCCTCGAGTTATGCAAATTTTTTGTGAGTGCACCTCTCGCCTAATCGTTAGGGAATACGGATTTTTCGGTTTTTCATTCCTTCTCGCAAAAAAGAAAAAAAATTCGTTTTTCTTCCCTATATATATATAAGTTAAAAAAAAAAACTTGTGTTACGGACAATCTGAACACGCGATAAGATTTTATGTGAGGATGCGGATCGATTAAACCACGTTCATGTTGCAGCCACTCACGCGGTCGCAAACTATGACTAATAGCTTTCGTTGCGTTATTTATGGCGAAGCAGCGATTACTTCCTATGCGCTGGCACGATCGAGAAACGTCCGCGGCTTTCGCGATCGATCGATCGTGGCGAAACGACTTCTTTCCAGTCTTCAGCACCTGAAGAGGTCGTCCATCATCACCTCCGCGATGATGGAAGTCAATGGGCTAATAGACGTGTCACTAGACCACACAAGTGGTGCATTCGTCTTTCATCTCGCACTAGGGATCAATGGGAATGCCTCGAGCCCCAGAAATTGTCGCTATCACAAAATGATTCTTTCCCGAGCATTCTATTTTTAATTTAAATTTATATAATAAGAAAAATCGAAGAATCAAATATAGAGAAACAGCCGCTCTTTTAAAAACTTGAAATACTTTGATTAAAAAATTCAATTTAATTTAAATTTCATTAATTTTATTATATTTTATATTGTTCTTGATTGCAATTTATTTTGATTTATCGAGTTTTTAAGAGAACTTTTTCGGTCGAAATTAATGTCGTAATTTTCAAATTGTTTTATTTAAGCTTTAATTAACGCGAACTTTCTAATTAGGAAGTTAACTTGATTTCGAAGTGAAGTCTCTTGATTTTTGATCGCAATAATCGAGTTAAATTGTTGAGAATTTATGAGAATCATTCGACTACGATTAATACTGGAACTGTCACGTTAATTCAATTTTGAAGTACAACGTAGGAACAGTGTCCAGGTCCAGGTAGAAGATGGTAACTTTGTACGCGGTAAATTTGTACGCGAAGTTGCAAATTGAACGCATGTAATAAGTTCTCGGCACGTTATTTCTCGTGGGTCGCGATTAATTGCCGAGCAATCCTTGCGACGTCTTTTGCAACAGCGAAGTTAGACCGCATCGCGTGTCGCATAGCGAGATCGACTGATTTATAAGACGTGCATTCTCGATTCGATCGAGGCTAGACATGATACCGCGAATCGAACACGAGAGTGAACGTCGGAAAAAGGAGAGAGGACATCGAGAAGAAGAGACCTTTGAAGTGCTGCACTGCATCGCTGCGGGTCTTCTCTTCATCTCCTTCCTCTTAAATCTCTTCTTCATCGTAAGCGCGAGAGATTCACGATTCCTCGAATTCGAAAAACTGGTTCCGCAACTCTTCGACACTCAACGAAGCACAGTCCGATGAGTGGCAAACATTTGTTGCCGCTCCGTCATCCGTTACGGATCAAATGAAAATGAAGATTGATTGCCGAAGATTGTTGATTGTTTTAATGCGTGGGGAATGTCACGTGTTACGAAGGTAAAACGAAGTTAAATGTCGCTTCGATCGCTTATTAACGAGCTAAAAAAAAAAGCTTCGATTTAATTAAACGAAGATACATTCACGCGTATTTATTGCATGTAAAGAAACAGCGACTGACATTAACAGTCATTTTGCCAGAAAAGACTTGTAATCGTGCGTAATTAAAAAAAAAAACAACAGGATTTCAATGTTGCTTTTGATTTGTGATATATCTGCCTTATTTGAAATTATTCATTTGCAATTGAATGGCGATATTTTTGCAAACCATTATAAATTGCCGTTTGCGTTTATTTCGCGTTCCGTCGAGGACGAGCACAGTCGGAATTGCGTTTTAATTAGTTATAAACGTATTCGTCTTCGTATTTACTGCGTAAGCACGGCGGCTGCAGTTCGTTGCGACAAACCAGATTCTTCACGGTTAACTTGCAGATCGTGGCGGCCGGTTTTCACTGTTGACACTATCACACGCTGCGCGCTCGTCTCTCTTTCGAGACGAGAGAAGCGCGTACATAGATAGAGTAGGTATGCTATACCTACTGTCTATTATATTGCTGGGACTTATCGCACGTCAAATCGTCTTATCGATGCCTGAACGAGTCGCTGAGATCCGACTCTCGCTATAAAAGAGAATATTGCCCGCGCTGCCGTCAAATAAATGACTTTGTGTGCACATTCCTCGTGTATCTGCCAATTATCCCCGTGGAATTAATTGATAGGACGATCATATCGCCGTCTTATCGTCGACGGAATAGATACCGTGCCCTTAGTTTCTTACTTAATTATTTTCAACTTCGCTGCGGTGCTGCGTAGCGAAAAACTGATGTCAATGATAAATCGGTCAGTGCAAGAAATTCCCTTCAAGATCCGATTTTATATATTTGTTTTGTATACATGTTTTATATATAGCACGTGTAATTGCGATATTCATGGTGATGTGGGTATATTCCTTGAGTCTCTAAATATCATTCCTAATTAATTAGTTGAAAAACGTTGTGTTTTATAGTACAGCTTGTATCAAGACCTCGTTTGACGTTTCAGAGAATGATACTTGGTCAGATTCTGAAAATTCTTTCATAAAAACACAGGATCTTTCAATTCACAGCTTTCCTATCGACAAATCGTGCTTCAATTCTTGATTCTACAGGGCTTTTCAAAAAAATCTTTAATATTTATACAAATCCTTACATCCATAAATATTAGATTGCGCATATTAGATCCACCAGAATATTTCCAAATGGATCTTGCCTCGTAAGTTGGACTTACGCATATACTTGAAAAAAATATTCAGATTAGTATTCGCAATGGCACGCATACTACATATATGACTTCATACAATTCGCGTATTCGCGTCTTTACGTTGTTGAGCACGAGTCAGGATTTGACCGTAAGGAAAGGGCAAAGTTCGATCTGTCGACTTACATGAGATTGCCGCGGTGCGATGATCATCGATGACGCCGCGAGATCATTCATCATCCCCGTGACACGACGTACAGAATCACGGCCTGTTGCGCGTACAGGCGCACACACATATATATATATATATATATATATATATATATGCGCGTGTACGCGCAACAGGGCGTGATTCTGTACGTCGTGTCACGGGG
>NW_011627746.1:566055-655967 GCF_000204515.1 Acromyrmex echinatior
TATGTATATATAGCGCGAATCGAGAAAACCGTTAGAAACGCTTGGCACATTCAACCTCTTCGGACTTACGTCGCAAACCTCCCGATACATACGTGGTTTACGGTTAACTAAAGTTCATGCACGATTCTGCATCCCACGCGACGAAATGAAGATTCGTTTAAATCCCTCCTTCTCTTCTTCTCCTCGTCAATGCAAAATTTCGGTTTGATCAAACATTAAATATTACAATCGCGACATCGACCGATGGCAAGAGTTTTACTGGACGTGGTGCAACGAGAAAAACAATTAGATCAGATAATAAAATTGAAAAACACAAAAGAATGTTTAAGGAGGATAAAATCTGATAGTTGATGCTATGTATACGATTTATGGTAAAGTAACAATTCCGCGGCCGTGTCCTTCGTCAAGGATATAATTAATTAGAAAACAGACGGATACATATGTGTGAAAAATTATTATATATTATAGTAGTAAATAAACATAATGTAGATATTTTCGCCTAGCAATTCGTTTTAAAAACTATTCCAATTCCGTTTTCAAATAAAAATTTGAATTAAATGATTTAATGATAAAATGTGTGTATGACGTAATTAATTTAATAAGTAAAAAATAAGAATCAAAGAACGTGTATCTTTTTTTAAATATTACATAAATATAGTATATGCTTAAATTAAAAAATGACTAAGATAATTGATAAGAACAGTAGCATAGGATAAATTTAAAAAATTTAAAACAATTTAAAAAATTCATAAATCTTGATAAGTAAAATTGTATTTCATTGAGGCTTTCTCTTTCTGATATTGGAAAACTTCATTAATGAATTTATCCTTCGATTTATCTCGTAAAATGATCTTCGATCAACTGTCAAAACCTGAAGCAATAGGATGGGAAAACATTGGAAAATCAATTTAGACTTTAAAGCACTCAGAGTGCGTTCTTAAGGCTACTTTTCTTGCAAAATTATCTCTCCTTTACTTCCCCTTGGCGAGGCATATATTACCGCGGTAGGACGAGTGCACCTCGTAAATCACTCGTCGTTCTGCAACGTACAAAAGAGAAACAATGACTGGTTCTGCAAGAGTCATATACACGTATAAGTGCGTATCGAATGCTGCATAACTGTGCCTCTGAATAATGATGTATTTGTGCTACATTTCTAAAACCTTAAATTAAAATTTAAATCTTTTTATTATGTCTTTAGAAAAATATCTCACATAAAAAAATAGAAGATATTATACAGTTATATGAAAACATTGTATGTGTGTGTTTGCAATATTTTTAAAATAAATATAAAAAGATATATTACTTGAAAGATATTACAAGCTTTTCTTTTTTTATTTAATCAACGTATTGTAATTAAATTCAACTTTCTAATGCTCGAAAATGTTTAATAAGATGATAATGTTATACTGTGAGAAAACAAAAAAAAAATATATATATATTACTAGCGTACTTACTTAACCACCTGCCTACAAGAAATTATCACATAAGGTAGTCGTGGGCGTCAGTAGGTCACAAAAAGAAAAATACTTTTCCGGAAAGTATTCCAAACACTCAGGCGTTCGTGATTTATGTATTACATTGCGGATAGCTGTAATAAGCCGGCACATCGTTTCGCGCGTAGGTGCTTGGGAGATCAAGATCAGCGTTTCGTAACGACGTACCGCAATTTCTTACGTACGTCTGCCGCTATTCCCTAGACTTCGTGACGATATAAGTAAATAACGTATCAACGTGGCGTAAACCTCATATACCCGTGTACCACAAACGGATACCGCTGACCATTGCGAACCACCCACATATAACATCTCGTAATCTGTTGGATGCTTGGCGTAGGCAGGACACTGGTAGCTTTCCGACGCGATTACAGGTGCAGAAATGGTCAGATAAAATTTTGCAGTTAACATTCTCGGCAAATCTGATAATGTAACGTCTCATTGAACGTTCCTCGCTTAACGATGTCGCGCGAATACGTCGAATAGCAAAATGTACATACAACAGAAGAGGCTCGTGTTACTCAAAACTCGTTTGTAGAAAGATTTCGCAAGTGCGCAAAATCTATTTGCTAAGCCGTGAAGCGAGAGTAAAGAGATAATAAGCAAACCGGTATATCCCATTATCAATAATTGCAAAACTTTGTTATGAGGCAATTAAAAGGCTTAGCTAGTGCAGTAAAGACGGCGCTTGAGGTTTACTGGATTTCAAATTTAGATAACAATGTGCCCAATAACGAAAGCGTATTTGCCAACACTTATCAACGTCGTATATACGCATTAGAGGTAGGTGCGCGCAGGTTCTCTTCTGCGTACCTGCGTGACTTACAAGACCCAAGTCTATATTTCAACGGATGTTAAAGTCGCGGCCGCCGATTCCATCGGTGCGTTCCGGACCTCCGATCATTACGCCCGTTATAAGCTGTCACATAGCTCATCTCGTACACACGCTTCTTCTTACCGATATACGGCCAGTGTTTCGAATTTCTTTTTTCCCTTCCTCCCTCCTCCCCCTTGATTTTTCACAATCAACCGTCTACGTAGAATTAACTTAAACTGTACTTACAATCGGTTCGAGGTATCTGAATGAAATACTTATCGTTTTGTCTAACATACATACATAGAGAAAGTTCTTTGTCTTCATCGAATTAACCGATTTTATCATCTCTTTGATGAATTTCGAATTAATTCTCACGTTCATGCCTGATACTTTCGTTCCAAACAAGAATAAAAATAAAAAAAAAATGAAAAACCTTATTGTAAACTGATCGGAGAACGTATTGTGAAGCGCTCAGGAAGTGAACAGTTCTCGTTGCACGCTCGCATATGAGAGAATCCTGAAAGGTTAAGGAGAAGATGATGCTCTCTCGCGTACCGTTGCGTCAGCGGCGCAAGATAAGACTTTCACTGAAGAGTCAAGTGTCCAGAAGTGAGAATACGAAACTCGGGATCGCTTTTACGATCGTCTTACGAGAGTTTGATTTCCGGCTTCGCCGAGCAATTTTCAGCCGTCTCATGAGATTCGCGTCAGTCGCAATTTAATTCATGGTTCTCCTCAAGGAAGAAGGGAGATTCGCGATATTCGGCATTTGAAAGACTCGAGAAACGAATTAATGTAATCAGACTTAATGACGGCACGATTAATTAGACGTATCTCGAGATGGAAATTCCACCTTTCTCTCGTGAGATTCATTTCACTGTTCTCAACCGGCCCTCCCACCGATCTTTTCCTCAGCGCATACTTTTGCCGTATACTTTAGAGATTGAGACTAAAACCGAAGATATGTCAGCAATTACTATTTACGAAGCTGAATCTTTATTAATCAAACGTAATCGTAGGCGTACATTACAGAATGGAACATGCGTGATATCGATTAAGCCAGTAATGGTGATATAATTTATGACGTTACGAACACACGAACGCGGAAAAATCAATGCAAACTAAACTTTTAATGAGCACGAGAAAATTAGTAAAAAAAAACACACTTTTAGTAAAAAAAAAAAAAAAAATTCGACATTGAAATTGTTAAAAAATGGTTCGATACTCCACAAATGATCAACGTTTTCACTTATCAATGAATTAATCTGAATCGTCGAGATACCTTTGTCGACAAAACTTAAATATTAGATAGGTAAGTGTGTGGTTTGAGGTGCTATTGATAACTCACCGGTAGGAGAAGTAAGGACAAGGGCGAGTGCCTCGCGGCCGCCTGCCTGAGACTGAGAAAATGCAGTAGGGGGTCCTCGGCTGCCCTCAGCTCGTCCAGTGTCCTCCTAGCTTCGCTGTATTTCTCCAAGTATTCCCAGTAAGAGTTCCAAAACGGGCCGGGGAATAAGTCACCTGTTGACAGCGTACACCGCCATAATTAAAATCTGTCTGTGCCGCGGCGTATGGAAAAAGCACCGAATTCCGTTATTAAATTACATGAGACTATCTTTCGCCAGCCGTAAAATAATTGCGCTTGTCATATCACCCGGCGGAGGGTTTTACGTTCACCTCAGACGGTAATTAACAGCACCGTCCGACATACCGTGCGGGCATAAACGCAAAGCGCGTTGCGGTAAACGCAAAGCAGAAAATAAAATAGTATGTCGCGTGCAGTGAAGTAAACCGTGGCGCTAAAAAGGAAATTAAAATTGAATCGGGAATTATTACTACATGCCTCTATTTTGTTTCATATGTTTTTCATTTTCGCCGACGAAGAGATATATTCCTCCGTATCTCTCTTTCCTTTTTTTTTTTGTATTGGAAAATGATTTACCTTTGGAATTAACATTTTTACCCGCGTTCCGTTTCCCGCCGTGAAATGCAGGCTGCACCGTGTAATTCGCAGAGATTCAACGCATCGCGAATTTACGGTAGTCCATAGCCTCATGTACGTTCGCACCACCATGAATTGACATCGCGTAATTACATCCTTCGAATGACGGCCTCTGCGTGTAAAAAATGCGAGCTCGCACGCGTGAGTCACGGCCGGGCGGGCGTGAAAAAATGCACGCGGTATCGTGTTTCGAGATAACGCTCGAACGGCACGAATAAATTCCCCTCGCGATATGTACACACGAGCCGCGGTGCCGATTTACGATTCGCCGTCGTCGTCCCATACGATAAAGGATCGGCAATCGTATTAATGTAAATTCGAAATGGCTGGTGATAGTCATTTCACGGTAATAGCGGCAATGCGAGATGAAGAGTACTCGCATTGCCGGCAGTAGAGCGCAAGCCAGTCGAGAACGAACCATCCGACTCGCCTAATGCACAAAGCATTAGGAATAATGGAAAGTCTCAGGTGGGTATCGTTTAATTAGCGCTCTTTTTTTAAGTCGGGAGCAACTACGCTGCTTGTCGATCGTTGTTGCGACTATCACGCGCGATTATCGAAGGGAAGAACGCATCTTGGTAAGGTCGCCCTTGATAAGTTCCACTTTACCAGTTTCCTAAGCTGTGCAGAGCCGAGAACTGCTTGTCTCGGCCACTCTCTCGCGGGGCATAATAAACTCGTTAAGATCGCTTGGCGTCGTAATCGATAATCGCGCAACGATAGCTAAGAAGCTACGCGTATGTGTGCATACTCACTCGTCTTGAAAGCACCGCCGTCCCAATTCTCGAGTGCCCCGCGGATCTGAAAAGAAGCAAAAGGGCACAGTAGAATTGGCTTTTAAAATACAATGACCAATGTATACGAGGAAAGGAACGGGAGGGGGAGACTATGTATAATGTATGAAGAGAGAGATGACTTGAGTTCGAGGCGCGATATAAACGCTCCTTTCCGATTCATTATTTTCGATCTGTCGTTTCCATCACTTGTCACTTAACCCAGAGCCTTCATACGTAGCTTATTACTTTGTGTTATCGTAAGAATATTTTCGCACACTTGTGCCGGCGATTCAATAACTACCGCTGAACTGTCCTTACTATGATACGTTAGCAAAATTATTCGAGATTGTTAAATTTATCACGGTTAAAGTATGATGATTCATTGTACATAGAATCAATTTTGATGATAGAAAAATTGATTGATTGTAATTAACGTATGTGTTCAATGATTTCTTCAGGATGGAAAGTATGAAAGATATTGTCAAGTTAATAAAGTAAATTCATCCCTACTTCGTTTCACGATAATTTTGCCTGAATATCCATATTTCACTAAATACAATAATTCTCTCGACGGTTGAGGGCAGAAATATCATATAGTTGTTCCGTTGACGGCGCACTCTTCAAGTATCTGACTGATCGTTAGAAATATTTGTAGCGAGACGATGTCGAAGACCCTAAACGGTTCGAGGTCAGACTACGTCCTCGAGAAGAGCGTATATTTATCTGTTGACTTATGACGCAGCATTATGCCCAATCAGGACATCATCCAAAGAAGCACATTCGATATGAATGAGCTTAGTAATCCTCAAGACTTCCATACACAAAGGCGGTCGGCAGGTCATCGATAATGTTACGGTAGCTAGCAAAGCAAAGTCGGTAATGTAAATTCCACGTGGCCCACATTCGCATAAGTCATTCTTAGGATTTTAATATTAATCGCCTTATGATACAGTTATAGACAAAAGAGGGGGGGGAGGAGAGGGGGCGAGACTCCTCCGCATCTTTTCGATATGCGGATGTATGACTCTTTTTATGGGCGCGATAATAAAATGGAAATAAACCGGTCTACGGAAAGAATAGCGCGATACATCTGGCACGTAGTAATTAATTTCGCCGTAATAAACGTGCCGCGCTTCGTGAAATTCTATTACACGGTTTTGGTGTAAGAAGAGCCGCGCTCGCGCGCACCGAGGAAAGATGAGCTCATGGTTTTACGTTGTGAGATACGCAAAAGAGTGACGGACGGGATGTAGGGTTTCTCCAAGGCCCTTTAATGGCAAGGTCTTCCAGGCCACGCAGGCGGATGGAAATTATCGACGAGAGTCAATCAGCTTGCCTCCGAGCTACGAATACGTATCTATCGGAGGCACCGTGTAATCACAATAAAACTGCCGCCGCACTGCCGTGCATCGTGTACAAGAGAGCTCAATTCCTAACAACCAATTTGTTCCGGTTTAATTGCTACGTCTCTACGTGTGCTATCACAGGAAAGCAGAGCTCTCTTGACTTTAACGCAGCAGCCGGCCAACAATTATCACGATAAATTGTACGCCGATCTTGCGAGCGTACACTTCAAATTTCAAAGGCACGTAGACTGCAACGTTCTCTTCTCGCACAATGCGAACTCTGAAGAATGAAGGCAAAGAAAATACGAGGGAAGGTCTCTTTTCGCTCGAAATATCTTTACGCTAAATTGGAATACACGGGTAGCTTTTAAGAAAATATACGCGATTTTATAGACGAATACAATTTTATGGGGTAATAAAATCACTTATGTTTTTAGCTAATATGTAAACCGTTATGATACATATGTAAGATTTTGAATAATTAATTTCGAATAATTTTACTTCCTTTACTTCAACTTTTTATGATTATTACATAAACTTTAAATATAGAAGCACGTAGCGTGACACGAATAAATTCCTTCGCGTATTTTCGCATATAAATAGACTATTAGATTAATTAAAAAAAAAATCAAACATCGGATTAGAAAACATCGGAATTGAGTTTAACTCACAATCAATCGCTGGAAGAGGTCAACGACCCATTCTTATCCGAACCTGAAAGATTAGAAGAACGACGACATGTTGAGCTATAAACCCAAGCGATAAGGTATGTGGATGAGGCAATTTCTGAAGAGAAGATCAGATCTTCATTTCAAAAGAGACTAGACTTTCCGGAGGTAGAATTTTAACATCGCCCAACTATTCTTCTAGTTTACTATAATTAATAATCTTTTGACCATAAAATTAATACAATCTTTAGTTATACATATATGAGGGTTCCGTACATAATTACACGTTTTACTCGAAACAGCGCGACTTATTTGACGGTCATTTAGTTGTATTCATTAGCTATTAATAAGAAAATTTATATACGTCTGCATATAAAACAGTGTAATTATATGTAAGTCGCCTCAATATACCTCAGCATAAAAGGCTGAAAGTGGATGTATAATTAAAACATTTACCGCGGTAAGCGATACTTCATGTAGCATAGAATGTTGCATTCCATGTAAGGAATTTTTATCGTACCGTCCGACAGTATCACGCATTACGTATCGATAAGTCACTTGGCTCGAATCGAGAAGAGAGATGATACCTGGCGTGAAATGAAAAAGGGAATGCGTGTGTGTGTGTGTGTACGATGCATGTAGAAGCACTGATACGTGCGCTGCATCATTCCTGGGCGTCACGATGTGATGCGTCGGCGTGTCGATGCGTTTCTTATTGTCAGATACGTATCTATGTTAAGCGCGCACGCACTGCGTGCCTCCATGCATTTATGCATCGCATTATACGCGCCGACCAACGATAGGATAGATACAGGGTGACCCATTCGTTTTCGAGGCTGTCGAGAGTAGAGGAAGTGTGTCTATGTCTCGAGCGGTCATGAATTATGTATGCATACGCGCTCGGAGATTGTCATGCCGGTCATCATTTACTCTTGCCGTGAATGGCAAGGAAAATAATTAATAAAATAATTACACAGAACCGTGATCACAGCCCCGATTATCGGAAATCGCGTTGAATTCGACGTAAACGTCACCGCGCGCGTAAAACGCGATCGCACCAGCGGTCTGATTATAAAGTCGCGTGAAATAACGATTAGACGATCAAGTAAATTAATCGGCTGTGAAATTATTAATTAAACAGGCCCTCGGAAAAAAAAACCCACGCGTGATGTGCCTTTGATTCTGTCGCAATCTCGTATACGGGGTGTACACACACACACACCACACACACACACACACACACACACACACACACACGTACACTTACCTACAATCCGTGATCTTCATTTCAACGATAAAAAAAACTCAAGACGAATCCGGGATCGAGTTTCTATCCTAGTCAGCATCTCGCGAAACGAAAAAATCCAAAGTCAAATCGCGAACTGGCTTACAAATAAATTTAGCTGTCCTAAAACTGAAATCGCGAGACGCGGAACAACACTGTATATGAACAATCGAAGGCAATGGCCGCGGCTCTTCTATTCCCTGAATAGTGACGGACGTTCGATTATCGATAATCTCGGTCGGCGTATTACGATGGACACCATGGTCAATTTTTCGCTCGTGCTGCTCCTCTCCGGATATGCGCAGATGCGCATTCCTCGGAGGCGGTTTTAATTATACGTCGCACGCGCACGCCCGTCCCTTCGGCTCTTCGGCCCTACCGCCCTACCGCCCTACCATCTAGGACGACGACGAGTATGCGAGTGGAGGGCGTACCCAAAAAAAGCAGATCGAATTCTTGCACGTTATTAAGGGCTTGCTACGCGAATATGTATACATATATTATATGTATGCGTTTATCCCATTATTATTTTATAGTCGACAAGACTGGTCACACGTCTCTTCTTTTCTCTCTTCCTCCCCGCCCCTTTTTTCTTTCCTTTCTGAGCAATTGACGAATCGTAAACAAAATCGTACGACCTGCACCTGTGGCATCTATACTTTCTACATGATGTTGATTCATCGGCCATCCACACACGACCAAAAATTTTATCACGTTTTATTAATGTATAATCGAACGTTTTATCCCGATATCTCACTCGAGTAATTAAATTAAACACCGTATATGCCATCAAGACGATAAACAGTTCTCTTCCCGTTGCAACACGATGAAAGAATAGTGAGTAATCAGGTTACAGTAAATTTGATTATTTTTGTCGCATTTAACTATCACCCTCTGCTAATGGAAAAGACGTAACGTGTGATTAACATTTAATACATCGATCATGGTCATTCGCCGAATGATACATTGTAATTTCACAGAATCCAGTTTGTCAAGGTATGACACTTGATAAAATACGTATATATAAATGTAATTGCAAGGTAATTAGCATATAAGATTAAAAGAGTTATAATTTTGAACAATTTTTCAATGATTTATGATTTATGAATAAAGAACACGGCATTCGTGTTAGTGATATTAACAGAAATGTCGATCTAATTACTAAAAAATCAGAATCATTTCGTAGTTCGTATTATTTACGGGTGTCGTGAAAAACAAAAGGACATTTCTCATTGCCGGTACGTGTTCGGCAATTCTGTCGAATCCATCATAATACAGACTCACGGCACCCACGTGCGCCAGATGTACGTCTCTTTAACGCTTGACTGCCGAATTAAACAACGATTCTGAACGATTCTCGACGATGCTCGTCTTCATAGCCGTTTACCATGTGGACACGCATCGGAGAAAGTAGATTTGCGCGTAAAAAAAAAGTCTCTCTTTCCGGCCGGCCAGTCGCCCGTTCCTTTCTGCACGACCGATCGGCGGCTTTTACTTACGCTTTAATAATGTTGTAAGACCGCCTTGCTCGATCTCGCCATCGAGGAGTCGCCCTTCTCTTCCCGTTCCAGCCTGTCGAGAAGAGTGAGCCGCGATGCGGAAAGCAACGGGAGAAAACGCGAACGATGATGCACACATGACGTATGTACCCGGAATGCAATACGACATGGGCGGCGGAAATCGTGTAGCATAAGAATGCTTGTGGCACTTCTTGAATTCATTACGAGAAGTGATGCCGTAGAAGATAAATTGTTGCTTTATAAAATAAGTTAAAAATAGATTCTATGCAAAGATACAAATTTTGAAAAGCAACGAACCCAGAAGATTCTAAGCATATCAATCCAAGTCATAGTTATCTTAACTAGAATTATAATTTTTCCTAATATAACAAAAAGAAAATAATCTAATCCTGTGTGATTTATTCTCTTTAAGAGTTTCAGATACTATTTTTTTTTATTCTTCTACGAAAATTATTTTTTAACTTAATTTTAGCTGTATTATAGATATAGACTGTTAAAAATTATATCGCTGGCTGCTCATGGAAATTATTTACGGTCCAACCTTGTGGGTTCTGCTACCCCTACAAAAAGGTAGCGGAATTCGCCGCCAATGGAATGCGAATTCCATACGGGATTATCGCGAGCGCAATGTTTGATCGCATACAATGGTAACATGGGCGTGTGCAAGCAATGATATCGCTGACGATTAACCATGCCTGGATTACTTTGTAACCGTACGAGGTTTTTTTTTTATCAAACTTGCATATCAGGAAATCTCTGTTCAATAAATGCCTGGAAACGAAAACGTGGGATCCGCGAAACAAGATTACACCGTAAAATCAAAGATCTACATACAAAACGTACGATGATGTATGACACAATATATCATTGGTATCGAGAAATATCGCCGCAGAGAAACCGGAAGAGAAATTTGTGAGAAAGCAGAGATTTATAGATCCGGGATACAAGATCTGTTTATTGCTGCGTCATTCGATAAAATCTCACCTTCAATTCACCTTCAATTTCGCGATATCAATAAACGAATGTCTAATACGTAATGGAATTCTATTATATCATAAGCGAACGTAAATTTTAAGATTCGGATCAAAACTATGCTCGATTTAAAAATGCTAATCGCATTAGAAATCGTAATCGACCTGTCACGAAACGCTGCAAAATTAACATATCACGGTGATTAGAGAGGATAGTGATTAAAGATTGTCCATTTCGTCTTAGATCAAAAGATCGGAAGGAAAAGGTCTCGTATTTCCTCTTCCTCCTCCTCCTCTTCTTTTTTTTCGTACGAAATGTGCGAGCGCGTGTATACCACGAAACGCACTTTCTCCTGTATCAGGTTAAAGCGCGCCGCGCCGGTGAGAACGTTTCAACGCGATTTCCTAGGGCGTTCGTTGAGAGATCGCGATTTTGATTAATGTACAGGATCGACCAACAGACACGAACAACATTCTGTATTTAACTAACGTAGAGCGAGAGCCTCGAGCATCAAAAATTGATAAGGAAAAAATTGTCTTAAATTTTGATATATTAGATAAAAAATATTTGATCGTATTAGTAATAAAATTAACATTGAAAAGAAAATATATATTGAAAGAAATGTACATTAAAAACAAAATCATGAAAAAAATAAAATTAAAGAACAAGTAAGTAAAGAATCCATATGAAAAACAGTGATGGAGAAATAATTATTTTTCGAATTATTACCTGCGTAAATAGGTATTTTTTAAACAATTTTTTTCTTTCCTTTACATCAAGAAGAGATTTCTAAAATTTTAGAGAAATTTAAAAACCAAAATGTAACGGTATGTCTACTGGTGAGTACAAATTATGCGTCAAGATACGTTCATTCAGTGTGCATACATTGGAATGATTAGTCACGAGTGCGATCATCTTATAAATTATCCACGTACAGCTATTACGCGGCGATATGCTTCTCGTGAGAATTCTAATCCTTTGGTGGTCTCCAGTTCGCGATGCGCCGGCGAGCTTGAAAACTGAATGCGTTCACCGAACGAGACGTGCGACGTGTGAAAGCCCACGTATTGGACTAACTGTAACTAACTAGCTACGAAATATGGTCGAGCGGCTTTCTGAGCCTTCACACAGCGCATTTCAACCGACTGTGTATCGCTCTTTATTACGCGCATTTTGCATCTTTGAGTTTAGCAACAATCAGACTGCAAAAATTCTGCGATCCTAAACATTTGCAAACGGTCGTTATGGTTTATAAAATTTCTTGAATCTTCCTCCCTTGAATTAACTCGAATAAAATAATTTTCAAACTATTTTATTAAGATTAGTTGCTGTGATTTATTCGCTCGTAAAATATTCTACTGAAGAATCATCGGATTTGACAAGGAGTAATATTAATGTATGTTTTTATTATATATGACCGTAACAATTTTCTATTATAAATCCTTTTATAAATTCAACTATCCTAATGGCTTCTAAGAAAAGGAGGAACGAAGAATACAAAATAGCTCATTTTTCATTCTCTCTAAGATTTTCTCCTACAAATGATTGAAGAAGAAGAAAAAAAAATTGGCAACTCGCAGAAATGATAAGGATGGTCCCATTAGCGATGGGACACGGACGAATCGTCGAATAGGGACATTTATCATTTTTTCGATACTGTCGTCGGATATTCTCTGTTAGCTCGTCCACAAGTCTCGTCCACGATGGCGAAGGCACGTTAAAAATAAGTGTCGTCGCTAAAAGGCGCAGCTCCAAAGTGCGATTAAGCCTTCCGGCGACTGATCTTTTTTATATCTCTTGCCTGGTTTCTTTCTACAGTTACATTCCCAGCCGCTTCCTTATCCTCGCACTAAAAGCTCACGCAGACTCGCGTTATGATACATATAATCTAACGAATGGAATTTCTTTGTCGGTGTTGCGACTAATAATCTAAGACGAAGACGAACAGAGAATTGGATTATTAAACTTCCTGCCTTCCGAGATGACCAACATGATGTATACTTTCGCATAATCTCTAATGAGCTTTATAAGCTTGCGGTTGATACAGAAACTGAGGAAATAATAACAAAAAATTGTTGTATTGTAAGACTCATATTAAGCGTGAGTAATTTCTGCGCCGCGCCGCGGTGTCGTTTGAAAACATTTTTAGATTTTTACAGTCTGTCTTGCCAGCGAGTATCATTGCGAGTAAACAAGGAAACGACGGAGATCTTTAGATGTGCCGCTTTCAATCTAATTATTAACAATTGGATCGTTGACCTCACATTGACGACGGAAACGTGACGACTAAAACGGCAGTCGAAGAACACATTTTTCTGTTACTATTTTATACATTACAAAACGAACTAAATTTAGTAAAATTAAGCAAAATCTAAAATTCTATCATTAAAAAAGTTAGAAAAAAGATTTTCAAGAACATCTTTTTTTATAAAATATTTCTATGTATCATAATTTATAAAACTAAAATAATTACAAAAAGGTATAATAAAAAGATATAATGTAGAGTTTATACGAGTCTAAAGTACTTAAAAGTATAAATTGGCGTCTTACAAAAAACAAGTTGCCTGTCGTGTGTTACATTCAGCGAATAGAAATTCAATTCTGAGAAATATCTGTCCTCATCTCTCTCTTGTATTAAAAAATGAGATTCTAGACGATGAGATCAAAACCATTCTCGGTGATCCGGTATCTTCGTTCACTTTCCCGATAAATGCCATGACAACGATCATTCACTTTCTTTAAGGTACATCCGACCCTTTTCCTCCTTTCGCATAGCCGTAGGTGTTCCACTTTCCACTGCGCCATATCTTTTTTCACTACAATACGAAAAATACGAGAAAAAACAAGATCGATTGCAGCAAGCATCGTCTTAATGCGAATAAAATTACCCGTGTTTATAATTCTCAGTCTAGTCAATTTCTCAAAATCAAATACGAATTATGGCATAAATTGTTTTGCAGTTAAGTAAGATAAATATCGCTATTAAATACCATTTTTAAAATGTCAAGTTGATTGGAGAATATGATGATTTTCTTTAGCGATCATTATTCGTTTTTCTACCATAATTTATTTAATAAGAAAATATTAAAGTTAGTAAATATTATTAATATCATTATAAGATAATAAACAATAATAATATTTAAAAAAATTTACAAATTTAAGTGCAGGATCAAATTTTCAATTATATAAGAAAATAGCTATATAATCAATAAAAACTTTATCAGATGTCACTTCAATAGACGATGTCAGCGACTCTGATTAAGATTTAAAGTCGTAACAGGACGACTGTTCGATCAAGGTGTAACATTGACAAGCAGTAATTTGCGCTCTATATAGACAAACTGCTAATTCATCGCGCTCCAAAAACGAAATTGAATCAGTTCCTCACCGCGACGAAGTCGAAGGACTTCCGGATAAATCGGTGGGTCAAGGTTTTCGCTAAAATTGATCAACGACTGGAATGCTCGCTCGCCTCGCCACGCCTCGTTTCGTCTCGCCTTGTCTCACCACGTGTACGATTCCCGAAACACGCGAATCTGTCGGTCGACTCTCACCGCAATCTTCCAACAACGGGACGCAAGAAGAGCGATCCGGGCAAAACGTGTCATCGCGCTCAGTGCAAAACCGCCGGTTTCAGGTGCAGCTTTCACATTCTCGCGCGGTCTGACCGACGAAGAAGAGGCATTGCCCTGCAGGTGCAGTGCCCGTCCACCTTCAACCGGCCTGACCGACGGTGTAGCGCGCAAATTTTTCGTCCGTTATTTTATAAACTTTTAAACACTCGGTTTCACCAGCTTTCCACAGTACAGATGCGATCCATTAAGTTTTTAACGAGTCTTAATTGCAATTTGTTTTCTCAACAATCTTCGAGCCATCGATTCCCTTTTTTAATACTTAAAGAAACGTTACGTGTTGTGAATTTAATGCTATCTCAAATCTGAGAAAGAAAAGAGAGGGAGTATAAATTTAAATATAACTGTTTTTAAACTTTCATTTGTTGCACTCAATATAAGACAATGTCATAAAAAACTTTAAAATTAATGAAAAACAAGAACACGCGATTGAAAAGAATCCTGATTAAAAGTAGATCTTTCTCCAAAAAAAAAAGGGCCAATCTCTCAATATTAGAATTCAAAACATTAATGTAAAAATTGAACAAACTCGATAGACTGTTAACTCATGCGTTACTACTCCGGATGTGTGCGATGTGAAGAGGTAAAACGTGCGAAAGCGAACCGTGCATCGCACGGCGCGGCCGCAATCGCGGCAATTAATCTCTGCCCGACCGATCTCTTGAAACTATGATTCCCAAGCGAATTAATTACCGCTGCCGCTGCCGCGATAAATAAGTTAATCGCCTCACATGCTCGCAAAAATACAAACGATGCAGAAGGGCGTTGGTCTCCGGATGGCGCGTCGCACTGCATTCTCGCGACGCGACGCGACGCACCTGCATCGCATCGCATCGCATCGCATCGCCATCGTATTAAGCTCTCCTCTCCATTGCATCACCGCAACGGCCGACCACGACTGCTGTAGCGTTGCGTTGCAGTGCGACAAAAACGTAATTTACGACAGCGGCGATGCTACGAGCGAAAACAGGACGAAGAGCACGCGGCTGGGCCGTCCTTCCCTTTCTCTTTTTCTATCTCTTCAAAATTCTGGACTCGTCAGTCAAAATAACAAGGATTCGATAAAAAAAGATGCTCGCTGCGACTGAAACTTCTTTGTTGAAGAACTAACGAAACTTCGAATGGCGCTTGCTAAGGATTCTCTTCGAAGAAGAGAAGAAGGAAGATCATTATCGAATTTCTGAATTATCGCGTGCTCAAATTGTTTTTACTCGCCGAAAGAAATCATTTCGACATATTTATTCGAACTGTCTCTTAACACTATATAGTGATCCAAATAATTTAACTGAAAGATTATTTTATGTATATAATTAAAAAAAAAATGGAACTCATCAAAAAATAATTTCGTAAAAATTTACTTTAATATGTAACAAAATTAAACAGCAAATATGAAGACTTCAATTCCTCATCCAATTTTAAACATTTGTATTAAAGAATGTGAAAACGTATCAATCAATATAATCAGTCGAGAATTGATCTAAATAAATTCTACATCAAATATGTTTATTTCCTGATATAGTATCGTGAAAGATTAAGGGAGCAATACCGAAGGGACATTTTCTCGCCAGTTCCACCTCCATGGAAAGAATCCTTTTGAAGCTACTTGAAGAGACAAATAAAGCAGAAACGCCTCTGTTATTCCGTGTCTATCAAGGAAGAGAAAAGAAAAAAGGTGGAAAGAAAGGAAGAAGAGATAAAAGGAGAGACGAGGAAAGGTAGACAAACGTCTCTCCTTCGTCTTCCAGATGCGCGATTGCTTCTAATTGCCCTCTCAGTGACCACGAGGTGCCTCCAAAGTGAAATTGCAGCAACGAGGAACAGGCAACGGGTTGCGAATAAAAAGAGCACTTCGGGAAAAAGCGAGCGACGTGTATATAGACGAAGACAGAAAAGATTGGTCGTGATGCTCTCCACGAGAATGGCGAGAACGATCTCGAGCGTTTTCGCTAATTAACCTGCGGTTTAGGCCTCGTACTTTTGTATCGCGTCGAGAAACTCGCAAGGCGCAACATCATCTTTACAACACTAAAATTTAGTAAACGCTCTGCGGTAAATCTTCACGTGAAATACAAAGTTTGGCTTGCGCTTCCTTCAACCAAATTAAACCAATTTCATCCGTATAGCGTTTTCTATTCAAAATTCGATCAAGATAAAACGTCACTTTATTATACGAGAATTAAGCAACAAATGTTCATCGATCTTATATAATTGATAAATCTCGTTACTAATATTACGCAACAAGTTATTGCTTTGATTTAGAAAAAAGCTTGATATTAAATTTAATTTAATAGTAATAATTTCAATAATAATAATTTTTAATACATAAGCATAAAAAAGGTTTTCCTTAACAAACAAATAAAATCATATTATATATGCATAATCATATTTATATGTCATTAGAATTCAGAATACACGTTAATTGTAATAAATCATAGGGAAATATCATTAATAAAAAGTAATTATGATTCAATTCGGATGCAAACTCAAGGAGATCCGATCTGTCGATTACGATTCACAAAAGTTAAGTCCGCGGCGAAGATAGCGTCTTAATCATGATGTTCGCCCTAAAAGGAAGTTGGCCAGTCACGAGAACGAAGATCGCATGTAGCATCCCCCATCAGAGTGAAATTTTTCTCTCGAAATTATCATCTCTGCGAACAGCGACGGTTACGAACAGACCGATCGAAGTAACCGATAACCATTTAATGCGCTCATTAAAATAAAATGTAAATCGTATCGCACGCTGGTCCAAGGTCTGCCGCCGTTAGCACCGCTTAAAACGTCACTCCGCCCGAGTCAGGACGAAAATAAAACGAATGTAGCGTAGGAGATCATAAGTCGCTGCAATTAATATCCGGCGGCCCGCAATAATCTCTCTCTCGGTACAGGATCCCCGAACGCGAACACAATTCACCGCGAGGGAAAATCAAGAGAGAAATAGAGAGATGGAGGAACAGGGGGAGCACGAGAGAGACCTCCGATTTTTGCGGCGTTTTTGCAATCTGCACAGCAACTTTGTTATTGATGGCCGCAATGTTGAGAGCGCAGAATAAAGAAGGTAGGCGTTTCCACCCTCGGTTTCGCCTCGCGAATCCCGCGCAACGATCTCCGCGGACGTTTTTCACTTTACGAGGTTGTTGCTTGCGAGGCGCAGCCTCCAAGGTACTAAGGTAGTGCCGTCGTCGCGATTCGAGACCCGTACATACGCCGCTCGTCGTCTTGTAAAAGTCAATATTTATGAGGGTGCTAACCACCGTCATCGCTCATCCCGACTCGTTAGCCAGCTCTCCGCCGGCGCAGCTTTGTATTTACATCCGAAGGACAGGTATCCTCTCTTTATTGTCTTTAAAGAAAACACGTCCACTGTTGCGCTATCTACATGTCTGTAGATCCTACTGCGGTTACCGCTGTTGAGACCGGGACCAGAAATCGCATCTGTTTATCAGCATATATTCGTACGCACTGTCAGCTGTCGACTCACTTTTAGAAAACACGCGAATTGTCGTTTTAAATTCATGAAACCAACTTACGTGGCTTTGAGATTGAGCTTTTACTTATTGATCCGCAGTTGCAAGTTTAAATGAAAATAGGAAATGACAGAAAGTTATCTAATTCAGCTTAATTCAAAAGTTTTTGCTCGATCGAGCTGATTGCTCTTGAAAAATATAGCCATTGCTGCAGCAATATCGCACTTTTTTATTTGAAAATAGTCTGTGATGAATTATAACTTAAATAGACGTTATATTCTTAGATTGTCTATAACTATATACAATTTGCATTTAACTGGAACCATGTACATTTGATATGGCAAGTAAATAGGCATATCGTAGTATTCATTTTTTGCTTTGTACAAGACTGTATACTTTCTCTCGATTACGATTTCTATATCGAAGCATTGATAATTTCTCGATAATAAACGAATAAAAATGATTTTCGTGAATTTAACTTTAATACTACACCGATACTTTCTACTTTCATTTGATCTTAGAACATTGTTTAATCAACATTTTAATTCAAGGTTCGATCACTAAAACATTTAATAATAAAATCGTATATATCAAAAGACACTTCATACTGATTTTATTAAATAATGATTGATTTTTAAAATATCGATCTTAATAGATAGAAAGAAGGATCAATAATATCAGAGCTCATACTAATGTCCGACTTATCGCAATTTTAATCATTTATAGTCAGTTTCATCAATGTAATTCTTGGAATTAAAAAAACATGAGAGTTGAACCAAGATTAAAATTAATATTATATTGGTAGAACTAGGCCTTAGCATTTGTCATATTTTTTCTGTTTCTCTCGGAAAGGTTGCGGTGACTCGTGCTATGAATTGTGACACACGATGGATGGAGAAAGGCTTCGCAAAAGTAACAGGTGTCTAGCAAGGTAAGTCAGTTCACGTGCCGCCATCTCCCACGGAATTGCTCAACGTACCTTTCATTTACTCGGGTCTAATCCGTCGATAAGAACGCTCATGCGTTCAGTAACGTATAGCGCAAATCGTAGATCTCGCACTTATATTTAAATCTTGTGTATCTTTTCAGATATTTCACGATTCAATATTTCAAAGTTCTCTTGCGATTTTACATATGTCGCTTTGAACTCAATATGCCAAATTTGCATTGTAACGTAATTGTACTACTCACCCTCTGACAATGTTCTGCGCTGACTCGCGACAGATCTGCGAGAGGTTGAAAGATAACATCGTGAAATTCGGGGTAACTCCGTGCCAGCGGACGTGCGTATAATTCTTTGGCGCTGCACAATACTTCATGATACTCTTCTTCCGCGTGCAACACCTTCTCTGTAGCTCTATACTTGCGATCTGTGTCTGCGAAACAATTTCAATTCGATTTCGTCAGAATGATATGTCAGCGATCATCTTCACGTGGATAATAATTGCATAAATATCTTATATTATACTATAAATCTTAATTAAACCTTTAAGTCACAATTTAACAAACTTGATTTTTTTCTCTCTCTCACATATAACATAATTTCTTAAAATTAAGAGAAATCAAGGTTGTATGTAAAATATGTAAAAAGCAAGGATTAATTACCTCCGATTGCATTGAATTGCCTTGCAGAATCCTCGATAAGTAAAACTTCGCCATGTAGAAGAGCTACATCGGCCGCAGGATCGACTTCAGCCCTTGAACCAGCAAGCAGCAATCGAGGTCTGCAAACTCGATATTTCAAAAGTATCGGGGCGACCACAGAAGAAATAGCTCCAGGCGATGAAGCTGATAACTGTAATAAAAAAAAAAACGAATTATTGTACAAAAATATCGTTAATTATTCTCGAATCAAACCATCATTGAATTTATTTATTTCAGTGCATGGATAGAATTCTTCCCCAAAAATTTTTAGTTCCTTATATAATATATTTCAAAAGACATTAACATAACTTCATAGAACTTATAATTCACGTAATTTATTATACATGTAATCCGCAATCACACTTTACCAAATAAATAACGATAGAAATTCATACTTGTTATCTCACCTTTAAGTACAATTAATGACAGAGGCAGACACGCATTAAATTAACGAAATCCAAAAATAGCCGAAAAAACAACAAAACCATTCTGTCAAATACGTTAGAAAATTAGATATTTTCTGCAAAATTGATTTGATGAAATCTCCTTTGTACGAGGAAGATCGGTCTGTTCGCAAGACGAAAAGTTCGGAATGTCCTAATTACACGGAGGAAGACTCGCCTTGCAAAAAGCGTCGGATGTCGAGACCGGACATCCCATAACTTCGCACGGTAGCCCCGGCGTGTTAATCACCGAAATCTCGGTTGAGAAATGCGAAAACAGCGCATAATTAAACCGGGTCCGCGCGATATTTACGATCTGACAATGCGGCGGTGTAAAAAAGGGAGATCAGATAAATTTCGAGGGTCCGAAAATCTACATTGCAGAAGATCGTACGTCGACCTTTCAGTGGCCTCTTGCGGTCCAGCAATTCGTACACAAGGCGACTCCCCAAGCGTTTGCATCGCATATGAATATTTATAATATGATAATTGCGCGGCCATAATTCGCACGAATTCTTCAGAAATTCTGGTATATGTACAAGATGCAGTGGAAGTACAGTTGTTTTCTTACACAGCAAATTCACGATTTAACGACCTGAGGGTGATGGAGCTGTCAGTTGAAACCAAGAGCTTCTTAAAGTATAAATTAATTCTTTTGAATCTTCAGACGTGCGTACATCATACAATATTCAAACAAGTAATCGTATTGTGTATTTCTATTGTTTTTCCACTTTTTCTTCATGTATCATGCTGTCTTTGATATTTAAAGTGTATTAAAATTGGTAATTGTTGGAATTTTGTTTTCAAATTATATATATTGAGAAAAAAATTATATACAATTCGAGAAGTACTAACGGGAACTGTTTTATTACAAGTGAAAATATTTATCTTTTTTGTGGACTTTAGAGAAGAAGTATCGTGTTAGATTCGTGAAATTAGCGCACTATATCTTCAATTTTGGTTTTTCGATATAAAACAGGCGAAACTTTTTTTAATTTTTATAAGAAACTGTAGAACTATGAAGAGAGAGAGAGAGAGAGAGAGAGAGAGAGAGAGAGCGAGAGAGCGAGAGAGAGAGAATGCTGCTGAAAGTGTCATTATTTTTTTTATATTAAGAGAATGTTAATTAATTTCACAGATTCTATTATACATATGTATATTTTTTATAGAAAATTTGTTTTTATAAAAAGACAGACAAAAGTTCATCTTCATTTTGCTATTACAAGTATTAATCTTTAAAATTTCAAGATAAACATCTAGTGTAAAATAATAGTAAAAAGAAAATAGGACAATTTCCATAAGATTGCAAAAATGTTTTCATCAGTAGAATTTTTTACCTTTCCTCAAATTATCATTAGAATTTAAAATAATCTTAATTAAAGTTTCTGCGTTACTTCTTAAATTTTATATGTGCATTATTTCTTAAACTTTCTCTTTGGTTCAAAACCACTAGAAGTTTACATATAGATAACTGTAATGACAGACAAGAAGTCCAGTTATAATATTATATAAATCGCAAAATTATTCGACCGTTATATAATATAATACTGGGAATCGAAGGTTAGGATAACATGTCGTTCTTAACAAACGACCATTTTCATGATTAAATGAGTGAGGCTGAAGTATCTTAATCAACACGATGAAAAACGGGAATGTAATTCTTCGTCGCATTACCGTTGCTTGTTGCCCGCCCAACCTTAGTTTACAATCTTATGAGTAACCTTATGCCATCGGTGACAATTTATCGATGCCCCTACAACATCGATAATGCAATTTAATAGTATTTTTGCGATATGGCTAATTACTGTAATAATAGAATTATTAAAGCATTGCCAGACTGAAAATCTCAATTTAACATCTACAATTTTTATATATCAATATTTTATCGAATTTGAAGAAAAAAATCGTACAACTAATGATTTGTCATTATACATATTTAAATCTTAACTCAAGTTTAAATTTATTTATCTTCATTTAGTTATCTTGGAATCAAGAGTTCATATTTCTAATATACTTTGTATTTTTCTATTCCAATAAAATATAATAATCACTTAAAATTTCTAGTATTATACACGTATAAGATAATTCCGGGAATCGAATCCAGATTTTTTATTTGACAAGCAACTATTCCAGCACTGAGCTATCCAATCTCCCCGACATCGGACGCCAATTTGTTTCTAATCTTGGTAAACACAAAGTTCCTTTCATGTTCGAATAATCGTTGTCTCGTGTCAAGGAAGGGCAGGAGAAGAGAAAGAGCAAGATAAATTAAGGAAGATGATACGTTACGATCGCATTATCCCCAGGATCGACGATACGATCGCTATGATTCGGTGGAATCCGGCAGTAAAGAGGCTTACACTTTAAGTATACCGTTAATCAGATTGTAATTTTTCCCTTCCGCTTTTTTAATATGATGCAGCCGAGTCAGACATTCGGCGATTTACATACAACATACGTAATGAAGATAAGCGCATTCTTTTCGGCCAGATCCAGACGAATGTAATAATACAAAGTGGGTCGCCGTTAAAAAAGCCTTATTATTAATTAACGCGCCGTCGCGCCTTTGTAACGGACTTTGTAATTTCCTAATCTCTGCATATTCGCACATATGTTTATTTTCAAGCCGTCAATGAGTGTTTAATGAGTTGCGTGAATATCGTGACTTTACATTTATGAAAAAAAGAATTAATTATCAGTTAAAATCAGATAGTATCTATTAACTGTCAAATTATAAAATCATTTACATTAATGTCATTGCTGTGACGCAACAATTCACTTTAGTTCCAAAAGAAAAATTTCAAAATAATTTCAAAATATATAAGTTGAGATACATATTAAAATAATATGTATCTATATTGAAGCTGTGTCCTCTAATAAAAATTATATTGTGCCAATAATAAGATTCTCATGGATTATTTCGTAACAGCGGCTAAAGTTGTTTATTAAAATGATTCCAATAACAAATGAATCAAACAATGAAAAAAAGTCAAGCTATTGTTAAAATATCGTCCGATCTAAGACATTCTCTGTACAACTGCCAGTCACTAATGATTCCCACGATACTGACGAAAGTGTCGGTCATCCGTGACCCCGCAACAGCATTGAACTCGTTAAAACGACGTAACGACGATGAGTCGTTGAATCGTCGTGCATCGTTAGTCATATAATTTCGCATTCGCGACGAAAGAAAATTGAAGTGTGTATTTTCTCTGTCTAGTTATCTGTGACTTGCATTTCATCAGTCCATGTACTCGATCCCTCTTCATCCCGCTATTGATACGTACATCCATCTCTTTCGAGTATCCTCATCCTACATTATGTACGCACGCAATATATGTATAACCGTAATTCTTTCCTGTAATTCTTATCTGAAAGAGATATTGCGCGAACTTACCAAATTCGCGAGTATAACGCGCGTCGTCGAGAAGATTCATGGCAGCATCTCGGGGAGTAATGTCCTCGCGGGATTCTCCGATGTTGTATTTATGCGGAGAACGCGTTATCCCTTCCCTTGGCGACGCACACACATGTACGTACTCTCGATCGGAGAGAGGAGACCGCGCGTCCACTCTCGCTTTTAATAAAGCCAAACCGGAATCGTAAAGCTGAATCTAAATTGCATAATTATACCGGTCTACGTCTCTCTCTTACTCCAATGTACATAGCACTTACATCCCTCCTATCATTTCTATCTCTTTTTTCTCTTTTTTTTTCTATCTTTCTCTTTATCTTCTTTTTATATTCAATGATTTTTTTTTGCAAGCAGTCTTGAGTCGTTTCTATTCTCTTCGCCTCTTTTCCGCGAATAAAGATTAAGAAAATAATGATATTACGAATCAATAGCATGAACGTTAGCATAAACGTTAGCATAAATGTCGGTTGTCTTTTAAAAAGATCTCAAGTATTGCCGTAATCAATAAAAAAATAAAAAAATGAACTAAAAAAATATTCTTCTTCTATAAGAGATTTAAAATTTCAAAATAGAATTACAATTACGATTATCGCGAAGGTATTAAATAAAAATAATATTCAATGTATGTGTCGTTGATAGTTTTCATTTTAAAGATTAATAGAGATAATGTAATAAATAATAATTTGCATAAATTAGAAAAGAATATTCAAAAATTGAGCAACAGTCCAACGAAATGTATAAAATATGTCAACAACTACAATTTTTAACTGAAAGACAAATAATCGGTATAATGGCGCACTGTTCAGACAGTTAGTTTCGTAACTATATACCCAAAATTATTATACGTTATTTATAATATATATAGAGCATTGAACAATTAAATTCTCAAGAGGATAAATTATCTCTTTGCAAATACACGTACCATTTAAAGTTCAGTAGTTATAAAATGAAATAAAAGAACAACAACTGAATTCATAAATACATAAAACTGAACATTTTCATCTGTTTTTTAAATTAAGTCTAGAATGACAAAACAAGATTTCCAATAGAAAGATTCCTAGTAGAAAGAGTAGTATTCAAGTATTTACGAAGGAAAGGTAACAATTGAATGGACGTGTCGAACGATACGGTTCATTCGGCTAGCCGGAAATGATTCTTTCAGAATGGCTCCCAGAATTTACTTTCTTCTCGGCGTGGCACACCGTCTCTTCGTCCAATTATTCGGCCCAGTGATTTCGTATGCGCGAAACGACACCGCACCCGCATTCTTTTCGGTCAACATTTCGCAAGGTTTACCTCCACGAGTTGAAAAGATTCGCAGGATTTGCGTTTCGAATCGGGATACGATCGAAAAGAGACTACATTGTGCAGCGCGTCTAACTAATTTCCCCGCGAATCCGTCGCCGACGATTCCATCGCTCTTCATTGTTTGGTGAATCACCTGTCGATGTCGTTGCACTTTCCCCGTAATGTAGTACCGCGATCGACGCACCGTGTGCATGATGTACAAGCATGAATCGCGTGTATATGACATGTATAATCGACAGCAGAGTCGCGACTCAATGATCGCGGACGCGTGCTCCATGGAATTTACGGATATGCTTGCACCAGACCAGTATGCAGACCAATAAAACGGATTCTTCGAACACATTTTTTGGTTTTTTTTGCCCGTCGTAACAGATGATGGATCGGCTGCGTTAAATAGGCAAGTACGTGTCCGTGCGTATGTATAGTATACACTTCGTACGATACGAAACGCGCATGCACGAGCATCCTGTCCCTCCCAACCTCATTACCAGACAATGAGCGTCGTTACATCGATCACAAGCCAGGGCATTTTGCCGAGACGGAAGAGAGTGGACTGTTTTGCGTGAGCAGTAGTGAATTTAGAACTCCCAACATATTCTCGAGCTCCAAAGGATAAAATATTTCCTAGAATATAAAAAAAAAACTTACAATTAAAAGAATCCAAATCTTATGTAACTAAAAAATTATTTTCCATACTATTATTAAACTGTAACAAGAATGAAGAGGCAAATTAGAAAGAAAATGTAAAGAAACCTATATTCATCGATTCTTATATTTAAGATCGTCTTCAGTACGGTCTTACGATGTCACAAATCAGTCACAAAGCCGTATTAGTATCTTAAGATATTACTTAAGACAGTCTTAAAATAAAAACGGATTATGAATATCCGCCTGTCAAATTCATTCAAAATATGTTATTCAAAAGATCGTATATAAATGAATTAAATATTGGAAAAGTAAAAATTGTACTTATTTTATTTATAATACAAATATTTACTAAAAATTCAAAAAAATTTTTATGACCTAAGTCTATTACAATTAAAATTGCTAAGTCCGAGATCGAGATCGAGAGAAGGAATCGAGCGGTTGTGGATTAATTTCATCAGGAGACGGACTGCGGAAAATTTGCTCCGAGATAATGCACAAGAAACCACTAATCGTTTTGTGCAATAGAAACGCACGTAGATACAAGAGACCGAAATCTTCGTGATACAATTTTCCGTGTATGTGTGTGCATGTAAAAAATTTCCTTTTAACGGAAGACTAGTACAAATGCGGAATAAGCTGAATAATGTGCTACACGGTTCTCATTCGTCAAGATATTCGTGCTTAACAGAGAGAGAAATTTATATAAAACGCGCGCATCAAAAGCCCGTTTATCTTCGTAATTGAGATTAAGCAGCTAAACTTGAAATTACATTACACGAATTACATTACTAAAGACTTTTAAATCTGAAAAATTATGTAATTGCAAATTCGTAATTTTATCTCCTGTAAAAACTGTAAATTCAGATTTCTACATAATTAGATTGATCAAATGAGACGACGATTCATATTTTATAAAAATTCATAAAATGTGAAACACTTTAATAAGAAAAAAAAAAAAAATATTCGTAAATTAAAAAAAGCTTTGAATAAAGAAAAAACAAAAATTTACTCTTAAATTCCATTCTGAACAAAATTCTTTTAAAATGTTATGTTCTGATTGTTGTATGTGTGCGTTACCAGCGTATTTTATAACATTACTAATCATTATTTTTTTACATGATTACAAAGAAGCTAAAGAAGCTTCCACTTGATGTTCACCAGCGCTTGCAGTACATGCCTCCTGCTGCTTGCACAACTAGTTGCTTAAGCACCCATCGCTCGTTACTCGAGTTAAATTTGTCACTTTAGTAAATCACATCTCCACTGTCATTATTCATTCAGCCACGCCGGAGGAGAATTAGAATAGAATGACCACGGCAGATGATTACTCGAGTCAAGCGTGTGTCCGACATTATTTCATAAACATTGTCTGACTGATAGAGTCCACTTCTCCCGAGGCATTTCGTTATAGTACGTTGTTACCTCCGTCGGGATAATGTCACACTTGTCTTGTAAGAATTTATAACAGAGGCTCCCAATCGCGTGAGCAAGTAACTTTAGAAATTATTTGCATTTAAATTAAATATTAGTAAAACAAATAATCATGGATAAACGTAGCAAATAGTCATAGATAAAAAATTATAGATAAATATAACATAAATTTGAAAAAATTTTTTATTTTCCGCAAAGTGAACATTTATAATTATAAGGTACTTAAAAAATAAAAAATGTAAAAGTAAAATCTTAATTTTACAAGAGAAAAAAGAGAAATCATACCGGAATTACGAATTACTGGTAAAGAAAATTTCACTTTCGAGATAAGTTGTAAGATAAATTTGCGAGAATATCTGTAAACAAATTAGACTTTTTAAAAAGTAGTCAATAACCAATAGGTTTTTAGCAGTTTGAGAGTCGTGATTGTCATGTAACGGAGAGAACGAAGGCCATATTCTCGGTAACTATATATAGATTTACTCTGAGGTGGCATGGACTGCAGTGTAAGCGCACACACACACACACATATATATATATATATATATGTATATAGTTATGCTTATAAAATATAGGTCGCTTCAAAATATCGCCACATCGCTGACGTAATATGTTCGTACCAAAATTCTATTTTGTAACGATGAAACGTGTCCTTAATTTCATGCACTGATAAAACTTGTAACGGAATAGCGCCACACTTTATATTTAACAAATCATATGAAACATAAAAGTAGAATACCAATCGAGTATTAATATTTTTTTACGTTTTTCTACAAAAATTAATATCATTAAAAATTTATACAAATTAAATATAATGTTTTTTAATTAATTGCACGAGATAATTAAATAATAGATAAAATCAGAAATCAAATAAATCAAGGAAACAAAATTAATTAAAAATCAATTTCATAAATTTGAGAAATCAAATTTTACTGCGAATTAATCTTATTTCGAATGAAAAAAGTTGCATCTTTGAAAAAGACAGTATACATGCCGCGCTGACGTGCCACCACCACATGTCACTAGCGTGAAGTTTAAAGCTACCGTCAATGTATTTACGAGAATAGCAAAAAGTATTTATGCGTTGTGTGAACATGTGCAGGCCTCGCCCAGTGTTAGAACGACCGAACAACCGATTCGCCGAACCGCGCACCTTTCGCTTAAGAATCGAAACGAACCGCGACAACCACTACGACACAACAAATAAACGCAACTGTGTGAGCGTAGACATCGACGAGAGATCCCTTTTGCTCAGAGCGATCGTGCGCTACTCAAGGATTCGTGAGAACAAGTGTGAATGAAAAATCGTCATTCAGCGCGCGTGATCGATTCAGCCGCGTGCGTTGCATTTAACATGCGTGATCTTGAAAAGCATCGTCCCGACTGAAATTGTTCTACGCGAGAATTTTCGACGTGGAGTTCTGCATTTTAAATGACAAGTGTGACCGCGATAATCGGAAACTAATCGGTCCACTGAAAGATCGCACGCGAGATTAAAGTTAATTGCAGCACATGGGATGATCTATTTTCAATATCTCGATTTCGAATCAAAATATTAGATAATTGTGAGAAATATATGTCAACTGACATCGCGCATATATGTGTGAAGATTTATTAGAGGGAGGATTTAAGGATTTACAAAACAAAGTATATGCAAAGTTAAGGATTTGTAGAATCAAAGCTTCGTAGAATTTACGGCATCAAGGATAGAATCTATGGTAGTAAACAGCATTCCTAAAGCTATCCAGCTGGAATTAAGGATTTATAAAACGCACGGGACTTATAAGATTTTACGAATTGTTATGGCTCCATATTTTAGTGATAAAAAACATATATATATACAGAACTAAAAACTCATAAAATCAAAGATTTAACAAGTCATACAAATTAGAAGTATATTCTATATTTAAGAAGTATACATCAGGATTTATATAATCTTGGAAAAAAGCTACAATTAAAATAAATTACAACCAAGACTTTAAAAATAAAACCGTTTATAATATAAATAAATCAAAATATAATATAAGACAGTCAATTAAATGAATTAAATGATGTATAATGTTTTAGAGTTTACTTTTATTATTTCATGCATGATTTAGCATCATGGTTCATGTGTACCATAGTATTCCCATTGTCAGTTATTGTCGTAGGTTCAAAATCTTTTTCGTAATTTATGTTTTTATCGAAACTATACTTATACTAAATTCGGAGGAAATAAAGAAAAAGAAGAGAAGATTTCTCCTGTGCTAGAAATTGCATCAGCAAATACGCGGAAACTTTGCTGCGATGATAACAAAACAATTTTTATTCTTCTTAGTAGAAAGCTGTGACCTGTAAAATAAGTGACAGGAAGTGCAGATTCAACGGAATTTCCGCTAGTTAAGTTTCGAGGCTAAAGCTCTTAATGACACTGTTTACGCTTTATGTGATCTAGTCACAGATGCAGGGACGTAGGAAGCTTCATCATTGAGAACAATACGAACTATTAAAGCGAGAGTACAGGAAAACAAGAACATTGGAAAGTACATCTTACTTTTCTTTTTATATAACTAATATTAAAAAATATTAACAGATTAAAGTTGATATTATATTGAGCAATTTATCGCTCACAAATATTTGTATGCAAAAATAAAAAAAAAACATTAATTATTAGAGAAATTTAATAGAAAATATAAATCAAGGAAACTTATTAGAATTATATAAATCTTTTGTCAAATCAGAATTGTCATTGCAATTATATGATCTAAAATATCAACCTCAATCTAATCACAACGAATATAACAAGAATATTTTTTAAGAACATGTACAATAGGTATGTTCTCGACATGTGATACATAATTCCGGTAATAGATGAGACAGACTTAGATGAATCACATATAGATGTGCATAACGGCCCCATTCCTAAGGACACATGCGGCCCTACAGGCAATTCCACTCCCCTAGATCATCACACCGTGTCTATCGTATTTCTGCGCTAATAGCAGTTGCGAGATTAGCAGCGTGAACAACACTTAACTGCGAAGGCGGTGATTATCCTCATTCAACGACGATTTCAACGTGGCCCGGTTTGGCAAGAAGTTCCGTTTACGTCTCGGTTCGCGCATCCATGACTATGATTCATAAACTGTGTGAGGATCGTCAAAACATTCCTCTTTACACAAAAAATCTTGTCACCAAATGCATTTTTCCGTATTGGTATCGAAGAAAGAAAAAGGATTTTTTCACAACCGGAGAATAATAAATTAGACAACCGCGAACTATAAATTAGATTGGCTCTGACGCCATAAAATCCGCCATAAATACTCGCGCATACAAATCCGCAAACGTGACGGTCTATGTTTGGCTATTCGTAAATTCCAATTACCGAAGGACAACGAATTGTATGTGTTATTAATGGCGAATTCCACACACACATATATTATGCCGCTCGTTTATTATCATCGACAATTCAACGGAGTGTGGCGTAAGATTTTCTATAAGCTGTCCAAGAGAAATGTGCATTGCGAAATCCACGATTCTCGACTTATACCAGGTTGAGTGATACCAAGTTGTTTGATTTAGCCGATCGTGGATGTATTACCTCAACGTCATTGTCCATCCCGATAATGCACTTTCGACGCTCGCGTGAATCTCCGGCGAGAACAGACGCACGATCGCTGTGCGTGCACGGCGTGTCTAAATTTGCCTGACCCAATGGCAAGGGGCCACTGATCTCCATCTCGTCGAAAATGAATTTCCTAGAAGCGTCATTCCGAATCGCGTAACCGCGCATTACGTTACATCGTGCCGTTCGTACACGATCAAAAATAGATTTTCCGGATGGCCGGTATCTCCGTAAAGATTTCTCACCTTTCATACTGGCACTATAATATTGGGTCATCTAAAAAGTATCCGCGGTACTTTGTCACTAGATATATGACCATCAACACACATCTAGTGACAAAAAACCGCGGATACTTTTTAGATGACCCAATATAACGAGCTCTATTTGAAAAATATCGAAGTCTAGTGCTAAAAATGACACTGTCTTTTACTCAGTGTTCCATTCTAATCCAAAGTTGTAATTATATATGCGATTTCCCATTTTTTAAATTATTATAACTACAGATGTAATTTATAAAAATAAAAGAAAAAATTACTACAATCAATCAAATTATTGCAGAAGGAAACATCATAAAAATGAAAATTATATTGAAAAGCTTAAAAAAAAAAATCCACTCTTCCTTTGCATACTTGAAAAAATTGGAAAGAAAATTGACATAGCAGAGCTAAACGTTAAAAGAGCTACATTAATTGTTTAGAAGATAAAAAAGGTACACCCACTGTCCCTCTTTTTCTAGGTCATCAGGATGATCCTTTCTAAACAAAAAAGGCGAGATGAATGCGCCGACGATGGCAAGGACGATTCGCGTGGGTGGTTTTACGTGTGTGCGTGTGTTGATTTAACGATCGCGGCTTTTGCCAATGTGAAAAGAGGAAGGTTTGTCGTGTAATAATGGATTAGGCCATCTTTCAAGTCGACCTGCGCATCTATCTTGATAAAACTCTACATAATCGCAACATGATAACGGGACCGATTTATGAGCAATTTGACCTTACGAATCACTTCAAGTAAGATACTAATCTTGTGCATTAATACATTGTTTAAGCATTATGATATATATGAAGGCTAAAATTTGATATATTTGCCAAATATGATAATAAAGTCGCGAGATAAACCATTGATTAGGATTGTATACGTTAATTTTGTAAGACAGACACAGTTTTGGATAAATAATTTCATCTGTAACTGTTATTACTTCTTTCTGTCACAAAAATAGACAAAAATTATTCCTAAAGTTTATGTTATTATTAATATAATAAGAGCAAAAGAAAAAAATTAATAAATGATAATGAAACATATTGTATTATCCGACGTCGTGAAAGTCAGATATTCGTTACTCTTGCAAATTTGCTTAAAAACTAATGTATTCTACCACGATATGTATTACCATCTTCCTGCGTTTTTTTCTCTCTTTTTTTATTAATGAACTCTCAACAATTTTATTGATATAACTGACAAGAGTTACTTTCTTACTACTTTGATTTTCGATATTACTCGCAGCGCAAAAATGAAGAATATGTATTTTAGAATTATAAGTTTTGTAATATTATATATATATTTGTTTTATAATGATGTTTGAATAAGTTTACAACATTGAGAATGACTCGAGCGGAGTCGAAACGTATGTTTTTGTCCTTTGTAATTGTTATATAAATTTTATGATTTAAATTAAACTTCTTTGCTACATTATTGGCTCTTCTTTTGCCTATATTAAAAAGAAAAAAAACACTTTCACTGGAAATTAGGAAGAGTTCTGGATAACTTTAAATTTCTATAAAAATTCTATCCAAAGATATTAAAACCCAAATCAATTTTGATTGGAATAAAAAAATATCAGTAACAAAACTGTAAAATTTCATATCTTCGAATTAGACACTTGCCGGACACTCGTTGAGAAAAAATCAATACTTATCATCAATTATGTCCAAATTTTGGAAATGGAATTCCGCGGAGTAAGAATTTCTCAGACAATTTTTGTCTTACGTATAACTTTTACGTAACGAAACAGTCGGAGAAAATCGATTAAGAGTGTAATAATACTGACAGTGGAAAATTGGACGAATGCGCGGTGAAGTCTTCCGTTCGGTCGATTCCGAGACGGTGATATTGTTATTTTGCAATAGCTCACGCAGTGCGCAACGGACACCGGTATCTTCTTAAAGACGCAATAAATTTCTATCTGCTTTCTAGACAAGCGTAAAGCAACTATTTAATGTCACGCACAATGTATTACAGCCAGAGTACGTTGCAGCCGGAGGGTTTAACGACCCGCGATTTTCCGGCGATGGTGCAGAAGAAAAAAAAAGAAGTAATCGGGCGTTTACAACGTTTGCATAGCTCTCACGATTATTATCGCACTAGATCTCGTCATTGAAAGTACGCGGCATTTTCAAACGAGCCCGAGGTCGGTGCGTCGGCATTGAGACGATAAAGTTGGCCGTGGAAATTAAGAAGGATCGGTAAATGCTTCCCGTCGATAAAGTCTGGCCAGAACTTATCGCACCTACGGCCTTGTATTTTTTTCCTGATACTTTCTTTACGACTGTTTACGATCAAGAACCGACTGTTTCTCTCGTTTACGAGTAATAGATTCCAAAGTAATCGTTGCGTAAAGCGAAGGCAAAACTCGGCACCGTACAAATATTTGCCGTTTGAGAATGGCGAGTGTAAAAAAAGTTCCCGATGAGTTTCGACTCTTAAACGAACCAACGTTTAGAGCAAATGATGGACGAACTAACTAACTAACTAACTGATGCTGCGTGCATGGAATTTGGGAGCTCGTTAATGACATGCAAATTTTATGCACACGTTAAAAGAAAACGCTATCAATGGCGAAGGATATTCTGCGTATACATTCTGACTTCGTTTATGCTCTATTTCATCATCAATACCGCGAGAAATAATCGGTACTCCGTAGAAACATATTATTATCTTAAACGGAGACGAGAATCGACCGAGAATGAAATACTCGTCTGCGTATTTAAGAGCGTTTCGATTTCCACCCTGTAATATTTAATAATATACTAATAAACGTTATATATGACATCTGCTTCATGTTTGCAATTGTCATAGACTTTGTGATACGTGAATCACAAAGCCAAAAAATAAATACATTTAATTGTAATCTTCAGAGTAGAATACGAGATTCCTGACATTGTTGAATATAAAATTAAATTTTATTACAACTGAGCTGCATTGTATTACTAATTTAATTAAATTTTAATGCATTCTCCAAACACTTTCACGTTACATAAACATTTTCATTGAATATAATGCGATGTAACGTTTAATTTTCATCTTTGATATTATGATATGATGTTACGATACGTTCTTAGTATAAGAACGTGATATGATCTCGACTAACGCAGGAAGAAAGAGAAAGCCTATCGAGTCTACACGAGCGTAAAATAAAAAGTACAGGAATTCATACAAAGCTAGCGCGATGATTCGTATACGCAATTTTGTTGTTAAATGTCATCCTCACAATTCCATATCCTTCTTACTTATTTTCCAAAAAAAAAAATATATATATATATAAGTATATGCACAGATTGAAAATCAGTCTTTCACATACGCGAATAATTAACTCACTGACACGAAATGCTCGTGACAACAGTCTTCATTTGTCTCACGTTTTGGAACAAAAAAAAAAGAAAGGTTCGTGAAAGCAACTTTGTATCGCAGTATGGCGAAGATTCTTTATGCAGCGGTGAGCTCAGAGAATGCGATCTGCGACAAGATGCGATGACAAAGTGCGCATAAATCGACGTGAGAAATCTGTTTGGCAGACGCTGATTTTAATTGCCCGCTAGCACAAATTCCGCGGTGCGCGTCACGAGATATTTTCACGAGAATTCTCTCGTAAAGTATACATGCGTACAAATGTACGCATATACATATAGAGTTACAAACATATCCGGCACGCGTCTTAGTAATTGTCGTCGGTATTCACGATTAATTGTGCCGGTGTTCGTGCGGTCTGCGTCTGCGGGACGCCGACTTAATTGGCCGACGCCTATTAAAATCCTGCCGATGACTAATCTCCCCGACAACGTTCACTTTCGTAATACGAATACTTATAGAGACACGCGTGTGCGTGCTCCAAAAATGGCGCTGGAATCCCGATTCGCGCGTCACACAAACTCGATTCTCATGAAGTATTCGATACCCTTCTCATTGTGTCATCGAGATCCGTGATTGCCTCATTTTATAACACGAGTCTCTTCTCATTTCTTCAAGGGATAATTGTTCACTGAATTTCCTGTCAGTTGCCGAATTTAATCTTCGCGATCAATCGAGTCACCTCTCTTCTTCGGGAAAAAAGAAGTGGGAGAAAAACGAGTGAAAATTAATATCGTAAGATTAGAAAAGGAATCTACAAAATCATTGAAATTTATGAGCGACGACAATATAAACTTGAAGCATAAATATAATTAATTAACACGAGGATATTTTGCAGCTTCTTCAGTCTTAGAATTCCCAAGACATTTTCATTATTTCCATTTTGTCGGCTGACATTACAAATGTGCCTTCTTACGCGGAATACAAAATGCAAGAGATAATTGAAAAAAAATATCGCATTCGAGAACACTGATATATATATAGTCGCGGTGGAATAATTAAGGTCCCGGTTGACAGAAATATTTATAGGAGAAATGTAGCGATGAAATTTGAATTAGAGAGTACAATTTCACAATTATGAAATAATTGCTCTAACGAGCGCATATGATTATGCGAGACGGAGAGATGGGTGTGTTTAATAATTATATCGGTACTTTCGAGCGTTTCGCCTGTGAGAGATATTAATCGCTTTCAATCTCCACGTTATTCACGATTCTAGCAAAGAGATTCTAATCCCATTGAAATAAATATTGTATGAGTTATTCAGTTTACGCTACTTATATACTGTCTACATGCTGTCGATGAAACTCGATGATAAAAGTTAATGATATTGCAAATACTGCAAAATCATTTTTTTCCCGCAGAATCATATTTCACGGATTTCGATATTAACGGCGTGAGTGATTAATAAATTTTTGGCAGACACGATAAGTAAGTATAAAACATTGGGCAATTAGAAAGACATAACTTAATACAATTTGTGCAATTTGTCGAATAATATGTTTCTCATTAATACGTTTCTCAAAATGCGACAAATTTTGACACACGTATAAAAAATATCGTTTTCTTTTTCATTGAAATAAATTAATAGATTATTAAATCATTTTTGTATACTTTAAAATGCAAAGAGATTCTCATATTCAAATTTTCATGGTATAATTATTATCTTAATTATCATTCAGTAGGAATATGTTTGATACATTGCGATTGGAAGGCGAATGCGCGCCCACATGCATAAGCAAGGTAACATTATACATGTATAGTAAAGATAAAATGAATATAGAGCGAACTCGATACGGCGAATGAACTGGTGGGACACGCAAAGGTGAATTAGGATACCGGAGGATACCGTTACGATAATGGTGAAAGTAGAGACATCCCACTTGTGCTGAGCTTCACTGTGCGTCAGCATGCGGTTCGAAGATTAGCATAATTATCGCAATTTCGCGTAAAGATACCTCGCGGTTGTCTCATTCGGGAAGGGCCATTGTACCTAGTTGTTCTCTATAAAATATTCTTATTCAGAATAATCTTGAATAGTTCTTTAATAAAGCTTCGACAATACGCGGAAAAAAACAACAATAGCGAATAGAAAAATCTTAATCATAAAAATAAATGTTCTTATATTTATTAAGATATATTTTTAAATATCTTTAAAACTAAAAAGCAACTAAAATGAATTAATTTAACGAGCAAGTGCTTATTGTACTTAAGAACATAGTGATATAATAGCGCGTATAATATCTCGACGTCTCATTAATTTATTTGCCGATAATATTTTTTATAAATTTCATCTTTCATTCTTTCGAGGTTGAGTTTATATCACCGTCACGAACTAATTTTCCGAATGCACTCACGTGCGTGTATCATCGCCCGCAATTGAAACGGAGGAAAACGCGTAATTAGCATGAGACTTTGGCTCGGTCGTCGTAGCTCGTCAACGTCTCGTCTACCTACTTTTTCCAGTACTGGAGCCCCAAATGCGATCATACGAGGATATGAAATCGATGTCAACGCCCTCGCGAAATTGATCGATCGCAGAAATACGAATGTCACCAGTTCCTGCAAGCGTTCGAGTGATATCATCGACGATGATGATCGAAAACGTGGGCGAGAGTACCGTTTATGCTTGAACGAAAAGACAAGTCCCTATTAGAGGAATTATTGTAAAGAATGATATGTAATGTATATATAGAAAATTTATTTAAATTGGCTTACTAAATTAAACTTATTATAAAAAATTATAAAATGACATATTATATCGTATTAGAGTGATTGTCTCTCTGGTTATTGCAAGATAAAAATCGAAAGACACTTTGTACTCGATACCAATAATGGTTGCTAACAAATCGCAATAATCAAGAAATAAAGTTCTAAACACTTCAGAGAAAGAACACTGATTAATTCATAATATAAATATTATAAATGCTACTGGAAGCTTATTTTTCCCGTTAAAACGGTTAAATCTGCGTTGACCTTTCCATCTAGCATAACGAGATCTAAGATTTTTAAAAGATAAGGAGCTACCGTATACCGACTAAGAAATTGTTATTTATAACGTGATAATAATAGAACATGAGATAATCCTTCATTCTAAATTCATATCTACCTTTAATGTTTTTAGAAATAAAATGGCCTGATCGTGAAAGAATTATTGATATGAATCGTAAAACATAATTGAAGAAGAATAGAACATCTAATAGAATTTTAACTATGTCTAAAACTTGAGAATGAGAACGAATAAATTGCGATGCGATCAAATGGTATAGATAGTATATATAAAGAAAACATAAAAAAATCTTAGATATTTTTTTTTTCTGAAATACAGGTATAATGACTGATCATAAATTTTATATTGTAATTTCAATGTTTTTTAAGTTCTCCTTCTAACAGAATGTCGTAACACTTAACTATTAATCATTTGCAATGGATACTCGGAAACATAATAATCCATGTAAGAATCGATTGTGTAAATAATAAAGTTTCAAAAATATCGGCGCATCGGGAATGCGGATCCGCAACAAGAACTGTGCGTTCGGGATAAATGAAATGGCAAGGATAAATGAAATACCGGGTTCGCGATCGACCGAGATAATCGAACGCTCCTCTAACGGTGCTACGTTCGCAGATTTACGCACCATCCAGCCAACCTGTCAACCGTCTTTATCAGGACGAACTCTATATCTTTATCTCGCGGCATCTCTTATCACTCTATCTCGTGCAGCATTGCTCGATGCGCACTGCTAACGGTGCGTTATAAAGAGGCACTAACTTATTGTTAATTACACTATACCATTTTATTGTCATTTTATTTACAGTACCTATATCATTAGAAACTATTTCAATGTCAAAATAGTTCATTGATATGTATACATTGAGAAAGAATACCTGCTCGAGAAGTATATCAAAATTAAAATCAATATTCGATTATTATGTTTGTATTTAAAATTTTCTTCATTTATATCTCTTCCTCGAATACATCATTTGAACGTATCGAAATTTATTCGTGCTGATTCTCGAGTTTTTACTATGAGATACGAATTTTACTCTTACTATACATACTGTAGTATTATTTACAATGATTATATTGCGTTGCGGTCCAATAAAGATAAAATCCAAAAATTTGCAAAAAATTGCAAAAAATATAAATTATTTTACATTATGTATCAATCTTAAATCATTGGAAAATCGTGTAACGTAAATATGCAGGAAACGAGGGATCTCTTATCTACCACATGTAAAATACAATGTTGCAGCTGCGATCTCTCGATGGCGCGAGGAAAGAGGAAAATCTACTCGGGATAGTAATTCATCGGTGGACGTATAAGAGGCACATGGTGAGCAAGGCGTGGTGGACATTACAATTTCCGCGAGAGTAATTTCGATCCGGACTGGTTAAGGAAAGAATTACGCTCTCAGAATCGGTGTATCAGACCAATCTATAGGCGAGCACGTGCCTGTTCCAGAAACTGCATCCATTGCGGCACGATAAATCTCGCGAGCGAATTTTCGCAACGATGAAGCGCCCGCTGTCAGTCTGACGTTAGTCATTCTATTATGCTTCTCTATTAACCGTGGTGAAAGAAGATACATCGCGGTGAATCCAGTATGATACGCAAGTCTTTACACTAACAATAAATCCGAGATGTATGCACACTTATAAAATAAAAGAGTCACACGGAACAGGCAAGAAGAAAAAGTAAATTTCACTTGTTCGTAAAAGACGATTTCTTAGCAATCATGCGAACAACATCAATCAAATTTAATTTTCAGATTTCATTGAAATTTTTGTAGAAAAAAAAAATGTCTGGTACTACCAAGTAAACGATTTAATTAATTAATTAACAATTAACAATTTTTTCGTCTATTTAAGTATTATAATATAAGATAAATTCATTCATTAAAATTAAAGGAAAATAACTATTTTACCATTCTCTGAACAAAAAGACTTAATTTCAACGTTACCTTCTCGTATTACAGAAGCTAATGATTGATGGGAACACATGTTTCAAAGGATTCACAAATTTACCTTTGATACCGCGCCATAAATCCAAGCTTACGGTTATTCCAATAAAGCGATTTCTCTTTAATCGATTTCGATTGAAACCCCTGTGATCGATGCGCGTGCCTGAAGTTTGCGAACTTTCGGGAAACATAATTAATTCAACGAGAGAAATTAACCGCATTCTGATCAGGCTCGCCTCTTAGGCCTTCCCCTCCTTCTCCCCCCCGATATTTCCGATCGTCATTGATTGTGCACGAGAGAGCCGCTCCCGGACATGCGGGATAATCACACAGGCGAATTTTCGTAAATGCCAATAATCGATACGACCGTACGTAGACATTACTCGACATTCCGCACGATTATGGCATTACCGTATCACTTTTTTCCTCGATGTGCCGCACCGAAACACACGCGGAGAACTAACCAAATGCTCGTAGCAATTACTCACTCGACTCGCGAACCTCGATCAGCTGTAGATCGATAACAAAGGTTATCCACGCCATCAATCCCGCTGTTATTACGTTATTATTATCCCCGGTCTCTGGCTTACGTTGCACCGCACACGGGAAGATAAAAAAATGCAATGCGGGCGCACTTATCCCCGGATGAACAATTGCATGGCTGCGCTAAACTATCGTTCGGTTATCTCCTCTCTCGGGATACCAGATAGAGAAAGAGAGACAGTGTATGTGTGCGCGCACATTAATTCGCGGAAGTTTAATCTTCGTGAGCAGAAATCAAATGAGATTATAATAATCAAGTTAGGATATTAATAATCACAATAATTAATTTTCCTGATACTGATTTAATCGATCGGCACGCCTTCTCGATGACACACGATTCTGATTGAAAAATTCTACAACGCGTTCTTATTTTTATTTGCGCAAGAAACTTAAACATCTTGAAAATTATCTTATATGATCATGCATACCGATACCGCGTGTGAGAAATATTAAGCGTACATACACAAGTACAGACACGTTACAAAATACGTCAAATTAATATATTACAATAGCCGTTCATTCGTTTTATCAAAAACAATACACTTTAGCTGTGGAAAACATTGCAACATTTTTCACAAAAGCAAATTATATTTTACTACAACTACGTAAAAAACAAAAAAAAATCTGGAAAAATATATAATCGTTATAGAATAAAACAATAAAAAAAATTTCTCAACTCGTGAATTTTTAGCTAATGTTTTAATTCCCGAATAGTTCCTTTAAGAATCTTGTTGTGTGCGAGAAATGTGTAATACAAAAGTGTAATTAAAAAAAGATCTTTATTTCTTCGATGATTATTAAGATTACAATATTAAGATGCTGTGCGATATTACCGCGATAACTTTAACGGGTCGACGACTGACTCCGAGAGTTGAGTGAGACAAATGGTGTTTTATTTATCGCACTTCGCTGAGGCGTCGCCTAATAATTTACAAATGAGTCACTTAATCCCTCGACTGGCATCATATGTGGCCATTCACTCTCTCGCGGCACGCAACGCCCGTTCCATTTCCTCGTGTCATATTTTTCACGAACGCACATATCGAGAAGGATATTAAAGAAACATTGGCGATAGAATATCACGGAGAATCTCGTCTGGCGCCTTCCTTATGACCTGCGGTTTGCTCGGTCATATTTCAATCATACGACCAACCAATTTCCAAGATGGAAAAAGAGATGGAATGAAACGCGGCATTTTGTTTCCGTGCGTACGCGACGAATCGCGAAGAGAGAACGTCGCAACGTCGTTTATTCGTTTCTCACACACCCTCTCAATCGAGAAGATAATAAGGCAACGTTAATTATAGCGAACTTAATAGCTCATGCGGCGTAAATTTATGGATTTGACGAGAAACTCTCTCGCGGCGCGGAAAACGCGCAACCGACGCGAAAGGAAAAATGAATCACCGTGTCGGTGACCTGGTGCCACAATTTTACTTCTCAAAGCACAAGATTGATCTCATTCGTGCTTGGTAACATACACAACGCACGTACACAACGCATAACGTACATGTACAGAAACAATCACTCAGGGATACGGTGAGTTTCACGACAAATAAATTATCCGATTAAAACCGATTAAAACGTTCGTGAAGCGAGTCGTTCCTCACTTTGCCGAGAAACGAAGTAAGCCATTGACTCTAGACAATGCAATGGATATTTGCATAAATATGTGAACGGCGTGTGCTATACGAAGACGACATCGTATGCACAATAAAAATAATGTTACGGAACGCCGACGATTTCCGCGGAATCTTGCGCAAAAATATTGTAAACATAAGTCGGGACTCGACGTGAAAACGGCAATAAGAAATAGAAAGAAATAGAAACTGGAAATTAATGTGCGTGAAAAAGCACACTGTATTGTACGCAAAGAACAATTTATCATTCAAAATCGTAGTTGTGCAGTGTCCTAATTTTATTTTCATTTCCCGATCCTCAGAGGTTGCTGCTACAAGTGACTTCTGCACTTTGCAAAACGACATACAAGTAATACGATAGATTTTGGAAAAGCAACAAGGCAGGTGTAAATCATGGGACACTATGAATATATTACTTTCTCTCACGCAAGCAGCTTCGGCCTTTACATAGCTATGAATTGTCCACGTGAATACGCGGTTGGCGCAACTCGGCTCGAAATGAAATTTACATTAGAATATGCTACGGTAGCGCATTTAGTCGTAGACGAGGTGTCGTCGTGAGCGAGGTGTCGTTGCGCAACACACCTTAAATTCGCAGAAACACTCGGGCAAGCCGGTGTGTAACGATGATGTACGTTTAAGTTACAGTCGATTAGATTACGGACGGCAATGATTTTTCTTTTTGCGGTGAACGGAAAGAACGGACGAACGGACGGACGAACGGATGGACGGATGGACGGTGCGTCGGCACACACATGATACAATGGTAAGCAGATTTGCATAAAAATACCTGCAACCGCTGCATAATGCGCAGCCGTGCGGCATACCTCGAAGGACCTTGACGAGGTGAGACCTTCCTGACGTCAACAGCTGCGCTGTATGCGAGAGTGTGTGCGTGCCTACGCACTTTTACGATCGTGTCTCTCGCCTTCTGTGATTGCGGCGCCGAGCGGTACCCAAAAACGGAAAGCGATCCGAACGAATATCCAAAACTGATGGATTATTTAGAGATATGTGTTTTTCGTTTGTATTGTTTTATTAAAGTAAATAAAAACACAATAAAGTTTCGCACAAAACAGGGAGAGATATGAAAAGATAGAAAATACTATTCAAACGACAGATGTGTCGTGTCAACCGACAAAAAGTAAGTTCAATCAAAATGATTCTCGAGAAATTGAATTGACAAAATTGCGTAAATCATGAAATAATAAAATTAAGAGATTCTCTCCCCCCCCCCTCCCCCCAAAAGACTATAATAATAACACTATTCAATATAAAGAAATTAGAATGATTAGATCGTCAAGAGATTATATTGGTACACACTTCTTTCTGCTGTGCATTGTTAAGATAAATGGCATACGAAATGCTGACATCGACTAGGTCGAAACAAACAACGACGTTAATAAATCGTGATAGACTAGAACGATTATGATCTTTAGTAGATATACTCACTGATACACATGTTTCTTTCGCGCAAGGATCTACTGTGAAGTCATAAGTGGCACATAGAATAATAAAACTTCCCACGAGATTACAGCCGCACGTTGCGCGAAGCGTATCGCGCATCCTTGTGCTTCTTCCCAGAGATACGCCAAGCATTCGCGACAGGCAACACGTGATTCAATAATCGAGAGACTCGTCGTTCGTGAGGAATACCACGTATCTTACATCCTGTTACCGCGATCGTGTCCTAGGAGTCAATGTGTCACGAGTATCTTCTTCATTCAATTGCGCAATTCGTTAAGTAATCACAAATTAAAAACAATTCTTCAAGATAATCTGCAGATTCAAATCGATCCAACCTTAACCTATCGCAAGCTAAAGTTTAAAAAGTTATCCTTTTATTGAGACTTTAAACTTTTTTTGCAAAACAAATCACGAGGGACAATCTAATAATAATTTTAATAATTTTAACGATATGAAAAATGAGCGTTTTAGGCAGGAAAAACGATATACGACGATCGGATATTATTTCGACGAGCGAGATATAATTAATGTTTTTCTTTTTCTCACTCGAGAGACACTTTCTCTCACCATACGCAGTCTTTTTTCACTTTTTTTTTTTTTCGTTTCCACCGCAGTGTAGTCTGGCCTTCTCTCTGCCTGAAAGCAGCACGTATTGCGCGCGAGCGAGGTGCAAGGCAACATCGAAAATAGCCACTCGACGATCTACCACAAAACCGCAGGGAAAAGCTAACTGACTCCTCCCTCCCCTCCCCTCCTGTCCCCCTGAATTTCTAACGACCGGCGCATACACGTAGCCGGGGTCGATACTCCAGTATTCCAATACCGGTGGCATGGCGGTTCGAGTATACCGATCAACTCGTCCTTGACGTGCCACGACGACGACACATGCGTCTCTCAACATGGGGAGAGATTGACGACCGCATCGACAAATGGGTGCCGACCGCGTTCCTAAGTGTCTGTCCTGGGTGTTCTTCGCTCATGCACGACGGATGAAGATCGATGTGTAAAATCGGAAAACGCAGTTGACGATTGAGGCGTTAATCCTCGAACACTTACTCACGAAAGATTACACGGAACCTGCGATCGAATATCTGCCGCACGCGGTAATTGCCTTGAAGAATAAATTAGACACGCAATATGAAATTATCAGGTATCCACCATAAAGGAGAAAAATCATTGTCAGATTTCAATCGAGGAATATTAACTCCTTGGATATTAACTCCGAAAATCGATAAATTCTGTTCAGCCAGTATCAGCGTATAGATTGTCTACATTTAAGAATTATATTTATCTTATCTGTCTATAAATAAAGGAATACTTTCATTAATATTTCGATGCATTAATCAAAATCAGTATTTCTCGTTCAGTTATTTAATGTTATAAATGATACAATCATGATAAAATAATCACGCATATCAGTATTTGGTTAATTTACGCAATCATTACACCATTAATCTGCTTGAACAAACCATGCGATGCGCATTGTAAAATCTGCGCATATAAAGGCTAGTTTGCAAAATTATCGCTTTGCAGTCAGGTTGTAAAATATATTGTAATGCTGTTCGCGCTATATATATGTGTGCTATGAGCGATGGAAAGTTGCTTTTAATTGCCTGCACAAACACACAACGTCGCAAATAAAATACGATCATGATAACTCATTGCAAGTATCATTGCACATGAGGAAGTATGAAGAAGAATGAAAGACGATCGTATTGCGTATATCTCTAATGAGACGTGCATAATCGCAAAGATAATATAATGACGCATCAACCAGTGACTTATATGAGGGTTTTTTTTTTAGTTAAATTATATATTTCGACAGATTCTCTTTTTATTAGCGATTTCAAGAGTTCATCGAATAATCACTATCAATGTATGCCAAGGTATGCGTGTTAAAATGTGTGCCACTTCATCAATGAGTTACTGGGTTACAATGAGGCTGAGAACTTTCTATTTATGTTATCAATTGAACCAATATTATCGCGGTTTTCGTAAAAATGTATTGAAAACACAAAAGATATTTGATAAATTAAGAAACGATTGCAACAGTATAATTGGTATTCTTCTCTCTCTCTCTCTCTCTCTCTCTCTCTCTCTCTCTTTCTCTCTCCGTAATTACATTTATAAAAATTTTTATAAATTGTAAAATCTAAAAAATTTTAATAGTTACACAAATTTAAATAATCTAAATGTTTCCGAATATGATAATTAAAAGATCTAAGAATTCGTGTTCGAAAAAGAGTTAAGAATTTGAAGGATCAAAGGAGCTTCAAACCTAAGGAAATCCAAGAATCTGTTGGTGTTAAAATCTTGGGATTAAAATTCCAAAGATTCAACGGCTTGAACACAAGTCTCTCATTCTCTTTCTCATCTTTCTCCTCTGATTTACAGAATCATTTAAATGATAATAGATTCTTATCTCACAAATAAAAAAATCAATTTATATAAAAATAAATCATATATTCGTAATTTATTCTAATAATATAAAACCTCTTGAGAAACTCCTATTCAAAGAAAAGAAATTCATTTGTTGTACCACGTGTAAATGATAATAATATTTACGCGTGGTCAATTCTATTCATTGGTATTATTTTCCTGCTGTTATATACCTGCTGTTTTTTCGCAACTCATAATTTCGAAAAAGATTTTAAACACATAAGACGCGCGTCCACCTATACCTTTCACGTACGAACGTGCGGCAATCTCATGATTCTATGCACGATTAAGATTCTCGTGCAAGATTCTCGTGAATCGGTGCATGATTAAGTATAGCTACGGTGTCATTATCTTCATTGATATTTCTATCGAATGAGAGAAAGAGAGAGTTTGTTTCTAATATTACGGCTGAATTACGAATGAGGTCAAATTTGCAAATATTATCGATAATTAACGTACGTGTGCATGTCATGTGTCGAATGTCGCACAAATCAGAAATTCGCGAATGCTATCGTATTTTACTTGTATAATAAATCATATTGCTTGATTAGTGGCCGTTCTTATTACATACATTTTAAATTTTTATTGAAATATATTCGTTGCTTTTCTTTTTACCATCACATGGATTGAAACTATTCAAAAATAAAATGTAATCGAAGTGTATTAGAGAGGACAGAATTTTCTTTTTTAATTAGAGTGAAAATGCTCATATATTTTCAAAACAAATTAATAAAGTCGTGGCTTATTTTGAGCTTATAATTAAATTGACTTTAAATTAATACAATTAACAATGTAAATACTGTATAATAATCTAACATTTAATAAAATAATATTTAAAAAAATATAAAATTACAAACATTTCGGCTTACAAAGTCTTCTTCAGAGTGTATAAAGTAAAAATATACTAAATATATTAAATTAACGAACCAATTAGATAACACCTTTTTCCTTTTTTTAAAACACTTTCGCTAAAGTATTGCTGTAACATCTAAAAGTTTAGCTAGATGCAGATCTGAAAATAATTTTGTTGGAGCATCAAAATAATTACGTAGGAATCTCAAGCAAGATGAGCAATGCTGCAAAAAGTTTTGACATTCTAGCAACTAGTTGAGCATCCTATATAATAATTTTGATAGACCAACAAAATTATTTTCAGATTTATATCCAGTTAAATTTTTAGATATCAAAGCAAAACCGCGTCCTTTCCGTGTACTATTTACAAGACAATTAAAATGCAAATTTTTTTAGGTATTGTTATGTATCAATTGTAATTGGATGACGTGTTGTTTCATAGAAATTTCATAGAATTATAAATACCTTTTACTGAAAAAAAAGAAACAATCTGCGAAGTGAAATAGTGTATGCCTTGTATAACCATAGTCATTACGACATTATTGATATTCTTTCCCGTAATAGAGACGATTTTCCAAAGATTATACTGACGAGTCGTGAGAGAACCTTGACTCTCTCCCGCGTCGTCTCTCAACCGTCTATCATCGTTACGTAGAACCACGACGTGAACATACGATATGTATACGTCGGTTGCGAAATCACGAATGCGTTAGGAGTGCAGAACGCGGTACGCGGAATATTTTCTCGAAGCAGAGATAAAGAACTTTGCGAATAAAGCATCGGCATCGATTGTTGCTTGTAGGGTAGGACATCCAAAAAGAAGCAAACTCGCTCACGAATGTGTCGCGCGATGAGAGTTTAGATGCGCTTTTAAGATTTAACTCTCTTTCTCCCTCCCCCCTCTCTCTCTCTCTCTCTCTTTCACGCTGCCGGGAGATTGCGGAACGACGGGCCTATATACGTGTGTCGGCAATATTGCGACATCGCTAATGCATCGTGAGTGCAGAATGCAGCCGTGGATGCACTGCTAAACTACCATGGTAAAGACAAATAGCGAGTATACGGAGAATCTACTCCCTCAAACAGAAGTTCGAGATGCCAATGCGAATTTTTAGCGTTCATAGGATCGTGCATTACAATAGCGACGCGTGGACAATACGCAAATAACAATTTATATGGCTGTGATGTCTTTGCGATAAATACAAAAATCAGTCACAGTCATATATCATTTAGATAAAATAATAAAATATTGACATAATGTAGATGCACTGCTATAAAAATGATTGTAGATTTTCATAAAACATCGTATCTAAGAATAAAAGAATACAATAAGAATACAATACAAAGATATGATATATATCTATCAATCACATGCGATCATAATTGATTTAATATCCAGTTTAATTATCAGATTTATGTTTTCATTTAAAATATTTACGAAAAACTTCATTCAAATAAATATTTTTGAAACAAACTTTCATTATGCAGTGCAGAAAGGAAACATGTAATGCATATAGATCGTTGACTATAAGTATTCTGCTAGAATGCTCGCGGAATAATAAAGGAAACAGGAAAAGAGTTTTGGAATTTACGACTCTATCCTAGTAATACTTAAGGAATACAATCGATATATATCTTGACAGCATTCATTTGTATATTTACATTGTAACGAACAGATGTAATTACGGAAATATCTTTGCCAAGTATTTTTCATTATGTTATCTGACCTAAAAGTCCACACACCATTAAATTACAAAATACTTGTTTATCTCTGTTAATTCATTGCCTCTATCTTGATGGCATACATTTTAATTGTTTTTTAACGAGCTTTAAAGAGATCTATCTATTCTATCTTTCAATCATGTGTAAAACAAAAATGTTCTCACAGTCAGTCATTTTTAACTTAATCATTTCGAAGCTTTAAAGAATTCAAATTCATGTTTAGAAATATTGTCACAACATATTACACATATATCGCAAAAGAGATTTCACAGCAATCATAATCGCCCTAACAACACGAAGAAATGAAACAGAAAGAATGTATTATCACCATCGATTTATTCTACTGAAGAAATGCGAGAAATATTTGTATGCGAAAAATTTCTGACGGAATCCCGCGACAGGAAAGAGTACAATCATACGTCGATAGCCGGTATTGCAAAATCACTAATGCATGGAGTTGTGCAGAACTACACCGCGGATACAACGAGAAATACAAGCGGTGAATCCTCTTTTGCGTGTACCTAAGCATCATTCCCTGTCACTAAGAGACAATACGGCGATGGCGATTGTCTCACGTGTATATCGCTTGCATTTTCTCATGTGATGTTTGATCACTGTCGTATAAACGTTTTCAACGAACAACACGTTCCTAACGACATTTCAAGGTTTTGTTCTTTTTTTTTCTCCTCTTAACTACTCTGTTTCCATGCACGCTTTACTGACCATCTCCCAGGAAAACGCGTGGCCTCTTTTTTTCAACATTTCTATTCGCGATTGCTAATTTTTATCTCTTAACGAGCGCGCGAAGGCGATATGTTATTACACACAGAATGGCTCTCACGATAAATTATAAATATATATACGTACATTATTATACAAGAGTGCGAAAACCGACTAAAAGCAATAACATTTTTCAATGCGCTTTAACTCGGCCGTTGAACTCGACGGGAAAAAAAATCTCGTTACACGCGTTTGCGTGCACCACGCACCGGAAATTTATCGAATTCCATTACGTGAAGTAATACGCAGAAGTCTTTACGATTGAAGATAACACGGGCGTAATTCAATAATGCGCCAGCAAGCGGCAACCATATGAGGTTATCGATTATCTTTCATTTTTTTACGAATGAGATGCTAAAAGAATATTTCTTTTAACTATATTATTTAATAATTCTTACGATTATTTATGAGCAAAAAGTATTCTAATAGTCTCTGAGACTTAACGGACATGGCTTAAGATCTTTTTCCCTCCGCGAAAATCCCAAACTGGCAACGAGAATTCTTATGATCATTATATTCAGGGAACGAAGTTATTCATTTCGAGCGGGTGTAGATAGACGAAGAAGGGATAAATAATTTGCGAGATAAACGGACACATCGCCGATTCACCGCTGGAATCTGAGGAATCTTGACGCAGGAGCCAGGTAGTCTCTCGCACGCGATTCTGTCTTACAATAAATACCTCAGCACACCCAGTTTTTCTTAATTATTTAAGTCATCGCGTACGGTTACGCAACGATGCGTAGCTAATCGCGATCTTATGATTCTCACTAGCTTTTCCTCGTTTGACGTTCGACCTTACCGATCGATATTTCTTTTTCATCACACGCGCAATCTTGGTAAACCTTCCGTTGCGGAAAAAAAAAACAAGTTCACGTTCAGAATTTGCACAATTAACGTAGAAATATCAATCGAAAATTTAATAGTTTAAGGCATTAAGCGTAATATAATAATACAATGATAAGCTGTGTGCAAAAAAAAGATCTAGTCTTTATTAAACACGTGCACAAAGTTTGATCGTCGTTCTTATAAATGACTCTAATGTTTTCGTAAAATGCACGCAAATAGCTCGTGAACAATTCTGAATATATATGTGAGCGATAGATTTCCTATAACGAAAGTTACGACGGAATTTGTGACGTGCCACATGGAGCGTGAAAGCGTTCACGAATACAAATTGCCATATGTACTCACGTGTAAACGTACGTATGTGTGTTGTGTGTGTGTGTGTGTGTGTGTGTGTGTGCGAAAGATTACACTTATCTGTATGGGCGTATATCGGGCGTAAAAGTCTATTGAAACATTCCCTTTTGTTTTCGATCACAAAAAGTCTCACAACCTTTAAAAAAATAACTTCCAACAGAGTTGTGAAGTTGATTTCAACGTCCATTCATAAACATTTAAATATTGATCGGTGCAACAAGTATGTAATTAATTTATAGTGCGTAACGCAATACTACATGAATCACACATCATTTCTCTCTTCTTCCTTTCTCATGCTATTGGATATAATTTATTTATACTATGCTACGTTAAATTAATAACACTTTCACACTAAATATTGCAAATTTAGCTAATACTGTATATCTAATTTGTATTTATTCATATTAATATTAATATTAAACCCTCAAAAATATACAAAAGTATTGAAAAGCGAATATTACAGATGGATTTATCTTTTCCAAAAGTTTCGCACTTCTCACCATTTTTCTTTATTATAGATTCTAGTTCATACATTATTGTTATTATACTACTATTATTATTATTATATTTACACTTATAATCACGATAACAATTCAATATCGTAAAAAACTTTATGTAATTTACGAAAAAAAAAACAATGAGAAATATGAATAAAGAATTCGCTTTTAAAGTACCGTTTCCAATTTGTCGTCACATTTGTCAGAAGAAAATATAAAAAATGTATTACACCCGCTTGTATGATTTACGATGAATGAACTTGCTAATAACGGTACATATGTGCAGACAGTGAAAAGATCTTTTCTTATTTCGTTTTCTTCTTATCGAGAAGAATGATCGTTTTATGATGAATGACACAATATCCAGTTCCGTTTTCCTTCCAGAAGAATTCTTTCTCGAACTGAAAAATAATTACAACAAAGACTACCAATAATTCTTTCTTTTTAAAAAGAAAATCAAGAAGACGAACATTACATAAATATTTCTAACAATCCTCAAAAGTGTTTATAACACACCAACGTAATAAAAAATACATATGTAAGAGAGGAGAAAACTTGATATTGCATTAACGTCGTTTCACGCGCAAAATTATTATTTTTGGCAAAGAGAAGAAACCTAGATCAAAGCCATGACAAATGTCCAACAAATTTTTCTCGTCAAATCGGACGTTAGCCAATCGTATGAGACAAGATAGATCAAGATTAATCGCGCTTCGTTTTTATCAGACGCTCGTTATCATATTACGCTCGAGCAGAGTGCGTCTCGTCAATGTTACATTCCTTCCTCCTTGTGCGGACAACCGCTGCATTAAGTAATCGATCGTGGCAAACGGCAAGAGACAATTAATCGTGCAACATGGAGAACGCACACTAGTCCGCGCGCATGGGCACGCACGCAGGAATGTGCGTGATGTGCGTAACGTCGGCAATCAGGGTCGTGATTGCACTACACGGGAATCAAATTAGCATTGAGCACCGGCCGTCTCTCGCCATTAGAGCCACGATGGACGGAAAGGTATACAGAGAACGATAGTCGTATTTGTCGCCGATCGGGTGGAGACACGGCGAACAAGTCCGGTGTGGCTTTTACGTAATGTTTTTATCCTTGCTTCTCTGTAGATCTCTGCTTATGCGCGGCGACGAATCTTTGGTAACTTCAGAATAAGATAGCAGGAGCGTTTGCGTAAACACATCCCTATAAAGAGTAACTTTTATTCTAGGAAAATACTGAAGCCAATTTTACTTTTACTCGTAATCGTACAAACCTCACAATTTAGTAAAAATTGCATAAAAAAATCTTGTTTAGACTTTTCGTGTCATTTTAGATGTTATTCATTTATAAAATTTAATTATTTATATATTGATTTTAATTATTTATATAATTAAATCATTGATTGAAGACTATTATCGACAATCCATCAAGTTTTGATTTTATGATTGACAAGTATTTCTAAACCTTAATCACGTTAAATTAGACCTGTTGCTCGTGAGAGATATCGTGCACGAGGTGCTGCAGATATGCACGTGCTTCTGTAAATACGCGTTAAATTATCCAAGTGTATGTTTGCTGTCGAGAGGCAACTCTGTCAAGGAGATAAAAGTCTCTGACACGCAAATGCGGAAAGCCTTCGAGAATCAATCGCCCCATTGTCTGATTGGAAACAGATGAATAGGAAATGAGATAATAGATACTACTTAAAGCGTTTATCGTGTTTGACGAGAGTCTGGTATTTGGTATGCTTGTGTCAAAAACGTGACAGAAAGGTGCGAGAAATAGTTAGAATTCCAATTTTTTATTTCAGAGATAAATAGACTTAGAAAAGATATATGCGTTGCGTAATTACTGTTATTAAAAGAATTTTATATTCAATTTCAAAATGAAAAATTTTGTATTCCATATCATAATTTAAAAAGTTTACTTTAAACTAAGAATCTCATAGGACCGTACATGTGAAATACACAATCAAGGAGAAAAATACCTTAAAAAAATGCCTTTAAAAAATTATATATATTGACTTTCAATTTGATCGGAGCAACTTGAGCGAAAATTCTTGAGCATGATTCTTGAAAAGTGAAATCAAGATTATTTGAGTGATAAACTTTAGAGATGACGCCCGTCATCCTTAAAAAAAAAGACGTGATCTGAAATTTCGGATTAAAAAAAATTGAAGTAATTTTATTGAATTTGTTACCGCTCGTTACACACCTCCAAGCGTGATATAAGTCCGTGCAGTGAAAGCTTTGCCAACTTCAGAACCACGAATTACTTCCTGAAAATTTTGCTTGACTTTTTTTTTCAATTTAGTGAAACATACACACACAAGCATGTGAAAACACGTGTAGTACATTGCCTCTTTTTAACGTCCTACTTTTGTTGCCAAAATTACTGGAAAATGTCGAAATACGCTTACTTAAGAGTCTGTTAAAAATCGTAACAGTGCGATGAAGTTATTAACTATCACGCGAGTATTGCAAAGCGCGAGGAATTTCTAAGATTCAAAGTCGCGGCATTCGGCAAAATCGAAACTTATCATACGTCATTATTCGCCACGTTCGCACTTCGACCATTTACAAGCAGCATTTCTCGAATTGCCGCCGCGTGCGGCATAATTATGGGACATTAGCAGCACGCGCGGCACGCACAAACGAATGCAGTGCACAAAGATCCCGAAGAGTCGACGGACAAAAAGCATCACAAATCGACGACTGATTTTACAGCCATGACTTGCGTTATCTGTCTTTTCTATATAATAATAGGACAATATTCTAGAAAAATATTCTAGATCTTCTTTAGGTTTATTAACTTTCATAATCAACAACTACCGATATCTTGAAAAAAATATTTGCAATCGATCTGTGGTTTTCAATAAAGACAACGGTTGAAATTTCGGCAGATAATTTTGGTGTCCTTGTTTAATGTCACCTCTCAAAAAAAAAAAAAATAACATCGTAAGAACATTATGACGTTGGTCATAATATTTTCAGCAAATAGTCTTCGCAGAAAAATACTATTTATTACAGAAGAGAAGTTTCATGCTAATGATGGAATTCCAATTGACAAATGGAAAAAAAATGAAATAAAACATGAATACATAAGTCGAAAGGTAAAAAAAAATTATTATTGAAGATAATACTGTAAAAACTCACAATCATTATTCCGTCATTCTAGAACAATTATGCCAATACACACATTTCATTTAAATTATTAAAACTTTTCCTTTTTTTAGTTGAAAATATAATAAATAATTTTGAAAATTAACAAAGCAAACAAATCGAAAGAAGCTTACGAATAAAGAATTAAATTGTTTTCTATAAAATTTTATGACGCGTAAAATTACTCAATTTTACTGACTCATTGATAAAATCGACTATAATGATACATCGCCTTTTTTAAGAAACCCGATATTAATATGTATCATCGCGACTCAACATCGTTCCGGCAATATTCTTTATCTCGGCTTAATTGACTCAGCCTGTAATGAAAGTCAGTCTAGAGATATATATGCGTAAGAACGCAAAGATGTATACGTAGTAATTGATAGGTGCGTGATGCACCGAGATTCAATAAAGTACAGGTAAATATAACTGGTATAACTGCGCGGCCTAATCATATCGCGATAAACGTGGAGATCTAATTTGAGCATTGCTTTCTCTCGTTCACATTACGAATTATCTCTCCCAGCCATTCATATGTTCGATGATCAAACAATCGTATAATTTACATATAACTCGTACAGTGAATGAATCTAAAACCTCGTTTAAGAGTTATTCAATCCTTGTTTCGCATTTACTTGGGTAATCATGTACGATTAACAAATTATAGTTGTACAAAGTTATATGAAGATAAAGTATTAAAAGTATCCGCGGTTTTTTGTTCAATTTTTGAATGAAAAAATCGCGGATACTTTTTAAATGACCCAATAAATTGTATTTTAAAATATATATTTTTATATACAATTTAAATTATTTATTAAAATTAACTCGTTAAATTAGGCTATTAAATACCCATATATCCCCTGCATGCATATCAAGTTCAAACAACTTGATTTTTGAATTTTATTTATTCTTTGATGCAAATATTCACATCTATAATCATTTCACAATTTACATAAATTACTTAAAATATATCCAAAAGAGGAGAAATATTACACTCTACGAGAAATCTTTTTCGTAAATGTTCTTTAATAATATGATATTAATGCCGACATTGAACGATGCTCTTTCGATAGTATATTATTTCAGATCGAATGAAAAACTGTACATAAGTAATTCGTCTAACCTGAGGTAATAACTAGAGAACTTTACCACATCAAGCATAATTAACTTGTCAGCGTGAATGAAATAATATACGATATTAGTCGTGAATCAAGTGAAAACGCTGGCAAAACTTGTGCCATGCCATTCCTGTTCACATATATGGATACGTATATCGGCTAATAAACAAGTATGTAATGAGTGAGAATCGAACTTGTCGGATAACCGACATAACTAGCACCAACATTCTAATCACAGCACCATAAACGCTATCACACAAGCATCACTTTCTCTATTCAGCTAAACAACCATCCTGTTAACCTTTCCTAACTGCTGAAAAGGATGCCATGATGGCGAGTTGTATTTAATTTCCTGTCTAAGAATGACCATAATAGTTAGAATGAAACTCTCAGAGACTATCGAACATACGTAATGAAGGTGAGAATTTTATTATCACAATTAACTTTATGTAAGTAGATATGCTGAGCAACAGTCGCCCGTATGATACATTATAGTTTCACTGATCCATGTTGGTATGTGTATACAATAAGAACATAAATTGCGAGAATTAGGAGTTTCAACTCGCTGATAACTAATTCATTTTAATCCGAATATTAAAAATTTGAACAGAAATTTACATTCAAGATTATATTGCTAACAACATTTTTCAAAAGAAGTAATTAAAATTTAAAAAATATATGTATATGCAAATAAAAAGATTTTCTACCATAATGATGGCTATTTTTTGAGTTAAATAGCGAAAAAAATCGAAGACATAATCAACACGATATGATCAAGAAATGTGATTAATATCGTTTTTCTCGAGAAACGAAAGTGAATTTCGCGAGCGACGAGTCAACAATCTTTAAGTATTCCTCGTGTCGATTCGAGCCGAAAAAAATAACGTCTGCAAAGGATGCACGATATTCCTCTCTCCTATGTTTTTGTGACTGATATAAAAACATCTTACGTCGCATTACAGAATACCCGCATTTATGTAGACTTTACATACTTTCATCGAACTTGTTCGGTCTGTAGAGTAACGTTCATATTTTGCACAAATTTATAAAAAGCAAAAGATAAATGTCATTTATTTGCGAAGGAAAATTATGCAGAATAAACGCAAAAATTAAAAATTCATATAAGAAGTAATATACATGTGTATGTGTGATCCATTTCATAAATCATTACTATACTTTAGACTGCGGATTATCTTTATCCGCAATATATCGAGATATCTTATGCGTTTTGTTACATGCACATGACACTATTTATGCGCCATATAATTCATCGAGAATGACTTTCCGACAGCCAGGATAACACGACATAATTGTACAACTAATTAAATGACTGCAGAAACGTCGAACGCGTCCTTGCATTTTACGCGCCAATATTTCAGGATACCTCAAATACTTTTGTAAATAGCTGTAAAGATCAGACGGAGAAAAGCACGTCTTAAGACACAGGCCATTCTAGACATTCTAGAATGTCAAAATATTAATTTTTCTCTTTTTTACATTTTTTAAATATTTAAAATCTCGAAAATTAGATACTAAACATTTTATATTTGATATTCGTCAAAATAATAAAAGGTGAGCATGAAACGCATGTATCGTTTTATCCTTCTTTATTAATTGATAAATAACAAGGACAAATGATACATCACGCGCTTCATGCGTAACTTGGAATGCATCCAAAGACGTAGATATTTTTAAGTGTATCGTATAAGCATTTAATTGACTCTGTCAATACTCAAAGGCATCTTATCAAGTGTAAATTGGACAAAAATGAAAAATATAAACATTTCGAATTAGAAGAAGTATTGATTTTTTATAATCCCGGTATATCGCTAATATTAGAAATAAACCTTTATTTTTTTTAATCGTAACTGTATTTGAAACTTTAAACACATTTTTTATTAGATCACATTTTCATGCTCTAGATCAGAATATCTTATCCTTAATTTCATCAAGAATGGTACACGATTTTTTCCGCAACAAACTTTATATTAAAATAGAAAAACTAATATAGTAATTAAAAATGCGAATAGATTAATAGAAGTATATCTTCTAATGTATATTGTTTTCAATTTTGTTATGCAAAAAACTACGTTTCTAATACATTTAATTACTTAATATTTTTAATTTCTTTCAAATCCAACATAATTCTCTAAAAAAATTTCAAACTATTAATTCTCTAATTGTACTTCAATTAAGAATTTACATTGCAATCCGAGTAAATACAATATCCCTCTATAGAATGGAAAAATAGTTTTAATTAGCTAGTTATTTGCATGTATAACATATATCCCGAGATAGAAAAATCGAACGATAATCGTAATCTTTAGCTGATAATAAGGGAAAACAGTGAGAAATCGTAACAAATTATTTTCTGAGGACAGCCTTCACAATATACGCAAACTCAGACATAATCGGGCGTAATTACGACATAAATCACACGTACTTATCACGCGATCGACGAGAGATCTCGCCAAGAGCTCGTCGGCTCAACGGTCCGCGGTATTAGCGATAATATTGCCGATTATCGTTTCGTGTCACACAAATGCACGTGCGTGCTGTGGAATCTCCTTTAACCCTTTGCGGTTGAATATCGGCATTTAACTGACCACGGACTTTTACTCTTTTGCTCGAATGCGTCGGCGCGTAGCCACGTCGCAATTATCCATACGTTTAGAGTGACGAGTGAATTGCGAAACGGCAATCTACATTAAGTACCCAGGTATATAGTTGATACCGTTAACTCGTCTCTTGATTATTTTTATTACGACCACACCACCACACGTGCTAATTATTACAAAGTGATCGAAATTAGCTCGTGTTTGAATCGTAGGTTTTGTACGTCGCAACTCCTTTGATATATATTACGTAGAATTATTGTCAACAATCTTCCCTTTAAAATAAAAAAAATTAATTCTTCGTGAAAATGTCTACATTGAATACATATAAAATATATATTGCTTCTTGTATAAATTTTATACAATATTAAATATCTTATATTTCTGCACAATTTTCCTTCGTATATAGATAAATTACATCGTCTACAAATTTTCATAAATTTTCGCATAATACAAACGTACTCTATAAATTGTACAAGTTCGATAAATGTATGTGCCTGAAGTCACAAATGCGTAATACAAAATTTCAAAATATAATTTCTCTAAAATAAAATTGTTACTCGAAAAAGTCAGAAATAAGACACTGTTCTAAGTGTTTCATTTAAGTTTTCAAAATTTTTATGCATTCAAGTATTTAAAAAACATTTTTATTTAATGTGCGATTCAGGAAACATTCAAATGTTCCCTCCCCCCCAAATAGATTAAATCTAAAAGAATTCGAAAGAGGAGAAGTCATAATCGCGATTATCACGCAATAATCATGCTTGGTCGACAATACATTTATGTACGCCACAAAATCTGAATCGATTTTGCATCAACCCACACTAAATCGTTGACCCAGTTTGAGAATGAGACAAAAAAGACAAAAAAAAAGAAAGAGAGAGACACGTCGCTCATTACTTCGCGCATGAATAGAAAGCTCCAGCCATCGATCGCGCTTTCCTTCTTACGACCGATTACGTACGAAAAGACGTCGGAATTGAGCGTACAACGCAATACGCGTGTATACACGCGCTTCTTTCGCCCGCGATTGAGCATGTATCCGGCACTTCCTTCCTCGCAATCGCGGCGGAAATGCGCGAGGGAAGCCAACGTGTATCGGGAGGCTGGAGATTTATTTCTCTCCTTGATGGCACCCGGATAAAACTGCTTCCTCGCGTGCACCGCGCGAAAGAGCAAGTGTGAAAACGACGTTACATTGCATTAATTCGCACGCATCCGCGGTGCTCTTTTTATCCGCGTCACGCGAAATAATTCTATCCGATTCACTTGAGGAAGAGCCGTGAGAATACGTGTATATTGATCCCGATGTAAATCTCAATATATTTCTTTGCGATTTTTTTCCGGTTTTCTATACATCTTACTTCCTTCAGGACTTTTATATGGCATTCATATTTGAGATACATGTACACTGACAAAATGTGTACTAAATATTATTAAATATTTGAGAATACTTATTTATATCGTGTTAAGTATATATTTATTTGGTACAAGAACCATTAATTTGATTTAACTTAATTTTTTTTCAATGAATAAATATTTATTTACTACAAATAAACGTTTAATCAGTACTATAAAAAAAATACGTATTAAGATTTAGTACACTTTTTTTCGCAGCGTAATAATAATTGATGCGACTCTTACTTTTCGCGCTTGCAATCTCTTGTTCGCAAGAGGCTACATATTTAATTGTCGACGTGTACTTTTTATCGGTATGTCTGAAATCTAATTGTATCAATTATGTCAATCATGATTTTGAAAGCAGAATGCGAACTTTGCAAAGAGAATATATTTGACAATGTGCGCGCGAAAGCGGTACAAATCAACGGACCGCGAAATATGAGAATGAAAAGTGTAAAGAATTTCCCTGTAGAGAGAGAACATTAAATACCGAAGGTAACACCTCTTACTCCCGTATATATAATGTGTAAACTCGATATATTTATACTGCTACATTAATCGCTGAAGCCGATGACGCTTTGATTTCTACCTTGGAATTTGCGCCGGTTTCCTGTCACAAATTTATGCTTGTATTCTTCGTAACGTCAACGGCGAGCAAGTAAAACCGTGACAACGATATATTCTCCAGCGATCGGTTCTGTTTATAATTACATCGGAAATACTTTCACAATTCGCGACGACCGGAATAGTGCTCGAGGTCGAAGATTTCATTTCGTCATAAATAGTTGTACCTATAAAAATTGTTTTGATTCTAGCATAAAACGTATTTTAAATTTATTTATACAAGGTGATTTATTGTAATCTTAGCAGGCAATTATTTTTCAAAGGTATGTAATTTTTTGTACTAAACAACACTTCAAATAAGTTGTATGGTACTTTTATTTGGAGTTTTTTTTTTTTGGTAAAGTTGTAATTTTTACAATATTTACCTTTTAAAATCACTCTGTATAAATATTTAAAATACATTTAGGACTAGAATTGCACGCGAGGATAAAAACAATTTTTATACACAAGCATTTTTGACAAAATGACACCCTGTATAAAAACTTACAAGACAATTTGTAATTCATATCGTAATCAATATACATGTATATATATATGTATATATATATGCAATTTATTTCAATATCATTAATTAGTTAATTAAATATCTGTTAAATATATCGAGCACTCATATATGACTCCCGATACCAAATCTTTCAATTACGAATACTTGTATATAAGATTTAATATCTAGGAATGTCGGCTAGCCGATATCAACAGGTATGTTTATGAGTCAACAGAGCAGTTTACTCACCGTGAGCTGCGTCTTGTCAGGTGCAATCGCCGTGATCTCGACCGGTCTTGGCTCCGGTGGGTTCGCCCTGCTGAGAATCGCAGCCGGCATTTTCGCAACGAGGGACAGCCTCCTGGTGAGCCGTCTGCCCAATTTCGAGCGACGGCGCAACCTGATGTGGGGTCCGGTACCCTTGTAGCCCCCGAATTCCATTCTCGATCGGACGTAGTCGATCAGGATCCCTGTCCTTCCTAGCAACCGCTCTCACTGCTCATGGTGACACTGACACGTATACCCGATGCCACCGTTGCAGTTACGTGATTATTTGAATAAACGTCGTGTCCTCGCCAATGTCCATCTCGAACTCGCTCCAGGTTTCACCCTGGAAATGAGATTTCCCGTCACACACGGTTTCACATCTGATCACTCAGCCGCACGAGCCGGTGTGGCTGATGTGACGAATGCTCCAACGTTTTCGCCGCCATTTGCATTTTTCAAAATCGGCCCGCGATCACCGAGAGAGACCAACGTACGACGTATGTTCGCGTATGCTCTCCCGCGATTCGGAACTCCCGGAAGTATCTCGCGTTTGAATAACAATCCAGATGATAATCTCGGATTGAATCTCGCGACGTATACGAAACGAACTCGGAGCGCGCGCGACGTAATAAAAACCAACTGGATGCTGGAGCAGCTCAAGTATACACTCACGCACACAAGCCTCCTTCGCGCGAATGCGAATGGACTGAAGTTAGACGGGCAGGAGAGGAGAGGGGAGGGGAGGGGAGGGGACGAAGACGTGCGAAGGGAGCCGCAGGGAGCCGACGACGCACAGCCACAGTCACACGTAGCCACGTTCATGCACCTGCGGGCATCACGCGCGACATGCTGGCCATAGCACGAGCCACGAGCGCGAGCCTCCTATTTTTCCTCTCTTTTCCGTCTTATCGTCGAGCCGTCGAGGAGTCGAAATATCGAAATATCGAAACGCCGGAAGGAGAATGCCTGTCCGACTCTTTCGTTCTCGCTGCCCTGGCGATCACTCGCTCGGTCTGCCTGACGCGCTTCGACTGAAATTGAATCGCGGCAGCCTCCTACCACGCGGTCCGTCGTCGTGCCGCCTTGCCGCCTTGCTGCCTGCTGGCCACCACTAACCGCCCGCGCCGCGCCTCTCTTTCCTTTCCTCGCCTCACTTCACCTAGCGTTGCGTCGATGCGTGCGAGGCGAGGAGCTGCACCGCCGCACGCCGTTGGTAAACAAAACGTGTCCCCGCGGGAGATTAGCGTCGCGTTCAAGACCGATGATGTAACGGGTGCGCGCACCATCTCCACACGATTAAATTATTATGCTCTTAGTCGTAGAGACGCTCAAGCTGCACTGCACTATTCGCGAACAACTTCATGTTGTCACTAACTTTATACTACATGTATATATCGACTTTATAACATTTCCAGACGTCAATGACGCGCTAACTCATAAAAGTATATGTATATAAATACAAATATTTTTATAAAAGTAAATCTAAATAAAAGAAATATAAAATCTTTATGCGTATCAAGCTAAAAATCTTAATCCGTATCAAATTAAAAATTGAGATTGAATTTAAGAATGCTTCAGCTGACAATTAATCAGCTAAAAGTATTAACCAAAAAAATCAAAAGCATTTGGCTTTTTAACGGCTTGTACAGCGTAATAATTACACTTTTTTGCAGTTTTAGATGAATAACTTATTTAAAGGAGCAATGCTTGTTTCATTAATGATATGGTTCAATTTTAATCTCAGTTCAATTATAACGACTCTTTATTTTTTTTTCTAGTTTTAAGAATTAGAAAAAGATGAAGAGTAAATTAATCAAGAATAAATTTAATCTGGTGGAAATGGGCATAAGTGGATCCAAATGAACTTTTGCATGAATCTTTATTATAGAATTTTAATATGTATAATAAATTTAATCTAATTCGTAAAGCTATTTCCCCATCAAATTTGCAAACAAGTATTACAAAACGCGATTTTACTTTATAAGAATTGAAGCAAATGAACAAAATTAAATGAATCAATAAAAAAATTGTGCTCAAATTTTTCACAGATATTCAGATGTAATAATAGATAAATCTATGAAATTCTTATATTTTTAGTAATGTTTTGAGTTGTAACACATATTCTATATTTTTAACTAATCAGAAAAAAATATATCGAATAAACTTTGATTAGTCATATTCAGTCTCAATCTCTAATCCGATACGATATTAGTTCTTGATTTTCAATATGCCTGTTTCTGAAAGTAAAATAAACGCTTAATATATAATTCGATTTGAATTTGTTATAAACACTGTGCCGAATTTTTGTCTTCATTTTGTCATAGTAAATACATTAATTTGTATTTGAGAGTCTTCTTAGAACGATTTAAATAGACGAGACTTTTTCTTAATTAAGATCAAGAATTTTATGGGAAATACAAGACGCGCTCACGTTAGTTTCACTTTCTACTAAACATCTTGTTTCTTTTTCCTATCGTCTCTCCCTCCTCTCTCTCTCTCTCTCTCTCTCTCTCTCTCTCTCTCTCTCTCTCTCAGAAACTTTTAAACATGCTTTACTTTATCACGAGAGCAATTAAAATAAATCGATTTTCGTTTAACAAGGAATGATCTTTGCGAGACGTAACATTGCCGCACAAGTCACGAGACCAATTAACTCCGTTGCGCTTTTACGCGATATTGAATAGACGAGGTGCATCACGACATCCGGTGTTTCTTCAGGCGAAAGCTATTGTTTCCCGCGAGAACTCGTCAGACGCGTAATCGGAAGCCGCAGAAGGTGCGCGTCACGATAAGAAATCACGGAACAATCGATTTATATCCGCGCGCGACGGGCGTCGTTGATAAAAGCATCCTAATAACGTATAGCGTCTCGCCAATGTTTCCTTCCCCGATTATAAATAACGAAGACCTATTAGAAAGCGCATTTCTACACCGATCGCGTAGTATGTATGTATGTATGTATGTACGTCCCGATCAGTTGCATAACGCATCGCCATGTTACTCAACGTTCGATATCTGTCGAAGCTCATAAAACGTGCTCGCGGCATCACAAAATTCATCAATGCCCTAACGAATACACTGAATATGCGTGCGTATTGGAGTGTATTCAAAACGCATGCTTAATTTTAAATATTCGCATATTATAACTGTTATTCGATAATAATAATAATATAATTAATAATATATACATATATAATAGCTCTCCCTAATTATGTATTATATAAAAATATATGTATTATATAAAAATAATTATGTATTTAATTATGTATTGTATACATATATGTATATATAATAAAATGTTATATAATACCTATAATTACAAAATGTTATAAAATGTTATACAATATCTATATAATTATATTTAATTATCTATTTTAATTAGCTATTATTATATATATATTATCAAAAATTATTTGTTTCATATAAGTATATCGAAACAATTCGGATTCTTCTATGACACAAACTTAAGTATTCATGATCAGTTCTTATATTTAAAACCGTCTTAAGATATCATACAGTCTTAAGATATCATAAACCTACAATCACATAGTCGTATTAACATCTTAAGGCATTACTTAAAATGATTTTAAAATAAGAATGAATTATGAATATCGCGCGTCTTAGAATTGATTTTTTTTCAATGAGAAGTAATCATATGTCGTTCTCATTTTAATGTAATTGTTGCAAGATATTTGCCTTCATTATTAGCATCGTAAACGAGCAGCAGTCACCAGTTTTTCTGCAATTTAATTATGATTCAATTTTTTAATTTAATTCTTTACGACACAAAAAACGCTGATTTCATTTAGCTTCGAAAATTGTTGTAAAATTTATCAAAGGAAAGAATCTGTGAAATGGAAGATTTGTCGGATTAAAAATCTGCGATCTGTTAACTTGCAGCAAATATATTCGTAGTAAAACTGAAGCTCTGAATTTACGGATTGTAAAATTTTCAGTTGCTCATTAAAATTATAAATTTACGATTTGACAATTGTCAATAAATCGATGGGAACAAGGAAGGATTGTGTTTAAGAAGTCGAAACAGCTACTACTTGTTTTGAGAAAGGTTGGTGAAATCGACAGTTAATCTACGTTTTTCCTTTCGCCGAGAAGTAGCTATTCAACGCGAAATGAAGTTCGAATCCTTGCATACGTTTGTACACAAATTGAAACTTGGCGGAAGCGACATTCGCACCTTTCACCTTTGATCTCTCACCGTTTCTACGATTTCTTCTACGGGTTCTCATTATACGTCTGTGAAAAGTACACGGCCTTGCGCAGTCTTATCGAAGATGTTAAACAAGGTACGCCAACGTGCAACTATATATAGATAACAAAAATGTAATCGATCTTTTTCAAACTATGCTTCTGATAAACACGAGAAATGTTAAGTAAATCGGAACTCCTACAGAAATTTTTGCGAACTAATTTTAAAAATATATTTTTAAATTTTTAATATATTGACTGTGCGTTGACTATGTCTTGATTTCAGACATACGTGCAATCTGGATTTTCTTTTAATTTCAGTTGTTATTATTTTTTAGTACAATTTTATATTTACTATACATGCAACCACTGGTTACTTAAATAGAACAACAAGTCACGATAACATCAAAATGATATTAAAATGAATCGGAAATTATTGAAAAATGACTTTTAATAATCATTTTGATATCATAATGACTTATTGTTCTGTTTGGGTAGCGTTCATGAATTTTCCGGTATTTCGAGCATTAGATATATCTAATGTGAAACATAGAAAATAACACGTGATTGACAATCATATGAATAATTGCCAATGAGATTTTCAGATATCAATCATACTTAATACAGAAACAATATAATTGTCATAAAATACGAGCGTAATATAATGATGATTATTTATATTGTGTAGATTGATCCGAAAATCTCATTGTCAATTATTCACGCGATACACTTTCGATCGAACAAGTTTTACAAAATACGTGTTTGAATGGATCATTAGTATACATATAAATACCGAATCTATAGTTACGTGGTAGTTACATATCGAAAAAGAGTTATACAGGTTTAATATAGGTTTCATTACCATATTTGATACTTGTTTGAGAGCCGGTCCGTTTTGCCATGTCATCCTCTATCCGCTACATTCTGCGAATAAAACGTGAATACGATCAAAAGAGGGGAAAAGCATCATTTCGAAAACATCATTTCGTGCGCGGTTAACTTCACGCATAAAAAGTAATGCGAGACGCGACGGCATAATCGCGCTTTTGCGTCTTAATTTTTTGACCAAACGAGTACTTATCGTCGAAAAATATTCTCGGCCGAATAATCAGTTTACTAATACTGCTAGAATCTACATTACGCGATATTGATAATAACAATAAATATTTTAATAACACATTAGACATTTTAAAACTGTTTGAGAATTTAAAAGCGCTTGGTTTTCAAAATATTTCTCGCGTCACATGTAAAAATATTAATAATTTAATAATTAATTATTGATTACCTCGTTGGTAAATAATTCCAACGATGCTTTCAAAATTCAAGTCGTTTCTTGTAGTTTTATTTGTTGGTATTTGGAAGTTTCGAGATTCTTCGTAGAGATTAGGATACTTTTAGAGGAAAGGTCATAATCGATTCGAAGATACAGGAGTGCGAACCTGCGAACTTCTCCAACTTAACAAGATATACTCCTGACGCCTGCTCGAGTCGTAAAAGCACGAAGGTGCGAATTACGCGTTATTTATAGGAGCCGTCACTTCGCGAACCCCACCACTCGCGTATCAGCCAATGAACGCGGTGCTTCGCTGCGCTCGTTGTATTCAAACGCTCATTGGATAACGCTAGCTTTCGAATAAGGTATATAAATGCTGCGTGCTTAAAAAATTTCAGTTTTTCTTGGGAGCTGGTATCGGCCATTTCTCGAAAACTTATCTAAGAAGTTAAAATGAGTTAAGAACGAATCTAAATAATTGGATGATCGATTAAATGACCGTTAAAAAATGTATAAAAAAAGAAAGTATGTATGTAATTTCTGTCTTTGATCTGACGAACCTCCAAAAAAATTTATTTCAGCATATAGCGTTTACATTCATATGTATACCTCATCCGAGAGCTAGTAGTTAGGTAGGAGAGTATAATGTAAACGTCGATATAGAGACGATCATGAATAATTAATGCTGATATAATCTCATTTAATTTCCGACGTCGCGTACTTGCAAGAAAAGAGCCTGAATATGTCGTTTATAAACATAACAATTATTATCAGAATACATTATTAATACCTAAACAGAACTCGGTGAAGTTATATTGTTGTTATATTAATATTTTGATTTAAAAAATTTTGTTACAATTTTAATATGTTTTCTATATTTACAAAATAATGTTTAAATAATTTTTAATTTACATTATGCTTTTCTATCTTTTTCTTTTTCGAAAATTAGAAAGAAAAAGGATCCTTATTTGTAAAGTCTGTAGAGATCATCAAATCATGGATCACATCTAACTTTCTTTATCTCTATTTCAAACTTATTTCTATTACGTCGTTCGATGTTGGCTGCGTTTCGTTATCTTTCTGATTTCGAAATATCTCTGATAATTGAAATCTAGTTGAAGTTATATCAGAAATTATATTAGCTGCATTCTGTTACCACTGTACTAAAAATCTATAATACACGTAACATAAACTATAACTAGATTTTCAGTATTCACAGTGAATAAGGGAACGTATTCGTACTTTCGTAATCATTGTTGATAAATCTAGCATGTGATGGTCTTCGCTGGAGGTGTGGTGTGCTCTGTCGGGTGCTCGAAGTACTAGGCAGCATCGACCTCGACAAAAAGGGCGACATCTTCCATTGGTGTCTGCCCGACAGAATTTTTTGACAGTAGTCCGTTGCTGGTTTTCGAGATAAATTCCGGAGTAATCTCGACGCGAGCGTCACGAGCACACCGGCCGCGTGAAATAGATGGCGCGTGCGAGTACCGCGGCTACAGGAACGGCGGGTGGAACAATTCGCTCCGAGGACTCGGACACTACCACGTACGAATATGACAGATCAGAACAGAGAGCCGGAGTCGACCACGGGCACCGCTGTGGAGCAGGCGGGCGCACGACGGAAATCCAGACGTGGAAACACGGGTGGAAAACTTGCGACGCTTCTCCGGCGGTGTGAGAGTAATCGGCATCAGGAGTACAAGAGAGAAGACCTGACGAGCGACACTAGGTCGACGGAGCGTAGATTCAGAGGCTCGTCCAACAGCAAACTATCGTTCTTTGATTTCGTATGTAATGTCAAGAAGCACTTGTTACTGAAGAATTTATGCAAGTCAAAGAAAAAGGTAGACTTTTTTTCCTTCTTTCCTTTTTCTCACTTTTCTTTTTCTTCTTCATTATACCTTCCTTTGTTTGGAACGAGATTTCTTTACTCTTCTTCTGTGATGATTGTGTTTTGTCTAAAATAATTCCTTCTTGACATTCTTTTTCAGAACAAAGAGATAGAGACATCGATCTCTTGCTCTGGTACAAAGCAGAATAATGTTATATCTGTCATTAAGTCTTTCAAGTCTTGTGAAAAACGAGAACATTATTCAAATGACGAACCGGCCTCATCAGACAGACTTTTGTATGAAACCAGATTAGGTGACATACTTGAAAATTCCTGCCACATCGAAGAGAATGAAACTAATAGAATGCAATATGGTATAACTGGTATAAATCTTCATACAGTTCCTATAAGACAGAATAAATTGATAAGCAACATTACAACTGTCAGCGAAGCAACAGTAATGCAACCTACTTATTCTAATGCAACAGTAGCAGTTCTTAATGCAATAGCAGATGTTCCTGGCAGTGTGAACGAAACGTTAAATAACGAACATAAAGTTAAAGCGAGTCTCGCAAAGGAATTGCTTAATTTAAGCAAATATGGATGGTATTGGGGTCCCATATCAGGAGATGAAGCTGATGCTAAACTCATATCTGAACCAGATGGTGCATTTCTAGTTCGAGATTCGTCAGATGATAGGTGCATATACATTACTTTATTACATACTTTATTACATATACAGACTTTATTACATACTTTGACTTTGCAGAATTTTATACATTCATACGTATTAAATAAAATTCTATATGATTACCTGTAGGTATGTCCTAACACTCAGCTTTAAATCATCTGGGAGGATGTTACATGCGCGAATGGAACACAGCGGCGGCTTATTTTCTCTGTGCAATCAAAGTACTGAGAACGAAGGCTTCACTTCAGTAGCTGCTTTAATAAATCACTCCATGAACTTCAGCCAGTCCTCTGTAATTTGTTATTCGAGGCCAAAATATCCAGGATATCCTTCATTTCCGGTTAGATTAACGAAACCAGTGAGCAGATTCACACAAGTAAGGAGTCTGCAATATCTTTGTCGTTTTGTCATCCGCCAATATATTAGATTAGATAATATACACAAGTTGCCTTTGCCAAAAACTATCAAGGGATATATTCAAGAAGCGCATTATTAAAATTTAACAGATAAAGAAATAAGCAATGTTGAGATTAATAATAAAATTATTTTTTATCACAATATGTATTAATAAAAAAGTGGTATAGAATAGATTTCTAAAATGAAATGGCAGCAAAAGTATGTATGTGTGTACACACAACACACACACACACACACACACACATGAGGAATTTTATTTTCAATATGTATTATACTTTGCAAAAATATTTTCAGGAATATTTTTCTAAAATCATTATTTAATATAAAAAATGTAAAGCAAATAAACATTATAAATTATTTAAAAAATGAATATTAATATTGTTTTTTATAAGTATTACACATTATTTCTATTAAATTAAATGAGAATATTTCATATTTATTATAAATTATGTAACTCTTAGAGAAATTTGCAATAAAATTTCTATAAGTTAATTATTGTGTGTAGGCCAAGAATTTAACTTTTTCTACTATTTTATGCTAGCAGAGTGTAAAGAATAACAGGATATTTGTATAGCTGATTCCAGATGATTATATGATTACTTAATTATGATAATATGCAGGGTAAACGAATAATTGTTTTTAATCTATTGTTAAAAGAATGTTGATATAGCTTTATGTAATCAACAATTTATATCTTTATATTTTGCATGGAGATAATATAGATTTACTATCTATTTTATTGTACAGATTTTGTTAAAATATATTACTGTGTAAAATAAATTAGCTATATTTGATACTAGTTCCTTAATAATAATTTTTAATACAAAATTAAATAATTATTTTTAATAATTATTATTAATAATAATTATATTATTTACTATATTGCGAGAGACGAAGAGAAAAAGTGTGAGAGAGAGAGAGAGAGAGAGAGAGAGAGAGAGAAAGAGAAGGAAAGGAAGTAATGTAAACTACCGCTCTCACGTAATCTTGCAAATATTCCCCGGTCGCGCCCGAAAAAGCTTCTCCCTTGTGCTCAAGGCTGTTCTTTGAGGTCATTTCTGTCGTCGCAGCGAGGAAACGTGTCCTTCAGATTTACGCCACACGTCCTTCACCGCGTTTCATTGCCTGAAGGACAAAATAAGAGATTATGAACATGACACACTTATACTAATGAATATTCTGGGGTATCTCATGGCGAAATTAAAAGATTAGAGTTTCGAATATAAGGGAAGAGCGACAGGAATTTTTAGGAAGCATAAATTAAAACGACGGATAAGGTTGTACAATTTCGAATGTGGTACAATTTTGCACGAAATAAGATTTGAATTCAATTTTTGAGGTTCAAGATTAATCTGAATTATAATCAATCAGAATTAATCTACCGTTATAAAAACAGCAGAAGCTGTTTCTGTAACTCGATTTAAAGCTTCATCTGGCTTAACTGAATTGGAAAGCATTGTCTGTATTTGTAAAATATCCTTTAGTCGTCTCTCCAGGAACAACCATGTTTCTTTGTGATCTTCACTTGTATCTTGCAACATATATAATTCTGTAGCTTTATAAATAGTCGCTAGTATCATTCTCCTGGCATACCAGTTAATCTAATCAAAGTAATGTACTCTATTTAAACAGCACATCCGAACAATGTCTCTCTTATATTAACAGATAAATATTAGTGACAACTTACATCAACCGATCTATCGCCGGCATAGTAGCAGATATCATCGACTAAAGTTAATAAATTTGCTAAAGCAGTTGGTACATTCGGTGGAAGGGACATAATAGCTATTGCTTGTGGCCAGGTTTTTTTGTAGGGAACCACCATTCTCAACCGTATTTCTACAGCGTCAAGAACTTGCTGTTCTGGTGTCTTCTGTGAACTTGAGGAATTCGTTTCTTTTTCTAGGATTTCATTTAATTCCCGGTTACACATAGAGTAAAAATACTCTACTAAGGCCGCACTACCTTTTGGAAACAATCCATGTATCACGCTCGGATATCCAATTGATTCAGCACCTTTAGCATCATATCCGATTATATCATTTTATTTAATTTGTACATAAATATAATGCGATATTTTAACAAATCATGATAATAAAAAAATTAATTATAAAATAGAATAGAATATAAAAAAATAATGATTTAAATTACCAGCACTAATAGCTTGTTTGCTCCATCCCATGTCAGGAACGAATTTTAAAGAAGCGCCAAGTATTTTTAACTTAATATTTTTTTCATATTCCTCATCATTCTCCTCATGAGTAGATTGTTGTGGTTCCGCTTTTCTATTGTCATTTTTAAATTCATCGGCCAGCAAAGCCCTAGAAGTCCATAAACGTCTAAAACCTAATAAAATCAATATCTACTTTTAAAATTATCTAATAATAATAATAAAATATGCGTTAAATATATTATATAAGACATAAGAATTATTAGCAGAAATTAATTCAATTTTAGTTTAATTTTTATCACAAATATGATATTAATACAGTACACAATCTACTTAAAAAAATTTTTTATTAAATTTAAATTACAATTTTACGATCTTAAACAATTACAATTTTATGATAGTATGACATTTTCGATTGATTTTATTTCTATTCAGGTAATACATTCATCAGATTTTTCCACCAATTTTTCATTCATATCTATACATTCATTAACTCGTATAAGAATGCTTTCCATTACATCTAAACCATTTATCACTTGATAACAGACAGAAATCTTTTCGTGGAGCGGCATAATTGGTAATTGTTCGCCACCAACAGTCAATGTAACTTCCATATGAGCCTTCATTAATCTGCTATAATCTTGATTTTTAGCGAAATCCTTTTTCTGTTGCTCCAAATCCTTTTTCTTCACTCTCCAATGTGCTCTGCATAAGTCTATACCTTCTCTTAACGGATTCAAATAATTAGTTTTCAGTATATGTGTCATATTCCAAATACCTGTCTCATTGTTCTTATCTCTGATAAATAAAAATCTCAGCAAGTTCAGCGCAGTAATGATTTCGTCTGATATTTCCACCACATCAGATGAACTTCCATGAGGTAGATTGCAAATCTTTTTCAATAACAATTCCATATTTTTTCCAAGAAATTGGGGATTTCGTGGAGTTGAATCGAGACATTCGATGATAGAAGATTTAAATATGCCAGTGATAAAGCTTAATAGACCAGAATGTTCAATATTTTCATATAAATACAAGATAATAGTATATCTAGCTTCCATGTTAAATATCTCGATATAATTTTGAAAAACGCGTACTGCCTTCTTCCGTTGCTCATCACTATTAGAATAAATCATTACTTTAGTGATTGGTTGAAACAATTCTGTATATATTTCCAGGCTCAACACCTCAGAATTTAAGGAGCGAAGTGAAATGCGTTTTATAACATTTTCCATAAAATTTAATCCAGTGGAGATTGAATAATCTTCGCTAAGCAGTATTTTAAAAAAGTATGCACATGTTTCAAGGATATAATAAGAATTATATATTTGTGGTACATTTATCCAATAATTTTCTTGGGTAATTACGTAAAAATAAAAATTAGCATAAGCCATATTAGATATGTTTTGACTCCAATCTAAAATTGTAGAACAAAAAGAAGATTCAATATCTGTTTTTATATATTTGCGTAGTGTTTTAACATGAGTAGATTCTCTTTGACGTTTGCTAACAGTATCTAAAAAATATAATATATCTTCAGTGAGGTAAAGTGCTTGTGTTACTATGTTATCAGCGATTTCTTTATATGTTATTTCTTCACTGATGTATTTGTTCAAACAGCAAAAAGGTTTCCCACACAGAAAAATAAAAAAACTCAAGAGACGATTTCCAAGTAGAGATCCTTCTTCCTGCTTAGAATTGATATCTATTGCCTCTTGCACCAATGGTTCTAGAAACACTATGATTGCCTTATATGTATTTACAATTCTGTCACTAGCTGCTTCTGGATCATCGGCTTCATCTGGCAGTGGTAGATCTTCAAGGTATACCTTGATCGCATCAAAGTACCAATCGATGGTTTTACTCTTGTTTCGTATCAGCATTAAACAAGTCTGCATTGCACCCAAAATAGTACAGAAATTTACATGGTCACTCGCCCGCTTTAAATACCTTGGGAACTCTATTATGGCTATTGCGGGCTCGCAATTCTCAATTAAAAACGTCAATACATTCAAACAGCAATCGAACATCGCTTTGTGATGTTGTAACATAGGGCTCGTGAGATTCGGAACGATGGCAGATACGATGCTACATAAGCTATTTTCAGTCATCAAGTGATCCTCTTTCAAAGCCTGTATAGCTTCTGCAGTTTTACACTTGTTCAAAAGCTTGGTAACTCGGCTGATAAATGCTCCTGTCATCTTGGTAAAGCTTCCGATGGCGAAAACATATAAAAATATTACATGCAGATAACACTATTCTTCGAAAAAAGTATTTATATTACTTTTTATATGTATTTATGTGTTTACCTTCTTGTGTCAATCTCAAGTAATTCCTGCTTTATTGTTCGTCACTTGTTTGAAAGATTTTTTCATCAAAGAAATATGCAGATACGTGTATTCCTTATCTTCGCTTTTGAGGAAGAAATATCAAACACGAGTCTCTCTCGAAAACGCGTCTTTAAGCGAGATTACGTCTTCGCGTAAGAACATAGGTTAGGTTAAACGAAATGTCACGCACCCTCCTATTCTCAACACGAAAAGGCACGAAATTGCGTAGAATGGAATCTAACGACAATCAAATTTGATCGAGAGCGAGCGGTCGCGGTCGACCGAAAAGTCACAAAGACAAAGATTCCTAGAAAAAAGGTTTTGTAGGTAGGAAGAAGGATAGGACAAAACAGGACGAAAAAAGTGTGGGATAGAAGTTCAGTTCGCGAGCGTCACTAACAATTTGCTTACCGGTCGCTGCAAATTTGTTCCGTGCCAAGCGAAATGAATTAAACATCGCCATGTCACCGAATATCTCAATCTATCTTCTATCGTTAAGAAAATTCCGACAAACCATGCATGTTCTTGAGATGCGATTAGAATTTTGCGATTAGATTTCGTGAGACTATTTCTAGTTTCTACATCTGACGATTGCGCCGCAGCGTTTCTCAGACCTGATAGGTTAAGGATGGATTATATATTCGAAAGCACATTTTTCGAAGCAATCTAAAAATGATAATGTAAATTTCCACTTAATGCAGAATTTAAAATAATATTGATATTAATAAAGATCAAGTAAACAAGGTAAGTCTAACCTGGCTCGCATATTAAAGAATTGAAAAGGCATAGCAATCATCGAGATCACATGAGATTCAGCCAATCAGAGAAAAGAAATTTTACTTTTTTTTTATTCCATTTGAAGTACAATGTCGATTGGCTATGTTTGATCGCAGTTTACCGTCGAGACCAATGAACGCCGATTCACGTCGGAGATCGGAGCAGGTCGGAGCCGTCTGCTGAGTATACTCGTGAATGATGTCTCTTTTAACCTCAAATGCGTTCTGCGCAATTTCAGTTTTGTGATCGAAGAGCACTTGATTAAAGTTATCGCGTTTAATTAAATCAAACGAGAAGATTTCACCGCAGGAATTTGGTTTTCTTTAGAAATGGGTGATTCGGACGAGGAGAATTACGCGACATTTGGTGTTCCTCTTGACCCTTTGGACGAAGGTATACAAACAGAATAAATTATAGTATTTAAGAATATATTGTGTTATAAATATCCTTTTTGTTGCGTTATATTAAAAAGTTTTGATCTCACAGAGAACATCCCGCGAAAGAAGCCCATCACGATTGAGGATCAATATGCATATGATGCTCAAGGTAGACGTAGGTTTCACGGAGCCTTTACAGGTGGTTTCTCAGCAGGATACTTCAACACCGTCGGCACTCGCGATGGCTGGAGACCACAGCAATTCAAGTCTTCCAGGAGCAGCAAAGCAGACAACGTTGTTCAGCGACCAGAAGATTTTATGGATGAAGAGGATACTAGTCTCTTTGGGATAGCTCCTAAAGGTATTCGAGCCACCAGTGATTATGCCGATCATGGACAGAAAGGAAAAAAGAGAGAGAGGATAAGCCAGGAAGGACCTATTCCTGGTACTCCCATCTTGAAGGAACTTTTAAGACCTGTCAAGTTAGTATTTGTAAAAATTAGTAATGCCAATTAATAAAAATTTAATTTCTGTTTTAAATTGAAATTGTTAACAGTATGTTTTTGTTTGAGAAAAAAATAGAGTAGTGCATTAATTATTTATTAGTATGTTCAATTTGTATTCCATTTAGATTTAAAGTGATATCAATTTCTGATAATTTTAAATATTTATAATTACAGAGAAACAGTGGGTATCATCCTGCTCAAGAAAATGGGCTGGAAACCTGGTCAAGGTGTAGGTTGCAGACTGACAAAAAAAGAAAAGCAGAAGATAAAGTTGCGTAATGAAAAATTAAAACTAATACAGGACAATTCCGAAATGACAGGAAGCAATTCTGAAGATTCGAATGATGACCTCACTAATATTACTTTTGCACCTGACGATTACGAGCCATTTCGATGTAAACCGAAAGATAATTATTTTGGCATTGGTTACTCGGGTTTAGATAGGCGGAAAGTCCTTTCCAGTCACATCAATCTGTTTGAGAGTCCAGCTTTTTGCGTCCAAGATAAAAACAAGAAATTATCGATTCATGGCCAAGCGTTTGGAGTTGGTGCTTTCGAAGCTGATGACGAGGATATATATGAGAAGGAAGACATGTCGAGTTACGATTTTGCTTTGGGCCCCGAGCGTAAGGCAAAGACAAGATGGTCTCAGGATGGACCGAGTAGTTCGCAAACCGATTGTTTGGACAATTTTATTCACGCGAAAGAGAGACTAGAGAGTAAAAAAGTCTTCAAACCTCCAGAATTGCCGAAGAATTTTGCACCGGTACACACTATTAGGAAAAGTAGGTTTTATCCGCCGATTACAACCCCAGTAGAAAATAAACGCAGGGAACCATTGAATGCCATAGACAGAGCGCGAATCTTGGAAGATCCTGATGAATGTTCGAAAAAGCCACAGGCATCATCGAGTACATCCGTTGCCTCTAATATTATTTCAAAAACCTTAAATTTGCATGGTAAACAACAAACAGAAGAGAGAAGAAAATTGGAGACACAACAGAAGACGACGAGCAACTCTTGGCTGGACAAATTAAATGCACAAAGCTTCATCAAAGGTGGTATTGTTGGTTCCAGCAAAGACGATATGAGTAACTTAAAGAAATTGGAAGATTTTAAAGAATCTTTATCTGCACAATCAAGCACTGATAAATCAATGGAGAACGATTTCTCAGATAAGGGTGAAACGAGAAAACTATTCTTGTCTGATCCGGATAAACAGAGACGATTCGAGCAGTATCTTATCTTCTCGAAGAACGGCGAAAAGGATAAGTTCGAAAGTATTCAACCACTTTCTATGACTAATTGGGAGAGAGAGCAAGAACGCGAAGAATTCGAGCAAGCTACAAAACTGGAGCAATCGAATAATTATATGGCGGATAAGTTTGTAAATAGTGCTAATGATACGACGGACAAAGTGGATCCGGAAAAGGACATAAAGGAAGCGGTAAGATTGAAAATGTTCGGCAAACTTACGCGACAACGGAGTGAATGGAAGCCGACGAGTATCGTTTGCAAAAGATTTAATATTCCCGAACCGAAAGTCGGGTGCGCACCGATCGCAACAGATAGGAAATCAGCCAGATTCTCAGTCTTTGATTCCTTGGACTGGTGTAGTTCATCAAAATTCACGAAAGCCGTGGATACAGTTAAGACACAAGTGGAAGACATTCCCTTGCCATCAAGTAAAACGGAAGAAAATTTAAACGAAACGATTCCCATTGGCTCCAACGATATTCCGTCTAACATTTACCAACCTTTAGAACCTATTTCTGAAAAATTTAGAATTTTCGAAGCATCTTATGAAAAAGTTTTCGGTAAAGGTATTCACAATATTTCTTCCGCGACAACCAAAGATGTCGAACAAAATACAGAAAATAATTTAATAAACGAAACAATTCAAGAAATGAAAGAAAAGGAAAAAACACCTGAGCCGATATCTGCGCTTAAAGATCAGTCGGAAGAAAAGAAGGATCTGTTCAAAGCGATCTTTCTCAGCAGCAGCGAAGATTCCGACAGCGAGACGGAGGATAATGTTGACAACGAGGCTGTCAAATCGATTTTGATTGGAAAAGATCCGAAGGAGATAAATATGCAACGCAATACATCGCCGCCACGAGGAATCTTTGCGAAACTAGATCTTGACAGCTTGGTGACACAACCGAAACACGTTAATGACGAAAGTAAGACTAACATTTCAGAACCTAGTCCGCCAATTATTGGTGAATCGCAGAATGATCTTATAAATCGTAACGATGTAACTAATGATAAACAGACTACGATACTGCCAGATATGTATGGTCCGGTCCTGCCACAAAGATTATTGAAACAAGACAGTACTGCGACAATGACAGAAGTTGATAATACTAATCAATTGTTCAAACCAGTATTTCGAAGTGTCGTGGTATCGAAAACTATGGAGGATTCGAAACTCGGTGGAAAATGGGTGGAACGAGACAAGATAAAAAAATCGAAAAAGAAACATAAACATAAAGAGAAAGATAAATATAAGAGCTCGAAGCATAAGAAAAAATCTAAGAAAGAGAAACGTTCGAAGCGTTGATTTCTGTTTATTTTATCGTTTGATGATTCGAGTAACATAGATAAATCGATTTACCATCAAGTAATGAAAATATCTTTTAAGTACGCATCATAATTATATTCGAGATGCTTTATGCCCGATTAAAACTGTTTCATACATTATTTAATTATATTAGGTGTTAGAATTAATTCGTAGCGTTTTACAAGTGATGGGAAGTACTTTCATTAATGTATTTTTTAATGCTCATGTGAAATAAATAACATTCTTTCATTAAAAAACGCTACGAATTAATTCCAACACCTAATAATAATATTTATTATTTATGCACTTGTTTCGCGATGCATATATGTACAGCTGTAACATAAACTGAAAATATATATTTAGACTGCAGTTCTGATTATGTTAACAAATCTAACACTATTTGATATAAGGTACTTAAAATAACTCTGGGATACAGTAATACTTTATACATTATATTTTTCAATGATTGTACATTGTACAAAGGATATGTATATTTTACACACACTCATATTCACGAGCCATCTTTTATCTGTGAAAAATTTTCATAAGGTAGATATATATATATATATTAAATGGCGACTACTTGTTTTGGATATTAAAACATTAGATATCATGGTATAAGGATTTAAGATGCTATGGACATACGAGAATACACATGTACGTACATTTTTCTATTAAAATCATCCCGATATATCTAAATATGAGTTTTGAGCAGTCCGCCTTTTTATTACAGTGTCATAGAATGTAATATTTCTCTCTCTTTCTCTCTCTCTCTCTCTCTCTCTCTCTCTCTCTCTCTCTCGCTGTGGAAATAATCGTGACGTCCAGTCAAAATATCAAGTCTCTTAACAAGATCACACATGTGGGATTATTAATTCGATGTCATGGAGTTCCTTGAAGCAGGTCTGCTGGAATTGCCGGTTCCAGTCTTTTTCTCTGCGCTGAAAAGGTATCGTAACTTTTATTAAACATTGTTATATTTGAATTTTTTAAGTAATAAATTCTTTTGTCTATGCTTTTTTTATGCATATTAAATAATTTACAATTTTTTGATGTACCTGCTGCTTCTTGAACCTCTTTTGAACATAGCTGTTAATTTCTTCTTCAAGTTCTTCTTTTCCAACTTAAGGGTTTCGTTGATGCTGGTTTCAGAACCAGATGTCTGTCAAGTATTCGATCATTTTAATAAATAATGTTCTATTTGCGTAAAAATAATTTCGAATATTTAAATATCTTCTTGCCTGAAGCGAGTAGTCGGTCATGTTCGGATCATCGACGCTAGACGATTTAGTTAACTTATGTGTTAATTTTCGTATTATACCCTTGCCATATTTCTTGTCCCGATCTAACATTTCGCTCTTTGTCGATCCTCCGGAAAGGCGACTAATAATATAATAAATATAATAATTATCAAATATATTCACATTACCGGTATGTATATATTTCAAAAGATCATGTAATGTTACGAATAATATTTCGATACCTATCTACACTGGAATCTCTCTGTCGACTAGTTCCGCGAGATTCGACTTCTGATCCCTCTAATGATTGCATGCTCGACAAGTTGCTATCCGTGCCCCAAATACCTGCAGACTATTTTTTATACAAAAGTTAACAGTAATCAAAAGAAGAAGATCGAATTTCGTACAGATTTTTTAGATCGAATTTCGTATAGAGAATAAGAGATGTAAACAGCATATTTGGCATAAGATCTCATTAAAAAATTATTTCTTATACTTTATAGAGAGATTGTCTGTATAATAAGTTTTCTGTTTACCTCCTGGTGCCCAGACGTTTGTTCCAAAGAGAGACTCTTTCTTTTCAAACGTGGTTTACCGCGATTTAACACCACTCCTTTTCCTGGATCACTTTCTACTGACGTTGCTCTAAAACAATATTTTTACATAATATTTTTCATGCTCTGAATAGTTTGGCAAGAAATTAGATTGATTATAAATCGCGAAAGCTCACCTCTTTCCCAATTTCTTCAACCGCATTGCGTTCGTTTCATCTGTCGTCTTCTTTGATTCCTTAAGTTCTTTCGCCACGCTCATTAATTTTTTAATAGTATATTCTAATTTTTCTGTTCTTTCGCCAAGTATTGGAGTTACAGCTACAAACGGTTTAAAACAACATTAACAGTAAATTATTTATATGTACAAAAATTAATTAAGTCTTTATTTCAAAGTACCTTTGACATCGCTTTTTGTCTCTAACATTGGCGATGACTCCCTGGATTTTGGTCCCTACGAATAATTACACATTTTTAAAAAGTTTTTAAAGCATTTGTAATTTTGGATTATATGTTAATAATTGAACATGTTTCATTCCCTATTAATATTATATATGAATAGGTACTCATTTTTTATACCTTCAATCGTCTCGGTGGTGTTGGCGTGTATATATCAGGTTTTCCGTTCTCCGTTACGGTATTTAATTCAGGAAACAGCTGTAACAAATCTTGTACTTGTTGCATAAGAATATTAATGTTCCGCAATTCGGTTTGCTCCAATTTGCATTTATTTAATATAACTTCTTTGAGTTCTTGCCTCTCCTTCTCGTGCCGCTCTTTTTCACGTCTCATTTTTTCGTTGCTCGTTCTTAACTTCGCATGCGCGTCCCGCAGTTCAAGTAGGTCGCATTGCAACTAAAAATTGATTGATACGATTTACGAATGAAAAAAAAAAAAGAAAATTATTAATCTTTCAACGATTATATTTTCAGAGCACACTTATACAAATATTTAAATACCTCCGATAATTTTTTCTTATTTTCATCCTTCTCTTCGTCGAACACTTTCTTTAACTGATCTTGTCTCCTTTTGTTTTCAAGCCGCTCTTTGCTACGTTCTCTTTCTATCTGCAAAAATAATACATGTAAAGTTGTAAAAAGTTTGAAATGACTATGTCATTTTGTTTATATACTAAATTACTAATCAATACCTCGAATAGTGTTTGTCGCAAATCTCTCGCTAACGTTGCCGTTTCTTGCAGTAACCTTTGATGTTCTTCTCTCTCTTTTTGCCAAGCCAACTCCATACGCACTTTCAATCCTGGAATCTTCGAGCGTCCGCTGGTGAGCAACCGCTCCTCTTCCAACTACAATAATGAACCAATAATGATATATACATATTTGGAAATGTATTATTTGCATCACTAATAAATCTAATTTATAATTGCCTCGTTAATTCGGGATTGCAATTCTGAGACTTTAACGTGACTAGCTGATTTTTCCGAAACTAATTCAGCCTTTAGTCTGGAAGCTTCTAGTTTTGTCTCAGAAAGTTCGTCTTCCATACAACTGATTTGTTTTTCTAATACTAAGATGTTAGCTTTCGATGATTCTTCATCCTATAATAATAGAAAAATATATTTTTCCTAATAGAAAGAAGAATTAATAGTAAAGAAAGAATAGAACACAGTTTGAAAATATTCCCAAAGATGATTCTTTAAGAATATCTTTAAAATCTTTAAAATAGATTTAAAAATATATTGATATAATGATACCGAAGCCATTTGAAAATATATTGTTAATTATTTACCTCGTCGGATTTTCCCGAAGATGCATTAGAGAGTCTACCTTGTCTCGTAGATTTTAGCTCGCCTATAGTTTTTTGCGCGCCTTCTAACATATGCTTGTAAGTATCACGTTCGCGCTTGTATCGTGATAATTGATTCTGGATTGCCTGTATCTCATCGTTGATCGCCGTAATTCTATGCTCATAGCGCATTTTACACTGCGCCAGATCTGCCTTTTTAGCTTTTTCTGTGTTTGTCAAAGCATTCTTTAATTTTCGAATTTCTGACTCCAATGCTGTGGTGTCAGGTGTCAATGCTTGATGAATCTTGGAAACTGCCTGATAATCTTTTAGTTTTGTAGACAAATCGTCATTCTGAAAATTAAAATAAATTATATTTTTTACATGAGAATAATTAAATATTTAAATAAATTTGAAAATTAGCCAAGATAATATAAAAAACAAACAAGTGGATAATACATTGATGTTTTGTATATTCTCGAAACAGCAAAATTAAACATAAATAATAGATATTACTTACTATCTTTCTTACATCCTCCAATCGTTCCAATAAAGTGGCATTCTCTTTCTTCACTGTATTAATTTCGTCGTTTAATTCTTCTACAATAACTTTGTTCGGCAATTGATTGTCACGAATTTGACCCTGAAAGTATGAGTATAATTTAATGATAATAAGATTTTTCAAACTGAAATTTCTAATAATTGTATGATGAAATCTCTATACCTCAAGAGCAGATTTCTCTAATCGCCATTCACTCTCTTTCGTTCTCATCGAATTACGCAACTCTTCAAGTTCGGTTTGTATATTTTTTAAGTCTCTCTTATGTTCCGAACATTTGCTATAATAAAACGTAAGATTAAATGAAGAAAGTTATATCAGGCATTTAATATTGTTGGCAATGAATTCTTACTCCTCACACCGTTAGTGTCGAATTGCTGTTTACCTATTCAAAGATTCATTCTCCCTTTCAATCTGCAGCTTTGAATTCGTAAGCTCTTGATATTGTTTCGTAAGAGTTTCTTGCTCGTATTGATGTTTCTTAATCTCATTCTCGAGATCTGAAAATTTCGTCACGTTAAATCCATAATACATTTGAGAAATAAATTGTATCTTGCGATACTGTACTTAATATTTTTTCATCGTAAGTTTCTTTCATCTCGTTCATGCGTTTTGTATTTTGCCCAGCTTTTTCTAAGGAAGTTATTTTTTTCTTAAGTACTGCTACTTCGGTTTCCTTCGCTTTTCTCTCGCTATTAAGTTGCGATGTTAATTTCTCTCTCTCCTGCTTAACTTCCGTAAGCTCTGTAGTTAGATCCGTGATCTTCATTGACGTCGTAGACTTTGTACTTTCTAATTCCTTTTTCAAACGTTTTACCTCAAAATCAAGTTTGGCTTTCATCTGTTCAACCTATTTTAATCGAAAGAAATAATATGAGTCGCAAGATAGATTATTAATTTATTCAGTAAATAATGTGTTTCTTGCTAGAATAAAAATGATATTTACAGATGTTATCGATTGCGACATTTTTAATTCCCTTTCGGTGTACGATGATAAATCATCTTGTAGCCTTTTACACTTTTCTTGTTCCAGCGAAAGTTTTTCTGTTATTTCATTTATTGTTGTCTCCATCGTTGCTGTATCTTTTTCTGACGTTTTAGCTGTTTCTGCAATATAATGAAAGTCGTATTATATAGTTTTTTATCAGTTTTTTATCAGTAGTTTTCTAATAATATTTAGATATATATTAAAAATATACAAGATTAGTTAAAAAATTATGATTTTATTATATTAAATATAAAGCGCAAGTTTTTTACCGAGATCTTTCTTTAGTTGTACAACCTCGTTATAAATTTTTAATTTTTCGGACGATAGCGATAATAGTTTAGATTTCAATTTCTCCTTTTCTTCTGAAAGCGCCAGTTTCTCTTTATCCCAGGCTTTTCTTTCAGCTTCTCGTAAAGTAACTACTTCGTCCAACTTTCTCTTCACTGTAACAAGATTTACAATTTAAGTATATCTAATCTTACTGTTGTTAATGCAGAATTCGTGTCTTTTCTACCATTTTGTAAATCCACATTTTTGGTATCTTCTACTTTTATATTTGGCTGAACTTTTTTCTTCTCTTTTTCGCTAGTCAGTTCTTTTACAGCAGATTCGAATTTTTCTTTAAGCAATTCATGTTCTTTTAGAAGTTTATCATACTGTACAGTATTATCTTTCGATTTTACATCTGGTATGTCGACGTTATGTCCATTTTTAATATTGGTAAAGATATTTAGCATGTCCTCTAAAACATTAACAATTTAAATGAGATATTTGATTTTTACGAAATTTATAAAAATACAATGATCATTCATTAACCTATTTCTTTCTCCACTTCGTCAACCATCTTTTTAAGTTGCAATTTTGTTGTGGATTCTGTCGGTTTCTTTTGCGTTCTGTTCTGGAATGCACTGCTTACTTTCTGTAAAATCTCTTCTGTTTTCTTTACCTAATAAATTATAGGTAAATAGGAAGATTTAATATGTAATATAATTTTACACTTAATGAATATGAATTATATAGAACGGCAATTATTTGACTATATTGTATGCTATTAAAATTTAATAAGAAAGAAATTTTTTATTTCTAATTATACATTTACCTCTTCATATTTCTTCTCTAAAGCTGACCGATCATTTTCTAATTCTTCGGCTTTGCGTTCTACTTTTCGCAATTTGAATGACAATATTCGACAATTTTTGTTCGACTGCTCCAAACTTTTTCGTAAACGAGTATACTCATCTGCTTGTTCGTCCCTTATATGCGAAAATTATATCCATATAAAGAACACATATTGCACCGCGACACAATGTAACCATTTACAGATTTGTCGCAGATTTTGTCACGTTTGAGTATCTCTGTTCCTCATAAAGACGTGAAAGAAATTCTACACAAAATTTGCGAGGGAAAAGCGGTATGATATTCCACGTATTGCTCTCTTTCAAAAAATTCTCAAATCTTATAAAATTTTAACGTAAATTTTCTCATAGTCTCTCCACTATGAGACTTTTCTTCCGATTGGGATATAATCGCAAAAAAGTAAATGATCCCATAAAAATGAAAAACGATAAAAAAGTTCATGGATTTTACTTTATGGGTATGATCACGATTGTCAAATAAAGATTCAACAAGTGCCATCCGTATTAAAGAGGGAATATATATACTTCTCAAATCTGTCCAAATCATTGTCCTGCAACAATCCATATATAGCTCATTTTGCAAAAGATTGTGATCTCTTTTGAAACTTATGATTTCCGACACACACAACAGATTTTCAGGTTTTTTTTTGTATAAAACGGTTTGACTTTGCATACGTGTTGCATTGTCATATGCGTAAAGATCCTGAATAAATCTTTTGGACATAAAAAAGTTTTTTCGCAAAAATTGAAATGCGATAATAATTTATTGAAAGGAACAGAGATACACCAATTTTGATAGACATGTAATATGCAATATTAAAAAATCATAGAATTACTCATTTTATATAAATAATGGCGAGTCGTACTTCGCAAATTTTTAGTAATGATATAAATCTATTAGTATATTTAATTATAATTTTTCTTCATAATATTAATAACTACATATACCAAAAATTGCCGTTGTTATTAATTTTAAAACAAAAAGCCATTTGAAATAAATAATATATGAGACAAAATGTTATTATATATAATTTTATTAAGCATAAAATTATATAAAGAGTTATATTTTTAAAAAACTATAGTAAATAAGTAGCATGCATAACATTATTGCGGGATATCTCAATAGGATATTTCATAGTATCCTTTATGCAAGAAAATATAGTACCTAAAATTATCTTGCAACTCATAGATTTCTTCTTCTAACTGTCTGATTTCCTTTTTCATATCCTCATTTTCATCCATTAAACTTTCGCAAAGGTTTTCTGCGGCTTTCAATTTCGAACGTAATTCGTCGTGCGTTTTGTCCTTTTCACCTCTATACGGTTTACTAATCGTTTCTTTTTCCAAACTTTTTACCTTTGCCAGCAATACATTTTTCTCTTGCGCAAGTGCTAAAACATGCATGTGACATTACACTATTTATTACATACATAGGAATTTAAAAGAAATTCTTTAACGATAATAATGCGATGAAAAAGGATAATATAATACAGAGAATTTTTCTATAAAAATTTTCTATAAACTTCAAAAATTAATACCTTCATTTTTCTTCTGTAGCTTTGTTACTTCGCTTGTCGATGTTTTGTTCGACATTGTCTCCATGGTCGTCAATCGACGCAGTAATATCTCGCTTTTTTCTTTCTCTGCCTTCTCACATCTTGCTCTCATATCATTTAACTGAGACCTCAATTTTTCTATTTCATTCTGCGAGGAGTAAATATCTGTTAATTGACACTTATCAACAAGATTACGCTGTTCATATATTCAATCTTCGCTTAATCCTCTCAATTCTGACACTCGGAAATAATAGAAATATATATACAAGTTAGAAATTGTGACTATACAAATAATGTTGCGCTTGAATAATTTAATGCACTTTTAAAGCATTGCTGCATGTATGCAACATTTTTTCTAAAAGTCAGATCTGAGAAATTCAAATACTCATGATATATAGATGCATTATCATGTATACATATATAAGACAAACATCAAAATCTTTTTGATAGAAACTTTTCTTTAAATTATACATATACAGGCGTAACATCGCTCTACATACAGTTAATATCTGAACAAGTTAATTAACATTTAAACAAAATGCATTTAATGATAGTTTTGAAGTATAGTATCGCGAAAATGCTTTATAATTCACGACATTATGAATCTGATATATCAAATGCATAAACAACGGCATCACACAACGATACGATGGGCAATATATATATATGATATTAATCGCAAGATATTAATCGCAAGATATCCGTGTTATATCGAAAGCGACGATCGGCTCACCTCCTTGGTATCTTCTCTCTTTACCATAACATTATCCGGCCCGTCCTGGATCACCTGTTTTGACGGTGCTGATCGTGATTTCCTTACCTAAAGTAGTGTGACAAATGAGAGTGCAAAAGAGAATTTCACATTTGTTCACTCTTTTATCATTGAATGTGATCGCTACGCTACCGTCTGCTGTACAACAACTACAAGGCGCCTTTGTATAAAGAAGACGTTTATAAGCGTTTATGTGCGTGTTTGTATGCAGATGTGTATGTTTTATTTGACATAAAGCATTCCATGCCACTAGTGGGTTAGTTAACGAAGGGATACCTGAATAATAAATTCGACGTCGTTTTCCGAAGTGCCACTCTTACTGTTGCTTATCACATTTTTTATTTGAAGCTTCGCCGGTTTTCTAACATCTGCATCGCCGCGTAGATTCATGCAACCGTAAATTAGGGTGATTTAAGAAAAAAAAAAGAAGATCTGACATTAATTACTAATTCCAATATTAATTTGACGTTTAATCTGTCTCAGTACTTCGCTTTTATTACTTTCTAATTTAGGAGCGTCTTCTGGATTCTTATCTATAGCGGAAAGATCCATCAGCGATGTCCATCCAGCTGACGCCGGCGGTTGCAAATGATCATTCTTGGTTTCGTCTTTCGCCAAATTCGTAGCGGAAGACCATATCCTTTTATTCTCGGATCCGCTTTAAAATTCATTCATAACAACCATCAATTTTTCTATAATATTCACAGTTCTTCAAAACAATTAACGTATCATTATTGCTATATTATTTTGCAGATATTTTATTAACTTATGCTAACAGTAAAGGCGCGTTATAATAATTGACATTTTATGCAATTTATAATTAGTAGGCGAAAGAACCTACCGTGTAGAATCTGAGGAAAGACTGGGGGACGAAGACGTGATGTCTCCGAGACTGTTTCTTCTGCCGCCATGCTCTTTGTAATCCCTGAAGAGATATTATTATTAATTTGAAATGTATTTTGTATTGTTTCTTAGCTTCTGCTTTAAATAATTACCTAAAACATCGTTTGCAACGCGTTGGCCATCGAACCTGTGGGTGGAAACCCAAAGGGCAAAGAGGATCACCTTTTTTAGATGAATACATGGAGTGCATCCTGTGTGCAAGTTTTTTTTTCAGTTATATTTTCTTATAGTATCTCGAAATAAAACAAATTTATATAAAGAGTAATTGAAAAAGCAAAGATAGATCTAATTATTCGTTCTAACGGAAATAATATTTACATTGATTTTTCAAAGTTCTTAAAAACAGCTAACGTAGATATTGTCATTTAAAAATATTACCGATAATATATATAATATTTCAAATTTTAAATATATTTGTTGATATTATTTAATTTGAAGGAAGATTTATGTAAAAAGAAGCATGAAAAGATTTACATAAAGATTACAGATAAGAGTGAAATCACGTTTTAACTTTGCGAGATCTTTTTAAATTTGTGATTATACATTTCCGTAATTTATTTTTTTCTTAGTTGCGTCGCATGATATTGCTGGTATACTTTATACAACATTGTATAATGATTTTCTGCTTTCATAAATGCGAAAAAAGAAAAAAAATAGATAATTTGATAGGAAAATTTAAAATCAATCGGAGCAAAATACACTTGTCTGGAAGAAGAAGTATTTCATTAAATTATCTGTTAAAAAGTTGGCCAATTTTTATAATTTTATATCTATTGATGAATTTATCATTATCGATAAATTTAAAGAAGCTCGCAAACCTATAAAAAAGACTATGCATGTTTAATCACTTAATTTCAAGTTGACTCGTCTTTAAAAAAAAATTCCTAATTATAGTGAAAAAAAATTATAACTAGTATAATACATTTCAGAGCACTTTTCTCAAATCAATCTATATCTTTTCTCAAAATTTTTCATACATATTAATTATAAAATATATCGTAAGATTTTTAAGATTTTTTTATAAGTATAATTTCTGATGAAATGTTACAAAATCTAAAAAATTTAAAAATTATGGAATGAGAAATTTCAGAATATTTTAGAATTCACTTATATGAGAAGTTCTGAGAGAAGGCGTAAACTTTCCGAATATTCCTCTGAGTATTTCCGAAAAATGTTCCAATTCCTATAAAAATTATGAGAAAAATTATCAGCAAAAAGTTGATTTCTATTAGTGAATTTGTCGCCAGCGAACATTCACGAGCTGCATTGTCGTCTTTATTATACATATTTCTGACAATACGCACAGACACACACATACATACGCACATATGCGTAACAAGCATGGCACTTGGAGAACTATGCGCACCGGCGCGGCGCGGCAGTTTATTTATAAAATTTCAATGCCATGCTGTCTCTTTACATTTTTTTCATCCATCTTTTGGCTACGTAGCCCCGGAAGAAACGTGGGGGATAGATTTATTCGTGTTCTCCATTTGATCGCGATGTCTATCTATCTCTCGACGATCTATCTCTTACGCAATCTGTCGCGTCGGTTTTTATATGATGCCTGCTACTCACTCAATCGACACCGATATTAATCCAAATCACGGCGGGCCGACGTGAATTAAATTTATCCTAGGCTTTGCCGGTCGGTCAATCGGTCGGTCGTCGCTCGGTCAGAAACGGGCGTTCGTCGTCGCGGCGCTCGTCGTCTCTTCCATTCTGAATGAATACGGTAATCCCATCGTAATCGCGTAATCGAATAGCACTCGCATCGTAAAAGGGGGGTAGTTTCTCGCGATCTCGTCTTTCCCCGGAAGTCGATTCGCCTCTGTAGTATCTATACGCGGATCTCGCTCATTTTTTTCTATTTTTTTCTTCTTCTCTTCTTACACGCGTCCGCGTTTGAGATTCCTACACTGCGCGCGACGTCACTAATAGCACTGACACAGCTCCGCTATTACGGGGTTTGTCCGTTTTCCCCGTAGACTGTGTGCGGGTATACGGGCGATTGGACCTACGCCAAGGTGTATATTTGTCTCTAGCTATAAATATAGAGAAGCGCGAAGACATCTTGAGCGCGTGTTGCATGCGCGATGCGAAGTAGCTTCGTCTTCATTCATTTTTTGCCTCAAATGCGCGAACGGAAGTAAAACACGCGATCGAGCTTAAAAAATTACTATATCCATGAGATATCTTTCATCTTTATATCACAAAATGTCACAGTGGATATTCTCTCAAAGCTTTATATTTCGAACGTCTTCGTCAGAAATGCGATTTATATCAGCGACAGATTTATATTATATTTATGCGTTTTTCATTTTGTGGATGTGCAAAATTAAGGTGCTATTAAAACCTAACTTGTTAATATATTAATCAAGAAAACTATATTAATCTAAGAAAGATTATTTAATCACTCTCTCTCTCTTTCTCTCTCTCTCCCTCTCTCTCTCTATGGTGGATAAAATAAACATTCGTGATAAATATGCGGAATGCGAGAGACGTATAGCGAAAAGATCGAAATATGTATTATAAAATTGACAGGTATTAAAAAAATAGGATTAATTATTTTTATTAACTTTTATTAATACACCAAACATTTCACCCATCTCCGTCACACAGTATAAAATTGTATAAATGTAGTATATATGTTTATATTTATGTGTATATATAATACATTTATAATACAACATAAGCGATTAACTAGTCGAATGCAATATTTTAATTTTGCATTTTTAATTATCTTGTCAAGTTATCTACCCTATCTTGTCAAATGATTTACTCCTATTAATCATTAAGATACTTACGCATTACACGTTATTAGAATTTAATTTCTTTTAAAGAAAATAATTCGAAGTCTTGAAACTTTATATTTATGCTCATGTTGTCTAATATTATTTTCATAAGAAATGCAATTGTAAATATCAAGCTTTTATATATTTTTCCCCATTTTCATATAAAAATGTATTAGTTCCCTATAAAAATGTGTTAGTTTCCTATATATAAAAAAAACGTTGTTTTGTTTTTCTATAATTCTAATAACAAGAACTCTTAATATGATTATGGAATGTCTAGTAAAAAGGATAATTTCCTCAATGAAGAATGGAGATAAATAACTTACTTCAATTTAATATAGATCTTGAATTTTTGGAATAATTAATTTTTATATCTGTTATTTTTATTTATAGTATAACTGTTATGCATTTATTATACCTTTTTATAGAAATATTTAAATTAAAAAATTTTTAATTTAATATTTAAATTTTTTCATCTATCGATATTTCCAAAATTCTTTATATATATAATAACTAATATAATTATCTACTTAATACAGAAGCAATCGAAAATTTCATCCAGTCCATATTCAAAATTTTATTTTTTAACAAGATATTTAAAAAAATCTAATAAACTTTATAATAAACTTTAGCATAAAAAACAATAAGTATAA
>NW_011627746.1:656088-734348 GCF_000204515.1 Acromyrmex echinatior
TACATGATTTATGAGTACGAATGATTCTCATTGCTTAATCAGAATTTGTGTAAAAAAGCATAATAAATTCGCGTCTAAATACACGCATGTTGTTCTGGATTCAGTTGAGAATATTTGACTACTGTTTACCACAGCTAAATGATGAGCTGTTGAGATTATTTATATATATATATTATATGTATAAAATATATTTTTTGTATTTAAAAGTATAAGTATACATTATAGAAACCATTCCAAATATTGATATCACATGTCCCGCAAAAAAATCAATATTATTAATAGAAGACTTACATATTATGTATGCAAGTTATACTTTTTTGCATTTGCGTGCAACTGTCATTTTCTGTCAAAATTTATATTTAAGTGAATAAACATCAGTTGAATATCTCGAATGTATAATTACAAATTTGCATAAATTTACATAGTACTATATTATTTTCTTGATTTTATATATATTAAATTTTAAATATATACAAAACGAAATTGAAAATTTCTGTACTATGTTTCGAATATCATTTTAGATTATACGCATAAAATATCAAGACTATCGCACACGAATATTTTACGCGAGAATATAATATGAAATCATTTTATTATCAATTTTATAAGGATAACTTTTTGCATTGAATCCGAATTTCATAACACATTTACGTATTATAATTATAAAACTGCCGATAATAATCTTTAGTAGCCAAATAGAAAGATAAAAAAAGGGGGAAAGATAAAAAAAAAGAAGAGAGACAGGGACGTATTTTGTTTAGTGTGCTACTTTAGCAAACTTCGCATTTTGACCATCTTACAATTTTGAGCGAAGCAGCTCGATCTTTTTGGCGGCGCGTTTCTGCAAATCGGGCAATTTCATGGCAAGTCCCATGTTGCCTTGAATTTTAACTTTCCCTTGGAAGAAAGCCTTCTGCGGATTTAATTTTCCAGAAATGAAATCTACAATATCGGTGTCGCTAATCGTAAATGTTACATCAGGTTTGGTTTTGCCATTGTATTCGACTTTGCCTTTGCCCGTTTTTGCATCTATAATCCAATATCCTTCGGCGCCTCCGGGACCATTTGTAACTTTAAATCCGTAAATTCCACGCATTCTCTCAATCAGATTCTCATCATCTTCCTCCATCGCAATTGCCAATGTCTTGAAGAGCACATCCGCTTGGAAAATACTCGAATCGGCGGCAACATTCACGTTTTTTCTGACTATCGCCTGTTTCGGGAAGCCCAAGCGGTAAAGAGCCACGACGACTGCACCACCCAGACCTATGTTGTGCTGAAGTGCCAATTTTGCATCCTGCACCTGTCTCTTGCCAGCTTCACCGCGAAGTTGCCAGGTAAGTTCAGCACATTGTGCTAATCCTGTGGCACCCAGAGGATGTCCTTTCGAGATTAGACCACCGCTCGGGTTCACAACATACTTGCCACCGTAGGTGTTGTCTCCAGCGTCTATCATTTTACCGGCATAACCGGGAGTGCACAATCCTAAGGCTTCATAAGTTATTAACTCGTTTGCAGAGAAACAATCATGCAGCTCTATCACATCTACGTCGATCGGCCTGTAGTGGGTCGATGTGAAAACTTTCTCAGCTGCGTTTCTTGTCATGTCATATCTGCAAAGTATCACAATAGAATTAGTAAACCAGCAATTGATTCTATTGGGAAACATAAATACATAATAACTTGTTTATTTCTCGTACCCAACAATATTCATACACGATTGAGTGTTAAATGTCGAGGACAAGTCAGTGGACATTTCCATAGCGAGGATTTCGACAGCCTGTGATTCCAGATGATGCTTATAAACGAAATCCTCGTTAGCTAGAATGACAGCTGCTGCACCATCGGAAGTGGGACAACATTGGAGCTTCGTTAATGGTCCAAATATTTTGGGAGAATTCATAATTTGTTGCAAGGTGTATTTCTCTTGGAATTGAGAATTCGGGTTGTTTATAGAATGCAGATGATTCTTATATGCGATTTTTGCAAAGTGTTCGAGCTTTGTGCCATACTTCTTCATGTGCTCGATCCCAGCATTGCCAAACATTTGAGCGGCGATAGGACTTTCGGACAGACCTGTGCAATCGATGATTATAAGATAAACAAGTTAAATATATCAAATATTATTCCATTTTATATCAAAAAGAATTCTGTAATGCTGACCTGCGATATCTGCCATGACCTCAACATGCTTAGCCATGGGATTCGTGCGATCTGAAAACTTGGACATCAGGGAGCCTCGCTCCATCTTCTCAAATCCAAGCGCTAGAACGCAATCCGCGTTGCCGCTCTCAACGATCTGTTTGCCAAGGTAGAGAGCTGTGGAGCCGGTGGAACAGTTATTGTTGACATTGTAAATGGGACATCCAGTGAGTCCAATCTCGTAGATTGCCCTTTGACCGCAAGTGGAGTCGCCGTACACGTACCCAACGCAGACGGCCTGCACGTTGTTGTAGGATACGCGTGCGTCCTGCAGAGCCTTGGTAACTGCCTCCTTCGCCATTTGCGGATAGTCGAAGTCATCTCTACGGCCGGGCTTCTCGAACTTGGTCATCCCGACGCCGATCACGTACACTTTCGGCTTGTAAACCATCCTGGCGATCTGTTTTTTTTGGGCACGAGTAAAACACCGGGAAATTTCTGTTTAGCAAAACACTAGCGAGAACCGTTCTCTTTGCGAGATTTCCTCGTGTGACGAATGTTCAGATTGTAGTGAAAGTAGAAACGGAAAAAGAGAAAAAGAAGTGACACACGTAACGTCGCTGTTATAGGATTACCGAGATTAGGCGATCAAATTGCGAGACGTACGTTTCGTTGGACTTTAATCTTCCATATATTATAATAAAAAAAGATTGTGATAAAAAAAGCAGAAATTACAATGACAAGGCGGTTTCCAGCGAAGACTTCAACGTCTTCGATTCACGATAACGAGCTGAACGAGCGACGATCACATCTCAGTTCTCACCACGGCGCGAGTAACGACCTAGATCGTTGCCTCTGGTGAAAATAATATACTACGCGCAAGGTGTTACTTAATTACAACTAAACACGTAATCGTGCCTCACGCAAAATGTTTCTTTATCGAGGAAACTTTCTATTGAGTTAATAATAATAATAATAATAATAAAAATATACTTCGCATAAATTTAAAGTTATGCAGTTTTAATAATTGGATGCGCGAAACATACGATTATCTTTTGTCAGTAAGATCAGAATATTTATGACCTTCAACTGAAGAATGTTTATGATTGTTTCATTTCCCTTGCAAATCTGTTCATTTCCTGTATGTACCGATTTTTATTTTAAAAAGAAACGTATAATAATAGAGGAGAAGGAACATGATTATACATTTATGTATGATGAAATTAATAAAATAAATTTGTGATATGTATTATAAAGAATTGTATTTTAAATTGAAAAAATTTCCAAATAGATATTTTCAAATGAGAGGCTCTAACATTGCTTTCTATTTGTAGTAACATGGATCGACACAGACATTCTATCTTTCTTGATATTAATGAGTAACCAAGACGACGATACTTGTGTGATCAAACGAAAAGAGCTCCCAATAGTTCTCAAAATAGTTACTTCAGCTTACACAAGTTTTATCAACAACACATTCCTGGTGAAAATAAAAATCAGAAAGAAAATCGAATAGAAACGTAAATCGAATAGAAGTATAAACGTCTCTTTTATGTTTCGTTGTTTCAATTTTCGCCTCTTAAAAGCTTCGTTTTTATTACTCTTCCATTATATTCGACTTACGCTTCGATTTTTATTTTCATCAGAGCGATTGAATGCCATTTAATGACACAAGTCGACACACGTGTCGTTTTGTTTTTTATTCACTGAATATTAAGAAAGATAGAACTGATATGAAAATGGAAAGCACCCAGCATCAATGTTATGTTACGTATGTTTACGAGGTATAAATTAATAAATAAATGTAATGCAATATTTGTCCTTTGAACTACATTTATTTTTTATACCCGAAAATCTGAAATGCTGAAATTGATGAAATAGCAATATGGCAAATCGAATTATTTTATACATAAACTCTCCTCCCTTTGAAAATTCAAACGTATATACCTGCGCGTTTCATCCGAGGAAGAGCCGCGAATGAACTAAAATGAACTAACCCGTTTAAAGTGTCGCGCATTGGCGTAGACTCGCCGAATGTCTACGCCGCTGGACGGCGCTGCGCCGGCCATTGCGCGGTCGTGTTTTGGCCGAGCGAAAAGATGGCGGATCGTTGTTTTCGATATCGTTCGCGCTCACAACACGTCGCCGAGATACGTCGAGGTTCAGCGCAACTTTGAGGTCAATCTCGCGCGAAAGTTGACATGCCGCACGTGCATCAGTCCTGGCTGTGGTAGATAGTCGTTGTGCCAGTGACAATCGCCGGTGTGACTGCATCGCGCAGTACTCGCTGCATCGTCTCGGCGTCATTGTCGCCGCCGTTGTGGTGGTGTTAGTGGTGGGCATCGTTGTGGTTGTGATCGTCGTCGTCCCGTGTGAAGGAAGCGGTGTAAATCACACAAAATTTTCGGATCTTGACGAGCAATTCCGACAATTTGTCGCCAGCGCGTCCAAGAGTCGATGCAAACAGGCGCGAGGACGCCATCGAGTCGGTAAAATGGTTACGCATCACTGCGAGTTTTTCTAACCCTCTCTTGTCGCTGTTTACTGCTCCCCCGCAAGAGACACGATTTTGGTTAGGTTACTCAAGTCGGGATTCGCACATCCTATGACACCGGAACGCCGTCGCGCGTGTTCCTCGCGGTGGCCTACGTTGACAATGTGACGCGACCTTGGAATCTGCGATTTGATAATCGATGGATAACACATTCGCGATGGCAAACGATTTTGACGCAGAGCAATTCGAGCGGAGGCTCCACGCACTGAAAGACTCGCAGGAGTCTATCCAGGGCCTCTCTGCATGGTGCCTCGATAGGAGACATCATCACAAGAAGATTGTCACCACGTGGCTACAGGTTTTAAAGAAAGGTAAATTATTTTCTGTGTTCAGCAGAAAAAGCAGCTTTCCTACTGTTAAAATTTTTTAATATGATTGGTTTTGTCCTTAGTTTCTCACTGGAAATGTATAAACCAATATCATTTTAATGAATTTTATTCACAATACTTGTGAAACTATTTTATTTGCTGCACGCAACTATAGATTTACTCTCATAGATATAAAATATTATCTTTTATTACAAATAAGATTGTTTGCTATATTTGTGTTAGATTATTTATATATTAACTTACATAATTCTATCATATTAAATATTCCATATGACTTTCATTGTCTTAAATATTTATTTTTAAAATAAATATTTATACACATAATTATTAAATAAAGAATGAAATACATAGATAACATACTAGATGAAATAAATTGTTGCTACGTAAAATTCATTTTTTTTTTATAACAGTGAAAGTGGAACATCGGCTCACATTATTCTATTTGGCCAATGATGTCATTCAATATTCAAAGAGGAAGAATTTTGAGTTTGTGGAGTCATGGGGAACTACTCTGCAACGTGCGACTCCTATGGTTCGCGACGAGAAAGTGAAGCATCGTATTTTGAGAATTTTCAAAATCTGGGATCAACGGCAAGTCTACGATGAGGAATTTCTTGCCGATCTATCCGGATTAATTTCAGCGGCACCAAAAAAGAAATTAGAACCTCCACCGACCACACAGCCTGATGAGTTTCAGGCAGCTTTGCTCATTTCTACAATGAGGTCTTGTGCGACTCTGGAACAAGCTACTGATGCTAGATTACGTGATCTACGGGAAAGTAACATAGACATAGAATCTGCAGAAGAGTTACGTTCGTCATTAAAGGACCGAAGACGCATGGAAGATGCAGAGAAAGAAATAGATTTAGTCGCTAGGAACGTCGAGAATTATGTTCGTGCATTGGAAGCAGAGATTAGGGAAAGGGCACAAGTAGTTGAATTGTTGGACCAAGCAGATCAGTTTTATGAGACTCAACGTGGGGAAGTTAAAATAGTAACGAATGTAAGTGTCAGATTTTATTGCAAAGTATTCAATATTGTTGGTTTCTCATATTATATTTTTCATAAATAGGCATACCGAAATTTTGGCAGTCGTGTCAAGAATTTGAAGAAAAAGTTAGATGAATTACTACCTACGTTCGTCTCACCTATACCATCGCCGGATATAAACGCGCCCTCGCCGAGTCCTGACAGTGATATAGAGCTACCAGGAGAAGAAACTCAGTCAGTAGCTAATCAGTCGGTAATGATCGACGTAGCACCACCGTCTCTGTATGGTTCATATTCTCACGAGTATGATCCTATTCCTGTACCTGCACCTGACATGGTACAAGGCAATGAGTCGACGGACTTTACGAATAATTTTCCTTCTTTTATGGGGGGAAATGTAGATTTTGGTAATATGGTAAGAATAAAGTTGCATATATATCGTTTTATAAAGGAAAGTTTTGCATTGTTTTAAACATTCAGTACATTGTATATTCTTTTTGTTTTTTTTTTTTTTTAGAGAAACATATTTAACGAAACCACTGAGACATCTCCTGGGATGTCTCAACAGTACAATGAATCTTTAGAGGTAATTATTACATTTACAACATTCTATATTATTTACATTTGTAACATTCTATCAAAATATGCGCTTTATGAATTAATATATTATTTACATTTGCAACATTTTATCAAAATATACGCTTTATGAGTTCTATGATTTTTTTTCAGGCAAAACCAATAGAAGTAATTAATATGAGACCTTCAAAAGATGAACAGAACAATGCAGATTTTAATATATCTAGTTTCCTGAAGACGGTTCTTCCATCATCTGATGGAACGTCAGACTCGAGTGCAATTCCAGGTTTAGGCCTGGACGTTTCCGAAAATCAAGTGGAATCGCCACAACGTCCTAATTATTCGCCCTCGTTAGGACCTGTAACACCTGTGGTCTCAAGAATGATGAGTAATCAGGGTACATCAGTCGTTAGTGGAGGCGGTGGTTTAAACAATTGTCAGATGAGTCACAGTACCCCTATATCGGTTCGCAATCTGCCCGAGTCTCACACTCCTTCTCCGTATTCTAATCAAAACAGTCAAAATAACATTACTGGTCTCTTTGATGGACCCACCAACAATACAGTTAACCCTTTACCTCCTCCACCCTTACCACCTCTCTTCCTTGATGATGAGAATTGTTACAATAAGTTACCACCAAAATTTCCTACATGGACGCCGGCGAACGAGGGTATTAAAGACTCTGCAAAATGGGAGGAAAAAGGTATAAATAATGTTTCATGATTCAATCATTAGCTTTATAATTATTCTACAATAATGCATAATGCATGTTCGTTATAATAAATTTTGCTACATATTTAGGTAAGAATAGCATGAATCCTGCGTGGCCTGGCGATTGTGATGATAAAAATAAGAATTCCTGGATGGATGGCGATGGAGATAGATGGGACTCCAATAACGATTCCACATGGCCGGTCAATGACAGAACAAAAAATGACATGCTATCAGAGACTCCTGAATCACCGCCCATGTATGAAAAAGCTGGTTTTGCCGAGCCGGTGGAATACAACGAGCCACAACCACAAGAATCTCTAAATACTACAGGAGATGTAGATCATAGGTAACGCAATTTTTACACCAGTTTCTATCAGAAACTGTAACTATATATATTATTGTTTTAATTTTTAGATTGTTGATCAATTATATGATTTTCTAATTATTAAAATCTATATATTTTATATATATTTATTTTCATATCATTTACAGAGTGATTCCAATGCCAATGACCCGCGAAAATCAGCTACCATATCGCTTGATGAAAGCTGCAGATGTGGATCATCGTAATTTGATCAGTCTGACTGGCAGCCCGGCAAATAACCACAATCCTGGTGAGCCGTCTTCTTTAGCCAATAACAACAATCTATGGTCTACAAGTGATCAAGATTATCGGTGAGCTTTATACTATTTTTATGTCCATCCATTTTTATAACTAAATATATACATTTCTTATATAGTTTATATTTATGCTCATATATATATATATATATATATATATGTATGTATGTATGTATGTATATATGTATGTATGTATATCATCATATATAATCTTTATATGATTTATATAATTTAGGCGACACATGCAGTCTGGTGACATTGTTGAAAGTGTTGATATGGAAATGTCGGACGATGAGACTGACAGCAAGCCGAAAGGCAGGGTTCTTGTCGATCTGAGATTGCAGGATCGCGACATGCGTGTTGGTGTACCAGTGCCATCATCTCATCACGACATGGATATGCGTATGATTCCTCTTCCCATCGGGCAAATGCCTGATCCGCATGATAATCAACTATTGCAAGATATGCACTTGATGCGTCCGGGACCACCTCCACCACCGCCGCTACCGCAGTTTCAACATCAGGGTCAAGGTGGTTTCCGACAAGATCAGCCGATAGATTTTCATCCGAATCAACCGAAGTTTCCGCAGAACAGACCACCAAACTTTCTACGGAATCAAGATTTTCATTCAAATCAACAAGAATTTCATCAACTTCATCAATCGCAACAAGATTTCGAATATCGCGATAGAGAACACAATATCCGTTCGAAGCAAGATTTTTTGGCGGAATCGCCGGGACGTGGGAGATATTCGCAATCGGGGGATCATCAACATCAACACGACAATTCACCCTTTCATAGAAACGAATGGAATAATCGTGGTGGTCGTGGATTTCCGAGGAACCGCCGGGATAGATACTCGGAAGATCACAATGTACAAAAGCAGCGGAACAATTTGTTGAATAGTCGCAAGTCAAGATCGCAGGATCAACAGCATCACCAGTCACCGTCGGAGATCCCACCCAACAATAGACCATTACTGCTACCTGACACCATCTTCGATGAGAAGGGCATGCCGATTGGCTTACCGGAATTTGATCAGGATAACAACATACTATCTAACACTCAAACAGAATCGGAACATAATTCTGATAACTGTCAGAATTCTTTAGTACCACATATACAACAGACATTGCATGACATGCCGAGTTCTTTTGACGATTCTGAACGCAATCAACAACAACAGAATTGTCAGTTAATCTCTGATGAGCAACGGGTATCGTCTTTAACTGAATCGGAAGATCAGTCATCAACGATAAATCAAACGATGGTTATTCCGATAAGGACAGATAACGTTGATGATGAATCGCAACAAATACAACATGTCCCTATTTCAGAATGCGAGGAGCACGTTGAGTCGACTGAACACTCCGATTTCGCAGAGAAGACAAGTGTGACTGACGAACTGATTAATCAAGGACAGAACATGAATTCTACAGAAACAGAGTCATTAGATGAATCAATGACTATAATAAATAAAGAGATAAAGAGAACAGCAAACGGTGATTGCGACGAGCAAAGTCATGAAGAAGGAAGCCCCAACAAAAAAAGGCCCCTCTTACAGAACGGACCGCCAATGCTGAACGCCAATGATGACTTATCTGGCCTGAATGGTCCCACACCGACGGATTTACATCCTGCCATAATATACGAATACGATGGATCAAATTTTCGGCCACGCATTGGCGCTCCACCTTTCCCACTCTGGCGAGGTGGATTACCTCCTCCACCTTCTTCCAGAGGAGGCAGAGGAGGTTTTAGAGGTGGGCTCTTGGGGATACCGCGAGGTCCATGGATGGACAGAGGACCACGCGGTCCTATAGTCGGCAACTTCTTACCAAGAGGATTGAAACGTGGAGGCAAACAATTTTGGGGCGGCGGTGGTTTCAGAGGCCGGGGACGAGGCAGTAACTGGTAGATAAAGAGAAAAACTTTGAGACTCGACGATTCCGTCGTCGTAATCTGACCGGATACATATGCGAAACGCGTTTCGCTCTCTGTAAATAAACAAACCGACACGTTTCGACATTCACACACGCGTGCGTTCGCGCGCGTATCTACCCACTTGTTCATACATACGCACACACATTTAATACATACACGTACATAAAAGTAGATACAGAATCGGTTGGTTCTAAACAGTGAGATCTTCAGTGATGAAGATTCTTCACATTCTCCTGTGCGATTGATTCGCCTATATAAATATATAAATAACAAAACTATAGATATATATATATATATATATATACATATATATATAAAAACATATAGCTATATGCATACTTAGTACATGTTTTGTTAAGATCTTAACGAGTGTTATCGAAGCGGCTTGCGTTCGCATACATGTATATACATGTGTACACACATATGTGCTATTATCGAGCTCAGTAAATAATTAGGAGCAACGTACGGGAAATCTGGACGCGATATGTCGTCGTTTATAGTCGCTGCGATAATGACTACAATCGTCACTCCCATAGGTTTTTATGTTAGGAGGATTTGTGTTTATGTATGCGCTGAGAGAACTAATGATAAATTCTCCATCTCGTGAAGGAGGGTCGAGCATTGAGCGAAGTTGAACACTGAAAATCATAAAAACTACAATAATTAATTGACGATAGTTAATTGACAGCATCAATTGGAACCGAGCGTAATTTCACCGAGTTCAAATTTCCGTGCTGTAAATTTACGAAAGTAATCGTTATAAAATGATAATATGAGCGGAAAATGAACTCTCTTTTTCTCTCGAAATTACGGCAGTTTCAATTTTTTTACTAATAATATGTGTTTCTGACCTGATCACTATTCATATTCTATGGTCCATGTTCCAAAAGTCTTCTATTATTTCCTTTCCTCGTCCACCTTCAAAATAAGAATTGCAATCACTTGTTTTCTCCCCACCTATGCCTCAACTCATCTGACTGTGTTCTCCACCGTTTGGTCGAGGTTCATTATAAGAGAAGAGAAAAAGGAAAAATGGAAAATATACAGGCGTGTCAATGAACATTTTTAAAGTGTACTAATAAAATACAGTGTTTACGTTCTGGTCCGCTTCGTACATTTTCCCTATTGTTATTTCTCGTTTGTATTTCGTAGATGATGAGTGTTTCTTCTCGATCGTAAATTGTCCTTGTTCATAAGAAAGAAACCGCAATAATTAATTTGTCAGTTATCTGAAGACTTAACCGAAAGCGTCATATTTAATTTGTTTTATGTTAAAAACACAAAATAAATTAAATATGAAAAAATTATAAATTATATTTTATAATTTATGTTATGTGAAAAAATTATAAACTATATTTTATAATGTATGGTATTTTTTTTCCACATTTAATTTATTTTGTGCTTTCAACATAAAATAAATTAAATGTAAAAAAAACTATAAATTATAAAATTATTATAAAATTGTTTTTAATATCGATTTGAAAGATGGGCTTATAAAATGCTCTTGTAATAACTAATATTTTTCTATATTTGTGATTGAAAAAAAAAGAGATTATAAAATGAATAAGACTTTAATCCAAAACGATACGCTTGCTTAGCTATTCGCAAAATTCTTTATCTTTAATTTTGCTTGTGTATTCAAATATCGCCAAATTATTAATCGCGAATTTCGAGTTTTTGTGTAGAAATCTTTTAAAAATAAATTAATTTTTATTTTTATGTCCTTCAAAAATTTATTTTTATTTTATTATGTCCTTCGAAAATCAATTTTAATTTTTATTATATCGATCAGTGCATTTATTTTCTCTGCTGTAGAAGAGGTTGTATTGTTTTGTTAAAAGCAAGCGAATCGTTGACACTCGAACTGAGTGTAACAAGTGCAAAAAAACCCGTGAAATTCTCTCTTTCTCTCTCTCTCTCTTTCTAATTGTTTAATAAATAATATTGAGGATCTTTCTCTCTACAGCTCTCAAGTTTGATCGGTGTAACTGTATTTCCGTTCTCGGACGACACCGTTTTACCGACGCACACGGATCATTCGTGGCTCGTAAATATGTTATTGTTACGATTATTGCGAGAACGTAAAACGCACGTATCTATCTCGTATATATCTAATAGTTCCCTTTCCTTTTTTTCTTTTCTTTTTTTTTACAAGTATCGCGATCTCAATATGCACTGCCTTACGCATTTCTCATTTATGATTTTTTTTTCTGTACGTAATTGCAAAAGTACAAAAAAGAGATATGATTTAATGATCGATGATTTTGTGACTCGCTGCCCATTCTTTTCCAAGTCCGCGATAATAGTGATTAAATTAGATTAGGACGTCCTTCAGCGAGTGAAAACGAAGACTATATTGCTTTAGATTACGCGGGAGGGTTTGGGAAAGGGGGCAAGAGGGATGTGTGGGATACGCGTGGAATATTACGGCTGCAATGCAATTTCATGAACAGGCTATCCAAAATGGCGATATCCAAAATGGGTAGTATTTTCGAAGATCTGTTCTTGCGTCGAATAACGGTCGGATATGAAACTTCTGACACTTCCGGAAGATGTAGGATATATCCAGAAGATATATTAACGATATAGGCTGTCTCGGAAGAGATGTGAATTAGTAACAGAATTTTATCCTCGCGATATGTATATAGTTTAACATTTTCCCTTTCTTTCGAAGAAAATAAAGTTACACAATAATTTTTCTTTCTCTTAATTAAAATACGATCATAAAAATATTAATAACGCATTTATGTTTTCGATCTATTTATTGTGTATTTGTAAATGTATTAGCAAAAGTTGTGTGGAATTGTAGTCGATTTGTGATCTTAAATAAGATAATTGTTAATTAATATAATATATTATACAAATAGTTGAATAGATAATTTATCAGCTTCGGTATTGCAATAAAAATTAATGAAGTTCCTTGCAGACGTTAGAATGTGAAACAATTGAAAGTTTGCTGAGAATTACAATAAAATATGTCGAATGAGTTGTTTCAATAAACAGGGTGCTCTTTGTATGTAAACGACACAATCTTGTTTCTTTAATAATTTTTATCCATTTTTTTTTTATATTATAACAGAAACGTATCTTGATGTTAAATAACGGAAAATATTCTATTAATGATAAAAGTTATACGATAAAAGAAAGTAAACTTGATAATTTTTCTAATCTTTTTATTTTTGAAGATAGATCAAGGCTTGAATAGTAATATAAAATAAAAATTTTAAACAAACAAAAATTTTTCTAAAATCTTTTTGTAGTGTTATTACTGATATACATCACGTTTGAGACAGCCTGCACATTCGTGTACATACTACGTATTTCTTCGAGAAGCTACATTTCGCACTTGAAGTTTTAATAATGGAACCGCCCTTGATTATCGAGAGTGTTTTGCAACTTACATAAATTTATGAGAGTTTTAGCTAGAAGTGCCTTTTTTACTAAAGTGAATCTCCATCTTGTTTTATAAGGGAAAATGTAATATCTTTTTTGATGAGGAAAATGTATATGAACAAAATTACGAATGCTTCTATAATTTAATTAGTCGAATATATGCACGAATAATGAAAGGTGAGAGAATGAAACAGTGTTTGTATGTGTGTGTATATGAGAGCGAGCAAGTGGGATAGAGAGAGTGAGAGAGGGTAGAAAGTAGAGAATAATCGATTCAGAGTTCTATTAATAAACGAAGTACGGTTATTTCAGCGAATTATCATGTATATACATTAAATTAATGTTTAATTAATTAATTTTACATTAACGTTAAAGTTAACAAGTTTTATATCAGGATATAAAACGAATGTGCATACTGTGTATGCGAAAAGTTTTGTACATTGCTTAATAAAAGATTGATCTTTATTATTGCAAGTCCAATTTATTTTTATAATTACAGAGTATTATATATTTTTTATTTACTACGTACCAATGTAGATAAATTATATGTTGACGTCAATTACTTTTGAAAATAAAAAAATACTTGCGTAATAATAAAATTATCAGTTATAGATATTTTGTTTTCTAAACTTTTATGAAATATATTTATTATATTTTTATAAAAATCGAGAAAATTTAACATTCGAAGTTAGTTATTTTTAAAAGGATAACTTTATATTGTAAAAAGATTTTTGACCAAAGGAACTCTACACTTTTATATTGTATTAATTTTTGCTAGAATTTAGAACAAGATCTTTCTTTTATTTGAAGTCAATTTCTATGAAAACATAACATATAAATTTTGTATTATGTTGTTGTTTTTTACTTATACGTAATTACTTTTATTATTATATATTATTTATTTATAAAAATAATTGTATGAAAATCCCAGGAAAAAATGTTATATATAGAAATAGTTATATACGAAACACTTTTTCTCGGGTTGTTTTTAGTGAGCGTTTAATTAAGCGCTATTCTTTAAATTCTATTTTATATTAATATTAATATTTTTAACGTGCAAAAAACATTGTCAAAGAGACTGTAACGATAGAAATTATTTAAACTTTGTTTGGAATTATTTCTTTGTTTCTCAAAATTTTAAAGCTATTAATGATTAAGAAATGTAATTAATATATCAATATATTTGATGAATTATACAAATAAATAATAAGATGTTATTCCAAATTTAATTATTTAATTTTAAATAAACTTTATTTTATTAAATGTCCCGTATATTATATCAAACAATACATTTTTAAAAGACTAGTAGGATAAGTGGATCGTGCATATATGAATCAAAGTTAAGTGAAAATACAAATACATGGTAATAAATATTTTATTCAAATCGTTGGACAGTCACATTAGTGAATTATTTCTAATATTTAAAAAATATATACAAAAGATATTTACAAATAAACAATTAAACGATCCGTCGTTACTGCATTTGATATAAAAATAAATATGTCGTAACACATTTCCTCCTCATAATCTTTATATCTTACGACACGCAATCGCAATCGTAAAGTAATGAGTCGCAACACTCAGGAAAATACGCAAACGCAAGGAAAAAATAGACGTGCGTTATTAGTTTTGTGATGCGCGCTCATGAATTGACAACTAGTATTCTTGAATTGATTTCAAGCTCGTCGCAATTTCTTTCGCTTCCTTTTTAATTGCGAAGTAAAAAAGAAATACTTTTTTCATCTCACAATATTTTATCGCAACACGTTGTCGTTTATTTGGCTGGTAAATATATATTAAAGAAACAGATATTAAACTCAAGTAGCACACAACGCCTACAAAGCTTTAACAAAGCGCTGAAAAAGAAGATATAATCATTTTTTAGCGCTTTGCGAGCACTGCTTTGCTATTTGGGAATCTTGTTTTTCGATTATCATTCTATTTTTAACCAAACAGATCAATTCAACGAGCACGATTTTCCAATATCACTCTTTCGACATATAGCAAAATATAGTCCCAAGAATATCCAGCGGACATATCCTTAAGAATCTTCGGACGTTCGAATTTGATTTATAATTTAATATGTAGGTACTTGCGATAAGATTAACATTATTGTTTAATTACTTAGCCGTTAAATTAACGACTGCACATATGAGATATCCTTAGGATACACGCGGATGATTTTTAGAATATTTCTTAAAGGTATTTATAGTATTTTATATTGGGATAAACTCTCTTCGCGTCATTTTATACTTTACATTTTAATATTGTATATCTTTGGATTTCTATACGGAGATATAAGTGTCAGAAATATTGTTCTTAGTTAGCTACGTCCTTAAAGTTGTTAGTGTGACATTGGATGTCTTAAAATATTCTTCTCAACATTCTGAGCAAATCGGAATATCCTAGAATCGCGTGCTACATGGAAATCGAGCTGATCCAATAATAGCAATTAATTACAATACATCACGTAGCTCGATGCGGATATCTTTCTCTGTATATATCTTTCGGACATGATACTCTAACAAAAACTTTGTCGTAGTTTTAATTGCGCGTACACGGAATATATATAGTCTCTTTCATTTTGATTAGAAGTGTTACTCGGCGATAACAATCGATCCGCGAGAATAACAACGCTATTATCGCGCGTTTTCGCGTACAACCTAAATCATTCGAGATATATCTCCTTATGTTATTTTACTATCATTTCATGTCATCTCGTGCCCCGCAATCTTTGGTCTCTCTCACTTTCTTTGGTTTCTCCGCTTTCTCGTACTCACTCAAACATGACAGGGTGTAGATAACGTCGCTTCTACATTCCTACAATATCTTTATTGTATTGACTATCTTTATTTACACTACAAATATTAATATATTTATGATATTATAAATCACAAATGAGTCTTTTTTAATAATTATTACTGGACATTAGCCACAAGTTTTATAGAAATATGTCTTCCTGAACACAATAATACTTCATATATCAAACTTGATCAGATATGGATAGAAGTGCATTTCAAAGAATGAAAAATTCTTCTTATATTTTTAATCTTCAATCATAGTTTCTTATCATTTTTGCTTAAAAGCGACCGTTCAACTACACCCTGCACGCTTTAGACGATTTATCAATCGGGAGAGCTCAATCGCTAAAGTTAGTTCAAGTTGTTATTCATCGTTTGTCACAAACTGGTACTCTCTTCCCTCGCATCTACTCTTTCCAATATTCCCTTTTCGTCGATACCTACAAAGTACGTCGTGACCTCTCCTTTCGGCTTGACGTACGTTTCGCCACGTAAATGACATTTGACACCTTGTTGCTCCAAGACGGCAGCCGTATCCGCTGTCACCTATTTCCGCGAACGGAAATATAAATAAAATCATTTTATTGCAAAAATTCATTAATATTAAATATAATGTTAAATTTACTTGTATTTTTCCTGGTAGTCCAGTAGTATCCATCCTAGACGCCATATTTACGGCATCGCCCCAAATATCATACAACGGCTTTTGAGCCCCCACGACGCCGGCCGTCACCTCTCCGTGAGAAATACCGATTCTTAATCTAAAAAGAAAAATCGGATTTTGTTTTTTATATTAATCTTGGAGCAGCATTTGTCCGTTTAAGTTATTTATAACATTCTCAAACTTTATCTCAAACGTTTCGTCGAAGCTTCTTATAATTTTGCCTACCGACTTTTACTTGAAATCACTTACTTGTGAGGTTTCGATGTAGTGAACGACCTTGCGTTCATCTTATCGAGCACGGACATCATGTGTACGGCGAATTGCGCCATCACCTTGACCACATTGTCGTTGCAATTCTCGTCACTCTCGGTGCTGTGCATTGAACCGCGTCGGTACGCGTCCAATCCGCAAGCTGCCATGTATGTTGTTCCTAAATAAAAACAAACGAAAAACAAAGTCAAATTATTATTTAGATTTCAGCTTGTGTCAGTATTAATTTATTCATTATAAATATCCATGAGACTCTCACCCGCGACCTTTATTTTCTCTATGCGACACATGAAGCTAGGTTCAAAGAGTAACTTGTCGAATTCACAAATAATTTCGTTCAGGTCGCTAAGAATGTTACTTTCGACAATCGACAGTTCTGTCAGAGAGGCAAACATCACGGCAACATTGTTGTGAGCCTCGTGATAAGGCTCGTTTTCCTCAGTTCGGTTCATGTTCAAATAAAACTCCGCTAAAAATACAAACCAGTCACGCAATCCGTCTTGGACAATAATGTAATCATCTCGTTTACTAAGTGTTTTTTAAATCAATGTATCGATCGGAGAATTCTCATAAGGACTCGTAAAATATTTGCAGAGACCAACGCACCGACATGTTCTGGTAAGATATTACGAAGTAGAAGTTTATTGGCATTCCTCGTATGAAACGCTTCGTCCTGTTCCTTCGTTAATTGACGTTTCCACTGATAATCCAGCCTACTTAAATATTCTGCCTAAATAAATGTTCGTAAAATTAACTTGTTGATGAACAATATCAAAAAGATTTCGCGTGAATGCGATATTTCAGGACTTACCTGACGATCGATGAGATGCAAAGAGAACGTGAGAAATAAAACGGATAATATATGCGCCAGTCTCGGCTCCATGTTAGGATTCCATGTGTCGCTCAACTAAAAGGCATACTATCTGTCATTTATTATTAACAAACAATTTTGTAAGTGTATGTCAGATATTTGGAGGCAATATGGATTTTTTTATCGATTTTAACAAGAGAAATTTTTGTAACAGGAGAAAGAAACATTTTCTCTTTAGAGAAATATGTATGTAACACCTGAAATATATTAGATCGATGCACCCAAACGTTCCACGCGTAAAAGGCTACCACGCAGATGCTTATCACGAATTTCAAGATATAGTGAACTCTTAGAAAAAGAAAACTCGTGAGAATCGCCAACGAGCAGGTTTCTGTCATTTGCTGAAAAAAAAAAAAATCAGTGACGTGCGGGAACATTGAAAAAGGGATTGTCAAGATGGAAAATTTCACGTGAATGAAGACACCGTGTACCTACTAAATAATCTTACCCAAGGTGTAGCTATGCAGTCAAACTTGGAGGAGACCTCCGACACGCTAGACGTTACATTAGCGTCCAATAAGTTGTCTTCATGGTGGTTTTTACATTCAAACTAAAAAGAGTTTTAACTCTTTAATTGCAAAAGAAAGAAATTCGATTTACAGCTAATAGATAACTTCCAAAGTTGATTTTGTAAATGTATATGAAATAATAGACAGAAAAGGAAAGAATTAATTTATTAAGAAAACTCTTAATTTTTTTAAAGAGAAATCTTACAATCATATCAAGCATGGCGCATGCTGCTAGCATTATCGTAATCACCAGGTACAAGATAGTCCTCAGAAGGGCACTCCATACAACCTACGAAAATTATAACACGAAAAATTATAAAGAAAATCAACAGAAAGCTGATATAATTGAATACGTATAAATAAGCATTAAGTACTATAACAACGTTAACTATCTACCTTTACACTTGTTTGATAAAAAAAATAGAGCAATTTGTTTCGTGGATGCGGAACGTGTCCTTCGTGCTCATCATGCGGGTCCTTACAGCGATTCCATACAAAGTGCATCCATGTGAGGGGCATTAAAGCGAACAGGAACATCAATACCGAAAAATAACCGACAAGTGTGCGCAGATGCCATCTAAAAATTTATCGATTTTCGTTAAATTATTAAATCGACAATCTATGATTACTGGACAAGTTACTTTTGATATACGTACTGAGGCAGCATAAACGTGGGCACAAGATACATAAATCCCATGAAGATGAGCACGAAAGCAGAGCAACCGATGTAAAACTTGAAAACAGGATCTGGTTCACGCAGGAATGGAATCTCCCAACTCCATTGTCGAAATGTCAGGAAGAGTGGATTAATGTGTTTCCAGTTGCTCCATTGTCTAGAAAAAACGTAATTTAATTTTATGATCTTCACTCTCACTCTTTCGAATATCTTTCTATTGAAATGTAATACTTTGCTCAAAATTTTAAAAATTAAACAAGTTTCTGAGAACTCAACGATTGGATTTTCAGACAGACCAGATATAAAAATTTTAAATCCTTACTCCCATTTACTAAGAGGCATCTGGTTAATTGCGTTCTCCATCTCGGCGTCCGCTGCTTTCAACATCAGATGATAATCTCGTAGACAAGAATCCATGAAGTGCGTTCTCCGTCTGTAAGTGCTCGCAAAAACGTCCGCCTGATTGTTTACCATCAATCTTGTTCTGGAATTGGTGCTGATGATGGTGTTGGTACGTCCATTGTTGAACTTGACGTAGTGCTTGTTAGACACAGAATATGACAATGTCGGCGTATCCGGACTAATGGTGTTCAAACTGTTCTCGCTGTTCTGCAACAAAGTTCGTCTGTCAACGATGCGAAACACTCGAATGGGAATTCGCTCAAGAGCATAGTATGAAAAATCAGTGGCGCAGGAGTATTCGTTCGTGATATTGAGTGTTTCCGTATGTAAAAGCCATAGAGAAAATGTAACACAAATTGTAGGAATTATTACGTTGAAAATTTTTCTCAGATTTTTTAAGTATAATTTTTTAGAATTTCAAATTTTTTTATACAAATTGCAACACTTTTCAGAAGTATCGAGAAAATTTACATCTTTTCTAGAATTTTTAAAAATGATATTAAAAATAAATTTGTGATTTTCCCACGCCACTGGGAAACACGCACCGCGTCGGTGATAGTATCGATGTTTCTGGCAAAGACGGCGTGATGAGGTAGCTACGGATTTCATATTTTCGAAGGACCTCGTCATCCAACCTTTCGACCGGGATGTAGTTATAGTCGCTCGCGTTCACGAGATCCAGCGTTTGCTGAGTAACGTGAACCTTTCCAGGTTTCCCAGTCTGTTCCATTTTGTTCGCTATCACCACATCGCGCGACCAAACATCGTATTGCCATTTGTTCGTACCCAGGATTCCGGATATTATGTTGCCTGAATGCACGCCAATTCTCATATTCACGTCCACCCCGCTCTCGCGATAAACTCGTGTCCTCACTTCGTTGATTATTTTTATCATATCGAGGCCTATATATATATATATATATATATATATGTGTGTGTATCATTTTATGAAGCAATATTTAATCATACAGGGAGAAAACATTCAGAAATATTTTCTTATAATTGAACATCAATCATAAAATATTAGACTAATATAATCAAATAGAAAAAAGCCACGAAGATTTTTAAGATTTTTAATCTTCTAATAAATAAAGATTTTTAAACTTCTAATAAATGAATATCTGTGCAGATATCTCTGAATTAATGAGTATATTAAAATAACGTTGTGCATCAACCTAGATTTTCATAATAAAATTAGATCCACGAATTACAACTTTGTCTATTATCGAATTTGGAAACAACATTATTTTACAAATGTAAAATGTATAAAATAACATTTTCTAAATATTCGCTCGACCTTTACTAATTGAATTACATTCTGTTGAATGATTGCAATGGATAAATAGACACTCTGCCATTTTACCGAGATCGACGCAGCTCTTGGCATGCTGAGAGTTCGGCGTGGGCACGCCGCTCACGCAGTAGTAACAGTCGCCCAAAAATTTGATTCTCAGTACATTGTGCCTTTCGGATGCTTCGTCGAAACTGCCGAATAGATCGTTCAATGTCTCCACGAGTTTTCGTATCGGCAGCGTTACAGTCAACCCGGAGAAATTCACTACGTCCGCGTACAGGATACTCACGTTATCGTGCGTCTCCACGCATAAATCGCTGAAAGAGAATAATTGGAGTATAATAATCGAATCGAAAGAGAACATAGTATTTGCTGAAGACTTCGTACCTGTATGGTCTGCCTTTTGGCGGAGGACTCTTTTTGTGCTCTTCTATGAATTTGAAAATATCCCGAAAGTCCTTTTTTATTTTCGCCACTATGTGTTGTGGTAATATACTCCGTGTCAATTGCTCCTACAATTATTGATTATTTCCAATTTCAGATATGTTCGATCAATCACTCGATTTTTTTATTGTAAACTCTGGTAGATAAATTTCAGTTTGTAAAAAATACAATCCAGCTTCTATGATAGTAAAAATTCATTAAAGCTTTCACAAGTATGTAAGAATTTTTATAGATTTTTATACAATGCAGAACAATAAAAAAATCTGTACTGAAGTTCGAAGACCCAGGTTGCAAACGAGGCGTGAAAATTTCACATTTTACTGATGGTTAAATTTCTATAATTTTATATTTAGTTTAAATTTTTATAATGTTCACAAATTCCGATTTTTGGACTCTATCATTAGATCAGATCTATGATCACTTTTATAATATCTTTTTGCAGTTTTCTATTTTGCGTTTATATTCTTCGCGGAGGTAGAAATATACCTAGTAAGATGATGGATAGTCGATCTAGGCCTAGAATGAAGTGTAAAGGACAACAGGAACTCAATTGTGTTTATCACGGTCGCATGTTTACGTGCTCAGCATCGTGAATTTGTTTTTACATTCTTCGTACGGAATTCTACACATTTGTCAAAGGAGAATTACTCGAATAGAACAGGAAGAAAGACAAAAGAAAAAGACAGTGAAATAAAGATTTAATACACGCTTTACGTTAATGAAAATTATCTCGAAATTGTCTAATATCTCATTTTTAATCTGACAAATGTGACGAGATGTATCGCAATAATTCAATTACGCCCGTTTAAACCTACTTCTTGATCCTTCTCGTAATTGAGCCTGAGCGTGGACTCGACGCATTTCCGGCGGTCCAGGAAGGAGCGTCTGATGACGACCTCGTTCATGAACCTGAAGTAGAGTCCCAGAGCGTTCACGCACATGAAGTATATCGCATCGCTGATGATCTGCGATTGGGGAGTGAACAAAAGAAAGAAAAGCATTCCATTCTTAGCTGCTGGTTTACTCGAGCAATCGCACTGCGGTTTTGCGTTAGCGCGATTACGTCGCGTATCGTCGGTGTAGGGTTTACCTTGGTAATGTAATCGGACGTGTTGTTGTAGGTGATTATTGACAGGGTCGCCAAGTAACACATGCTGGCCGTAAGGCCGAGCACGAGAGCGTGCGAATTCTTTGTGATCGGCAGGAACACGTAGCATGCGAGAAGCGAGTGCGTCGCGTATGCCGGTCTGAAAAGAAAGAAATACTGCTGGAGAAAGCGCGTGTACGCACGTGACGCACGGAATTCGCGGATGCATGCTTATTGGCGAACATTGAAAAGGTATACGAACGTAATCGTCTAAATTTACTGCGTATAACGGATCTCAGGTTTAACGAGGAAAAAAAATGCAACCGGGGCACGCACGTTAAACGAATGGAGAACGTAAAATGTATGCACCCGTATACGCGCATCAAGGATATTTTCGATTCTATCGTATGTCGACTGATTATTCTGTTAGGAAGGCCTTTTACATTATTAACTTAAAACCAAATTATTAGATCAATTTTTTCGAAATTTCGTTTCTCAAAGATATTCTCTTTATATTCGAAATGCAACGTAACAATTGAAAATATCTATAATTATATATAAAATTTAATTCTTATAAATTAATTGTTATACAATTGTGACTTTTCAGTTTCCTAATCTTCTAAGATATGTCATAATCGCCTAAAGAATACATCGCGTAATCTTAAGCAGCATTCCGTTTGTGCCTGTTCTTAAATTATTATTGTTTTGCGTATATACATCAGATAGAGATCACAATATCAATAAGTTATAATATCAGTTGCTGTTCTAACAGTTGCTATTTTTGTGTTGCGCGTGCGAGGACAAAAGCACGCGCCTTTATCAGTAATAAATATTTACGCGATTTGTGTCATGCAGTTATCGCGGAATAATTTCGATAAACCACTAAATAAACGGCGCAAGGAAGTGTATCACCACGGCTGATACTAAAATAGTGAATAATCAGATGCAATCTCGCATGATTATCCCTGTCACAGGTCAAATTATCGATACCTTATCGGTGGAATATCCTCGGCGTAAGTGAAAACGTAAAATAAAGGTATGGTCAGATCACAAACGACCAAAAGCACAATGATCATCCAAGACAACATGATCGGCAAATAGGTGTTTTTGGCGATGTGCCTCGATCGGAATGATAAGGCGATCATAGGACACATCAGAGCGCCCACGATGCAATAGACTACGATTTCCAACAAGCATTCCTTCATGCCGACCTAAATCAAAAAGAAAACTCTAGCTTATGTTCCTCAACGTTACTTACAAATTTTTCAAACTTGCATTATCTCTAAATAATTAAGGAATTACTTAAGGAATTAATTAAGGAATTACTGCAGTAGGAACTAAATGATTTTTAATCTCTAAGTACTTAAGTTTCCAAGATTAAACGGTAAGTAAATAATTTTTTGTATTACGTTTTAAGTGAAAATTTAATTTAAAAAAAAACATATAAGTCCATCGAAGATTATATAAAGTTATTATTAAACGTATGTAGTTAAAAATTTTTAAATAAAATGAAAACGCTTTTTTCTCTCTTTCTGCTGTATTTTTAATAAAAATGAGCTTACCGTTATGATCAGAGACAAGCAATACGCAAATCCAAGTAGCAATTGTAGTAAGATGAATATCGAGAGATAACCATATTGTATTCTTCTGTGATAGATTGTATACAGCTTTTCTAAGTTTTTGTACCTGAATTGTTTCTGAAAATGAAATGATCGTTATAATCAATTCGTTGAATCAGCAATGCTATAGAAATACGCAAAGGAACTTATTGCGATAAAACGATTAAATTATCAATTGTTACAAATATTTAGCGATTCAAAAAGAAGATTAAAAAAATGTCAGGATCTTATTTCTAAGGAAATTTAATCGAGTTTAATCTAAACATTTTATTCGTCGTGATTATTTAATTCTTAATTTTAAATAATTGTTTATCAATTATGCTTTTTAAATATTGGTTTTACAAATATATATAACAATAAATTAGATGCGAAAGTAATATAGCATAAGATCCTGCAATTACAATTCAAATATATTTTTGTTTCGTTTCGGAAGTAGTATTATAGATTATCTGGAGTATGCACTGTTATCGTTCCAGAGAAAGTATCAGTCAATATAGATTAAGGATGATGAATATCGCCATTGTGAAAAATACACACAGCTCAACATCGTAATTCATCTCAGCGAGAAGAAACTAGAGCACAAAAATTATTTTTCATTCTGTTAAGGGCAAAGTTCTTTACTATTCATTTTACATCTTAGTGTGGTCCATCGATTATGTCAGGATTACGTTTTAGTTAATAATTGTATATATCAGAGCAGGATATCCTTTCATAGAAGCAGGAATTTCCTCTCACATCGAAACATCGTTTCGATCGGTATAGAGGTGTAACTTATCAGAAGTATCATCGTCGCATTATTATCACTGTATCATTCTTTGAGAAATGTCCATAAATTTTCGGACAAAACACACGCTCGATCACTCAACTGGAGCTAGGATACTCCTTTACTTCAACTCCTTTCATTTCTGTTACTCAACATAATAAATGCGTAAGATTGATAATTCTCAGTTCGTTATTTATATAAAAATGAAAAAAAGGTGATTTTAACGATCCAAGAATAAATTAGCTGAGATTAGGTTCAGTAAATGCACACTTTTAATCACTTTCGTTTACTCCGTACTCTGCTAATCTCCATCACAGGCCAACAGGTATCACAAGTCGTCTCAAGGAGATTGCGACAGAAATCCAGTCCTTACGAACTCATCCTCGCAGACCGGGGCTGCACTTCCGCCAGTAGTACGTCCGTTCGCGCGACGATCACATAGCGATCTGCTGATCGCGTGCGTATGGCGCGTGGCGCGCGCAAATTACACAGCTAAGCTCGTAAAACGATAAAGCTGCATCCGGCTGATCCGGCTGTCATCTGGCGCAGTCGCGCAGTCCCGGCTGTTCCAGCATGCAACGTGTGCACCGTGGAATGCACCGCAAGCTCCCGCTGGAATTGCGCGCCTTCGAGTTGCTGGTATGTCGGAATTACGGCCAGGATTAATCCTTATATCGATGTATCCGCGAGAGTACCAAATATGCTCCCTCACGCGTTCGTTCGATCCTTCCTTCATCTAGCTTAATTCAATCTTCTTTAACGACCAATTAAAATACGTTTCATTTGAAAGCTCACTCACTGGTCAACTTTCTAGTTTCAAGAAATTTCTAATAGTCACAATTTTTTCTACCACTAATTAAGAGCGAAGAAGTTAGGATTAAATGTCAATGTCGAATTTCGAGAGAGGCAGAGATTGAGTTAACCGCATATTTTTCCGAGACAATTTATGAGACAAAGAATTTTTGAAGAATTTCTCATTTCTCACGATAAATCTTGCGATAAATTACGTGAGCAAGATTATTACAAGTACGCGACGGATTTAGATATTTAAAAGCATCTGTGTATACGTTCTAAAAAAAGATTTTTCCCCGACAATTTTGACGAGATTTCATCATTGCGGTCATCGACTGCAAATAGAATATATTATCATCCCCAACGGCTGACGATATTCAGATAACGCGCGACATCGTATCGAAAAGCAGAGTCCACAAGGCGAAACATCTGTTTTTACTTGACGATACTCACATGCGATCGGCCGAAAGATCCGAGATTTGCACCGCGAAGTAGACGTGCGATTTTTTTTTTCCCCACGCGATGCACGACCACACCCGCTGAAAAGTCGCGTCCGTCTAAAATGCAACGGTTAGCCAAGGTGCGCTTGAAGGAACCTCCACTTGCAGCAGCAGCAGCCGGGGGAAACGTGCTTTCGTGCTTTCGTGCTTTCGTCTCGCGCGTGCGTTTTATCCGCACGTTCCCGCTTAGCTTGGTGAATCTCTCTCTCTCTCTCCCCCTCCCCCTCTCCCTCTCTCTCTCTCTCTCTCTCTCTCTCTCGTCCTCTCCCTCTCTCTCTCTCTCTCTCTTTCGTCTAGCTGAAAATTGATCTTCAATCCCGAATTCGCGCAGCAGGTCTCCTTTGCGCCTCTCCATCTCTTCCCTTTTTGTCTTTCACTCTCACTATTATTCATCCTCTTTGTTCTTTTCATCCTTCAACCCTTTCAATTCAATGTCATTCGAATAATGTCATTCGGTAACGATAAATGGCATCCATAAATGACTATTAGATAATGATACAAGTATTAGATGGAAAACATATAAATTTTGCATAAACATTTAAACTATTACACTGCACATTTTTGCAACATTTTTGCAATATCGTGCAATTTCATGTTGGAACTAGTAGTTTCATATCACCGAAAGTTGTCTCTGCAGTATTTATTGCGTTGCAATTTACCGTTGCTAAAAAATTGTCCGATATATTGAAATAGAGGTATCTTGCTATCGAAATTCCTCGAATAAGCAAACGTGAACAAAAACTGCTTTGATGAGATTATCGATTTCATCACAGCAAACGTATTCGAGTGAGAGGATTAATTGAGATCTGATCGATATTCTCATTAATCCTCTGAATATTTTGATTTATTAGTATAACGATCAAATCAAAACAAACTTTGAATCGTAAAAATGATTTTAATTAAGCAAGTTATTCTGTTCGGCGTTTAGAAAAAAATTCACGTGTTCAAAACGAATGAAGAATAAAACGTGAAACAATAAGTATCTCGTTGGACTGTTCATGTGAATACACAAATACCAATAGAAAACACAGCCCACAACGGTCGAAGCTGGATCTTTGGTTTAAATAATTCGGTGCAATAAAAGTGATACTATTTTCAATAGGAAATTATCGTAGAAACTTCTTTCAAGAAGTTTGAATTCTATTCAAGAATGAAATCTTCTCCAGAATTATTATCATTGACTTTTATGACATTTCCTTCTTGAATCGCTTAATTAATTGCAATAATTAACTTACAATAATCCACATCACCCAAGAAAAGAATGTAGGAAAAGAAGCAATAACGTTTCTTTCAACTTTACATAGCTCTTCTAGAGCTTTCGAGCGTTACAGTGAACATCCTTCGGCCATTTAGATAAATTGATCGCTGCTCGATAAGCAGCACCTTCAAAGAAGTCACTCGTTCTTTCTCACTCATTTGACGAGTCATTTCCTTCTGATAGTGACTCTCGCGTTAAAAATTCTTCCACAATCTTGTTTTCCAGGTAACATCGTTTCAAAGCGTTATCAATACTGGGACATTCCGAATCGTTGGCGAAATTCTCTTGGACTATACAATACTCTTGCGATTACGCTCCATTGTCAATGTAAATTCTTCATTGCTAAGTTTTTTTTAACGTGCTTTAGCGAACAATAACTTCGATATTTAATCAGAAGTTTTAATTTCAAAATCAAGATATTCAACTGTTTATAAATTATATTTGCACTTTAGAAAGTTTCTTTTATAGAAAGAACTGAAAGAAATGCTTGGTCAAGGATTTCAAGATTTCAAGAATATTAAAATAGTTATTTATTTAATTCAAGATTTTTTAACGCACCGCAAAGTTCGATAGGTTCAGGAACTTAAACTTTACAAAATACCTTCACTATCATAGATTTTCAACCTAGAATTTGAGTTTGAAAATCTAAGAAAAAAAATATAAAATAAAATAATACAAATCTTTAATACAAAAAAGTGCATTGCCTATGTTTATATGTACGTTCAATTATAAATTGTAATTATTTAATTAATAATACATAGATAAAACAAGTGTGTTAATAATTTTTCAGATTTATTTTATTTTATGCAAACAATTTCCAAATTATAATAAGAAAATAATGTCACATGATCTGAAACAATTATAAAATACAAATAAAAATGCATATTTATTTTATAAATTATATCAATAAAGAAATCTAATAATAACAAAGCAAAATAAAAGATAGCTAATCGAAATTCTCGGTAACGTGGATCGAACGATAAGACGCCGTATAGTCTACTAAGAGTGAGGTACCAAGAGTTCTCATTAAAGTGAGACTTTTTAAACATTCGTCGATAAAGACAGATGGTTCTAACGTATGAATTGATCGTTCACTTACCCGCAGACCAGACCACGTCCACTCGTCAAAGTCCTTCTCCAGCGAACTGACCGATGCTCGGGTTACCAGTTCCATATCCATTCTAACTTCGTTAGCCGATTTTGGATCATCCATGTCGATGATAGTCACAGCAAGACGACAACGGCGATAACAGCGAGCTTGTCGTACTCATCATCGCGATGACGGATTCGCGACTGGAGAACGAATCGCAATTGAAAAGCGAATCACCCCGAGCGTTGAGTTCCATGATGATTAAGCCAAGCCCAGGCTTTATCATGATAAGAGAAATGGGCCACTCGAAACCCCCCTGCGACTTTCCTACATTGTCTCCCCCCTTCCCCCCCCTTCTCTCTCCATTCATTCATTCATTCATTCTCTCTCTCTCTCTCTCTCTCTCTCTCGTTTCGATCAACTATAATGCATGCTTCTGATTTTTTATGCTTAGGAAAGGACTTTGTCTAGTATATAGTATAGCATCGATCGTGGGCGATAAAGTGACTTGCGGGAAAGCTCGAGAAACGTTGTCTCATTGTCGGAAATGCTTCGTGAGGCAAATAAAATGTATTTTTGGATGGAAACACCTTTCTGAAGAATTCACACACAGAACTCACAACGAAGACCAACCAATACAAATGCCTCAATAATAACGTAGTCAGAAACATCCGCCTCCCGCTGACATTTTAGAGAGAATTCGCATTTCTCGTTAGTGAGAACCGTACGATTCACTTTACACGTCGAGGAATACCAATATATTTATGCACACATGCTTCAATTGTCTCTTTTTAAACAAAATAAATAAATAAGGAGTCACTCTGTCGAAAGCTTTCGCATTTATTGGCAAGTTGTGTTAGGCACGATTTATCCAAGCGATATCGAGAATAGCTATCAAGTTCCTTTTGTCTTTGAACGTTTTCAAGGTCAGCTAATCGATTCTCCTTGCGTTTGAAAATTGGATTTATCCCGCCTGAAAAGAGGACTTTTAAACTCATATTTGACGTTACAAAATGCCGTCCTGGAAACGTAGTCATTGATTGTTGGAAAGGCACATTTTCCAATCTTGGAAAATATGCACGTTCAAAGTATCTTACAAGAAACAGAGAACAATTACATTTCTGTGCATAAAAAAACTCCATAAAAACGAACGAGATTTTATATGTTAGAATCCAATACTTTATTCGATCATATAAAATATCCACAGATGACTACATAGTCATCAGCTTAAAAACTATTAATAAGAACGTCTGGTAGGATAAAATTTGAATGCATTTTTTTCTTTGAACAGTAACATTTTTGCTTACATTCTTTCTCCAGCAATTATACCACAATTGAATTATCGAACGGTAGTACACTCGATAGCGGCTCTTCTGTATCTATTTTTGAGTAATTTCTCCTCTGTGGCTCCCCTTTACTCGTTTTTATAAACGAGATAAGCCGAAATTGATTGAAAAATTAGATGGATATTTTTGCCAACTGATACCACTCGGTTCTTGCAAAATTATTCTGCTGATGGTATCAATTATTAAAATGTGTCAAATAAAACGTTTGCAGATTTTTCTACATAGAATATTTATTAAATTACGGCTTAGTCTTTTATTATTATTAATAACTTCTTGTATAAAATTATTTCTTTTTTAAAAATAATTCTTAGCCAACTATGATATTTACATTTAATGAAGATTTCAGTTATGCTGATGCCTAATTATTTACAAGCTATTATAGTCTATTATACTATATGTTATTCTAATTAATTAATTCAGGAACATAAAAGCCAAACACAGGATGTTGGTGCAATATATAATTTATATATATATATATCTGAGACCACAAGAACAATGTATAAGCGGATGAAATGAATTTATGTGGCGTTTATAAATATTGTACGAAGTAAGATTTATAATTTATAATTTGTTTGGATACTGAGGATGACCTAATTTAAGGTCGAAATGTTTATCTATTATTATATCATCGTTTTATATATATAAAAATTATACATTGCACTAACATCATTTGGCTTTTATGCTTCTGAATTAATTAATTCGATTTGTTTGGAAAGCTATTATATAGAAATTATATGTTACTCTGTTAACATAGTTAACAGAGGCTTTTTATAGAGCAATAAAATAAATTGCAATAAAATAAATTAAATTAAATTACATTAAATTAAATTAAAATTTCAAACTAAATTGCTTACGATAGAGAGTAGCTAATTAAGAATATCAGTATAATAAAACTAATTAAAGTTAAAATTTAAAGAACTTTATTCAGTTTGCTCTAAGTTGACGTATATTTCAAATTATCATATCTGACAAACCTTCAAATTATTCTTCATCTTTATCCTTACCGTTTAATTATATGTACATGAATCAAAGATTAGTCAAGTTACGTGATTTCGTTATAATAATGTGAATCAACAAACCGTGATCTGAAAGTAAAATCTACAAAGAAATGAAGAAAATATTTTCAATGCAGTTATATCACTGCGATTGGAACATTTTATGCTGATCATCGTGAATGTTTCATTGTCTTTGACTTTCTTTCTCCGACACTTATTCACGCTAAATGCATCGTTTATCATCTCGTATTAAAAATCGTGTCCTCAACAATGCGATTGCACGTTAATTCATGGAGAAGACCTTACGATCGCTTAAACCCACGTGTAGTCGATCTACCGTGATCATCAAGATCGGCTGCAATAATAACATGATGAACAGACATAACTGTTGGCACTCTTCGAATTTTGAGAAGGCCAGAGAAAAGCATAGAGATAGCAATTTTAGCGAATGGTAATTGCGAAGATTGATCGCTAACAATAAGTAGCAATAACAATGGAGAACCGGATGGAAATTGATTGCGGGTAATCAGATTTGGTTCAGCGTATACGATTTTGGCGATCGGACGTAAGCTACGAAATTAACTTTCCGAACACTATTAATTGCATCCTGCCCCTTCCGGATCACATAGCTCCGCGACCAAATCGAGTGATCTAAACGATTAGTAATGTCTGTACGAGAAAGGACGCCGTCTTAATGGACTCTCTTTAATGGGCCGTCTCGATAGAATAAATCGAATGAATATTAATTATCAATCGATTATCATGACGGATGATTCAACTGAGAGGAATCTCGAGTTTATATTTGTTGATCGCTACGCGTTCGCAGGTGTTTTTTTTTATTTATTTCTAGAGAGCATCAAAAAGAGAAATTTATCAAAGTAATGACTGGATAAGCTTGTTCGAATAGAGAACATGAGTCATGTAGATAAAGAGTCTAACAAATGCGTATTAAAACTTACATGACTGCTCGCAATTTCTTTGCAGAGATACCAATAAAACTGAAAATGCTTTTCATCTAATGTCACATCAAGTAAATAATTAATTAATACATTAAATGATTTAAGGAAAGAAGTAAATAAATCAAAGCATTTTATTATTGAAAGAAAATAAATCGAGATAGCCGAATAAATGAAACGGTGATTTAAAAGTAATGAGAAACGACGATATCTTTTTGATACTTTCATTGAAAAAAAATCAATTTTAACCCTTTGGTATCACACTACATGAACGACACACTTAAATATGACATACCCAACCCCATAATTTGATTGCTTGTAACTTTCATAAAAGTGAATATATTGTAAAGAATTTTTTCATTGAAAACACACAGTCATTAAGGAACATAACAGTACCAAGTAAATGTATGTACTTTATTCAAAAAAGTCATAAGCAATAGAAAAGCATTAGAAAAACTATAGAAAAAGAAAGTTTGATCATGCCATACCCAGAATGGTACCAAAGGATTAAATTTATCTAAAAGCTCGTTAAAATTAAATTCGTGGATGACAAAATGTTCCATATACCTATTCTAAAACGACAGGTAATGAATTCTTAATGTCATCATAAATCAATGTTAAGAGTATAAGTCAATTTTATTCGTCACGCGATTGAAGCTTCGTTACTTTCGATACCCACCTGATCGGAGGTTCACTTCACTTTCGGATAAAAGGTCAATCGATCGGTAACTTTCGCGGTGAACCGTGGCACGGATGTACGACTTATATTATTACTATTCTCTTTCTTTTTGTTTATTTTTCTTTTCACACAGATAGACTCTTTCACGTAGACGCTTTTCAACGCGCGTTACGTTCGGAAGTGCGCGCGAGGAATGAAAGACGAGAGTACGAGACCGCTTTCCACCGCCGATATCACCGCGACTCGCGACGCACGACAGCGGACTCGGCAGGTGTGACGGCGACGAGCGAGCGCGACATGGGTCGTGTACCCGTGGCTTCTTTTCGATTCGAGTCATGGTGGAGGTCCTCAAGGTCTACCCCGCGCTTCGGCACGCATGCACGCACGCATGCATATTGCGCTTTCGAGAGCCCTGGACTCCGAAGGCTCTCGATAGTCTCGGTTCTCAATGGCACTTTTTACGACTTCCGTCGTGCCGTCTCAATTGAGGAAGATCGATTCCGGACACCGAATCGTGGAAATCCACCGGCGATCTCGTAATTCAGAGACGCGATAATGTTGTAGCAATTATTTATCGCACACTCGGGAACGTAAAATTATCTCGATCAGTCGTAATTCTGATATTAAGATTTTAGATCGTATTATTTGTATTTAAAAAAAAATAGAGAAAAATATAGTAAGATATGTAAATAAATAAAAATGTCATCTATCCCAATCTTGGAATATCGTGTTTTATTATTGGATTCGCAGGAAGATTAGCATTAGAATAATTTCTTTTATTTAATTCTGATTTTAATCCTGATATTAAGATTTTAGATCGTATTATTTGTATTTAAAAAAAAAGTAGAGAAAAATATAGTAAGATATATAAATAAATAAAAATGTCATCAACCTTGGAATGTCGTGTTTTACTATTGGATTCGCAGGAAGATTAACATTAGAATAACTTCTTTTATTTAAGGATCACGTTAAACAATTTTATAGTTCGGATTACGTGAATGTTATATAAAAATAAAATAACATTTCTACAAACTGAAAATTAAGATCTTTTACTAAAAAATCTAGACTCGAGCGCGCCAAATAATATTCATCATATATCTATTAATTAAACGACGTAGACATTCAAAGTAATTCGCTAATCACTTTCAAAAATATAAATAAAAATAGAGATGCTTGCTAAAAATTCTTTCAGAACTAGGACGAATTAGTTAGTCACTTTTTTCTCACAAATAGAGAAAATAGAGATTGATAGATCTTTGAGACGATGCGAAATTCGTGCGAAAAATAGTGCCGCGTTTAAGACAATTGTCATAGTGATAGTAATCGTCACAAGATCGTCGCTGAACGTGACTCGACGTTTTTACACACCTGATGTCAATTTTCACAGTTGTGCGATTTATCATGTAAAAAAAGAAGCAATACTAACCTCGATTATCTGGTGTTAACTGGAGGAGTCTGATGGCGTCATCATGAGTTTCGCGCTGAATATTGCACACGCACCCACAACACATATATGTCAGTAACAATAATAAACCATCGAATTGGGTTTAGATACGATAAAGGTGTTCTTTGTGTTCAACATTGAAAAAAATTTGCCGCAAATTTTCTATCGTTTAAAATAAAATCTGATTGGATTCTTCTCATTTTCTGCAAAGATCTCGTAAGCTATGTGCATATTAAATATTCAATATGATTTTGTATTAATCAACAACTCAAATGAAATAATTTGCATGAAAATATGATTTAATTAATCGATTGTGCTTCAAATTAGAAATTATCTCTTTCTCCTTTTTAATTAAAAAAATGATAATTTAATTTAAAATTTGTAAAGCGTATTGATATTCACTGCATGTGAATACTTCGAGAAATTAAATTATTATTTTCCTCTTCTTTAATTTAAGAAAAAAATGTTTCAAATTTTTTCAAATTAAAAGTGTTTAAGGGCGCCAATTTAAGGCGTTAAAAAAAATTAATACGTATATATAAAGTGAGATATGTATGAATTGATAACGTTTTGCTTAATTAATTTCGAATGTTTGTAAAAAAATACACACACACACACACACACACACACAAAACACTTTTTTTAGAATATTACTTTTGAATCAGCGTTGCACGCTCCTGGTCGTGTATTTATTCGTAAATGATTTGGTCAAGGCTTACCCAATTAAACATATTTGTCACATTTGTCTTCGATATTAGCATTCCATAGCCTTATCGGACGCGAAAAATCCGAGGAATATCACAACTATCGTCGTTCTATCGCGTTCCATAAAAGAACGACTCGCGTACCGCTATTGTGACCCGATCAATCACATTTACTGGAAACAATGCATACCGTGCACACAGTGCGAAACAAGAGAAAGAAAGAGAGAAGGCGCGTAAACTCAATTCAACTATTTTTATTAGCAGCTTAATATATAAGCTACGACAACTAAGTTCTCGCGATGAATTGCGAAAAAGCGCAAACCGTCGTCGTCGTTCGACTCCACGTGAACACGTTGCTCGGAGCCGCAGCTGATTACGTTTGACGGAGGATTTTTCAGATGTCGATTGCGGCTCGTGGAGCTTTATCTCTGCTGTCTTTCGATAAAGTGATAGCAGCTTGCCCGATATCAGTGAATCGCCGCACAAGAATTCCTGTGCCTAATAGAAATTTTATTTCTCGTCTCTCTCGTTCACCGATCGTACCTGCTTAAACGACTGTCGCAAAATTACGGTGACATATCAGTAGCGAGAAGTGTTAACTCTTTCGCAGTTTCGCAATACTTTAAATAATATCAATTCTAAAAACATCATTCGAATGATATCTTTTAAGGAAACGTCACATAAATTCTATAACAAATTATAGAAATAGAAAAAATATAAAATAAAAAAATGCATATTTTAAATAAATTTTGGATTTATAACGGAATATTTATATAAGTATTTTGAATGTTGCGCGTGTTACATCATCAACAGTTATATTATTTTTTTGCTTTACTTGATAGTAAACAAATAAGATTTAACAGATTATTTTTAGCCGCGATTCATATTTCGACAGAATGAAAACAGAGGAAAGCTATTTTAAGATATGTTTAAAAACATCGCAAGAAAGATTTATAAAAAAGCACATACAACACTTTTATTAGTCACATAATACATTTATTTACGCTATTTTATACGTTTTTGATTGCAAACAGAAAGAAATACGAACTACCTTCTGCTCATTGATAACAATTACTATGTCAGAGGCAGAGTTTTGCTTGTATTCTCATTAAACAAGTTTACATTGCTTCTGCATGTCAACCAAATCTTTTATCTATACGCTCACTGGACACTGAAGAATTTATAAATCTACACAGCTCCAATAATTCCGTGAGCGAAAATCTAAAAAAAATCTAACGACGCAAGAGGAAATCACGTGAGATTCCCTAATTATTCCATATAAATCAGATATTCTAGATTCTTCTCTCACTAAACTTTTCTTTCTTTTCTCATTTTACTGTACAACGTTTACAACGATTATAGACTGTCTATTCATAATAAGAAAGTAGAGGAAGAATTGCTCGATGCATGCGTTATAAAGATAACAAATGCTTATTTAATTGTAAGATCATATAAATTATTTACTTATCAAATAAAAGTTACAAACAAATATTTTATAAAGCTGCATATCGTAATGAATAAAGACGGCGAATAAACAAAAAATAAAAAAAAACCGTTGAGTATTTGTCTATAAAGCTGATAGAAACAATTATTTAACTGACTGCAATTATTTTCACCTCGTATCCTATTTATTCAATAGCATTCGAGTTGCAAAAAAAAACGGCAAAAAATCTACTTTGAAAAGGTACTTAAAAAAAGCCGTTTCAAGCGTATCAACGTGCGAATCAATAAACATTTTAAATGTTTAAAAATGATAAAATGACATGCATAACATAATCGTTTACATTAGGAAAATATACGTTGAATATTTGTGACAACTTCTGGAGGGAGCTCAGTGAAAAGAGCATTCCAATCGTTTACAAAATCTCGTTGAACAGACTTGATAAACTCCATAACGAGATTTTGCGTTTCTGTAAAAAAGAAAAATATATTGTAATCTTTATCAAGTCGAAAGATACTGCAAAGAAAAAACAATTATTTTCATATATTTTTCAAACAAAAATATGTAAAAATAACATACATGCATTATTCTCAAATTACTTGTCACAAAATTTATACAAGTTAAAAAAAAATAAAATCGTATTTTTAATTTTAAAAAATCTCTTGAAAAATTCTTAAAAAATGCTCATCAAAATGCTATTAATTAAATTTAATTAATTAAATTAAAATCTCACCAACGTCAAGAGCCTTTTCTTCATGTAATATGATAACTGCAACTTTCAACAACGTATGAATGTAAGACTGCAAGAGAGTGACTCCAGCTTGATATAACGTAAGAATACTTTGAAACACGGCTTTATGCTCTAGGAAGTCAGCCTTTAAAGGTAACTGTTCAACGAAAACTGGAAACACTTGTTCAAGTGGCAAATTCGAATAATTTGTGATAATAAGTCGTGCAATTGCCCCAACCACGTTATCACGTGCAGCTGCATCTGTTTCTTTTGCAATAGCACACGACAAAGTTTGAAGAATATTAGGATAATGTCTGTGTAATAATTGTTAAGGAATATCAATAAAAAATGTTTACCTGTATAATTATTTTCATGAAAATTTGCTAAATAACTATAAAAGAATTACATTTCTTTATAAAATAAAATTATATAAAATAGTATTTTCTATATATAATGTATATTTTTAATATCTTAATCATAAAAAAAATAATTATGAAAAAATTAAAAATATTTTCCAATATTTTACAATATCTTTTAATAAATACTAAATTTGTATAGTATTTAATACAATATATTATTGAATGGCAAATTATTGCCAAATTTGAAAAGATAATTAATGATAAATATACTCATCATTATAAAATAACAAAAGGATACGGATAAACTGCTTCTTTTCCATACAAGGCAAGTTCTCCAATTCCAAAGAAGCAATTACTACGAACTTCGCTGCAAGGATCTTGGGCTCCAGTTTGTAGAAAAGTCGGAAGCAATTGTGAAACAAACGCAGCTGTCATATGTTTAAGTCCGGATAAACATTCAGATATTGTTCCAACAGCAAAGGATCTCTGCGCCTCTGAATTGTCCATTTTCTGTAAGCATTTTGCTAAGTTAAAATTGAAATCGAAAATTTTTCAAAAAAATGCAGCATAAAAATCAGTAGTACTAGTCTTTTTAAAAAGAAAGGCAACATGGTTTGAAAGTAAAGTGCAAAATCTTCTGCCGAGAGTACTCTGCCCAAATGAGAAAATACAGTCCCCGCGCATTCTATCAGTAATCCGTCTTGTTCTGCTTCGATGTCAATGCCTTCGATCTCTTCTTGATCCTGACATGCTGTTTTGTCTTCGATAAAAATTATAATTCTGATTTGCGTGTTGATTTATTAATGTAACAAACGTAAATAAAATACGCAACGCAAATACCTTTCATCACATCCATTACACAATTTACTATGGCTTCTTTATGACCTATGCCGGCGATAACATCTGATTTAACCTGTCTTAAAAGTGTTTGATATGCCTCCAAACCGCAAATGGCAACCGTCGGTTCTTCGTCTAATCTTATGAGCTCTGACAATTTCGGGATAAACATGGAAAGAGCCTTCAATAGTGCCTTTTTTCCTTCGTCAGTATTGATTTTCGATAAGTTAATGCAAAACTGTAATAGAGCCTCTATACTCGCTTTCCGTATATCTTCTTGAGGATAATTTATCAATTTAAAAATCTCTTCGAAAGATCTTTCGAGGTACGGCATGAATGCTTCTCTGCAACAATATTTTTAAACATAATTAATCCAGTTATTAATTAAAAACTCGAAAAAAGGAAAGCTTACTCTGTGTGTTCCGCAATCTCCTTCAGCGCCATCACGCTTTCTTCTTTCTCTTCCATATAGGCATTTTCAACAGTGTAACCTTCGACCTCTTCATCATCATCTTCGTTATCAGTGCATTCAATGTCTTCTTCTTCATCTTCTCGTTCATTCTCGGTATCGCTGAGATCATCGTAAACTGTAAGAGCGTTAGTTTCGTCGTCCTTAAAATGCATCTGTAATGACAATGTCACATTTATACCATTTTCATAAGTTTTTCAACTGTCATAATTTGTGCAATAATTACTAAAATTCCATCTGCACTCCTTATACTCATTATCATGTACTCGACAATTTCGGGCAAAGTCACAGCCATCTCTTTCTTCATTATTGTGCTAATAGCGGCGAACAACCCATAAAGAGATTTCCGTAAGTCTGGATCGACTGTATTTCTTAGTAGTTTTATTCCAAGATCAAGTGATGTAGCTGCTAATGGGGCGAAATGTTTCTCACCTATTGACCTGGCTACCACTCCAAGAGTATCTAAAATATTAGAGGTATAAAATATAAAAAATATAATTACAGATTGTAATGCAAGTAACTAATTGAATAAAGTGATTCTTACTAACCTACTGCTTGAATTTGAAGACACATGTTTTTCTCGCTCGGCTCTGTGGTAAGATAATTATTAAGAATATTTATAATTGTTTCGAAATACGGTAACATATGCTCCTCGCTGGCACAAGCAGCAGCGCCTACTGCGCTCAGAGTGAGCTCCTTCACGTGCGGCGATGTATCCGCGTTTAGGATATCGAATAATCTCTCCATTAATTTGGGCAAGTATGGCAGGATCTTCTCGTTCAAGTTCTCACAAAACATTTCGAGAGCGTAGAACATACGGCCGACTGCATGCGGTTCTTTCTTCTCTTGTTTGATGTACGAGCATATTTGGCCGAGATATTCGAACAATACGGGCAGCAACTCGGATGAGTATTGTGATATCTCCGGTTGCAGATGTTCGGAGTATTGTCCTAAGGCATAAAGCGCGGCATTGCGCACAACGGGCGAAGGATAGGAGATTCCTTCGCAAATACATCGCAGGAAGAATTCAAGATAGTTTGAACGAATATATTCAGCGCAACCTTCTGCTAAGACAGCTATAACCACGTACGACGTCTTCTTTACATAATCATCTGTGCTTCGAAGTCCAGGTTCGATATGTCGCAACTATGAAATTAATATTTCTTCACTTTAGTATAGTTTTCTTAAATTTGATAGAGAGAATAATCGAAGACGCAAAATAATCAATAATTTATGGAGACAAAAAATGCATAAATTCATAAATTGTAATATCGATCGATCTCAATAGAGTGAAATATCAAAGTTTTATACGATATTCTATAATAGAAATTTTCTGTCGTAATAATTTTATTTCTAACACTATGAAATAAGAAATTCAAGATGTAAAACTATATTATAAAAAAAGCAGATTATATAATTAAATTATAATTAAATTGTATATAATAATATATATTATAATCAATATATCTGATGTAATAAAAAAAAATTCTGAAGCTTACCAAATGTGGAATTAACTTTTCCGGCGGCAAGTGCATCGCAAGCAAGTCTAAAGTTTGAGTAATGCTTGTTAAAACAGTATTTCCATTATTTGTATTTGAACAATCATCGTCTTCCTCTGGCTTACTCATCATGACTGCGAACAACATATCTGCAAATCTCGAGATTATTGAGTCGTCCTGCTAACATGGGTTAATTACTGAAATAGATCGCTCACCGACGATAGATTCCACTAATTTGTGCTTTACGAGAGCCTTTTTCTTTAATCTTGCTAGCCAGCCGATAAAACTGATCACCTTAATTTTCAAAAGTTCGTTTATAGATTTATTAGCAATGATCGTAAGGCACATATGGACAAGAGATTTTACATGGGGCGTTATTACAACTATCATGTTCATTTCGCATAATTCATCCAATAATTCAAAACTTTGGACAGCAAAATCATTATGTTCAGCTTCGGTAAAAGTCTGAATTGTGGTCATTATTAGCGGCATCATTGTAGTATAAGTATGTAGTGTCTGAAATGATATATTTGTCAACAACAATATTTTACAATAATCAACTTTGGGGTGACGAGTGGCTACGTGTAGGAGCGACCGACTCGTAATCGGCAGGTCCCGAGTTCGATCCCGACCTTCACTCCATATATCTAGTTTACAAGAGGTTTTCTGAGAGATTTACCTCAGTTTTTATAAGAGAGATGATTCAAGAGTTAGAAAAAGTTTTAAATAAAACTGCATAAGTTAATGATTGTAATCCGTTTCGGGATATATATTACATATAAATAAATAATATAAACTAATATATAAAAACATAAATAACTGTAAACACTGACTAATATATATATATATATATAAATAAGATTATAAAAGTTTGACAAAAATACCGCGTACGATACTAACCGTTTCATCGTGTTTAGCTACAGGAATAAGATGCCGCAATGTTTCCAAAATATAAAAAGCGGCAGGGTTTCCTAAATTCTGAAGACTGCTCAACGTTTGAGCGAGAAGCATCACTAGAGATCTGGCATGCGAGGAATAAGCATCCGGAGTAACGTCTGTCATAATTGATAAAGTATAAAGGCCTAGCTAAAATCAAATATTTCTTGATAAAATAATGGACAGATTCTTGAATATCTTCTTTAAATAAATCTCAAAATTAAATGGAACCTTTCTTGGTTGCATATGACTTAGTTGATAATAAACATGATATTAAATATGTATTTAATATCACTTTGAAAAAAAAGTTGATATTAAGTTAAGTTTAAATTTTTGCTTACTTCTTTATTCTCCAACCTTTCATTAGTAATTAACTGTTGCACATAATGTATAATTTCTGGCCAACTATTTGTAGGTAATTCATGTTTAACAATGACACCTATTAATTGAGCTATGCTATTTCTAACCAAGTTTGCTGATTCATGTTCTAAAGCCTAAAAAAAATGTCATAGATAACATAAAATTAAAATGCATAATCCTAAATATTACTTAAACTGTAAAATTTCGAGTTCTATCGTGATATTTGTCTTTTGTTTAAAGAATTATTGGTTACGTTTACACTGTGCATTTAGGCTGCAGCCTATACTCCAAATTCAACTTTCAATTATTTAGACTCCTTGGTGTAAAGTACAGTTGGTAGATGATCTATCTTTATGGTCAGATCTAGTTTTTTGGTGACTCGACTTAAAATATAGGTCAGGCCGCAAAATAAATCTCTTGGTGTAAACGTAGTCACTTTCTAGAATCGAGCTTTAAAACTTACATTCATTTATTTCTTTGTTTGAGAAGCAATACAACTTTGATAGATTTATCTAAGAACATGTATACCAAGAAATATAAAATGTATAACGGAAATTGAGTGAACTTAATGATATGAAATTTTGTAACTTAAATCATCAAATATACAATATTATAAAAATTTCTCACCTGTAATATAATTTTCTTAAATTCGGTTCGTACAGGTATAGACAATTTTGTCCAGTATTTTCCTTTAGTATAACGTCTTCTAAGAATGAGAGTCGCATATTGCCGTACCTAAAACAATTTATCCTCTATTTACATTCTTGCTCAAAGTATAAAGAGTGAACTTAGTCGACTTAATTCTAGAGAAATTACAAACCTCCGGATTCGATGATGTTACAACAAGTTGGCATAAAGCTGGCACACTGTCTGGATTCTGAAGTACTTTCTTGAGTTCTTTAGTTGCCTGAAATTAGACATATTGATGCAAAACCATTTCGAGCAAATTACCGGCTGTTTAATATTGCAACAGATGACAACAATAATAGATAATCAAAACAGAAGAATTAAAGACCACGACGTCGAGGTCTGATCAAGAGAATTCTGTGATTCTGTGAGAAGACTTCGCGAGTGTCCAGCGAAATATTATTCCAATAAAATTGAAAGTGCAGCTAATCGATGGAACGGAAGGAAAACACGTGTTCGCAGTGCTTCAACAGGCTCCGATTTGACAAAGGGAAAATGATAAATATTGAAAATGCACAAACCTCCTGTATCGTAGCGCTATCGGACGCGAGCAGGTTTAACAACAGACGTTCCATTTTTCTTTTTCTCTTTTTTTTTCTTGCTTTAGCCGAAAGGTAAAAATTCACTCGAGAGCACGGACGGAAGGTCGATTCGACTGCTACCCACCGCCGCCATTCAGGCCTACGAGGGACCTGTTCAGAGCATCATGATTCAGACTTGTTGGCGACGTCTATGTGGATACTCCTCGCCGTCAGAGGGCTCGTCTTGTCGTTGCTGACGATACTGATCTATTCATAGTTTTTTTTTCTCTTTTCAAATCGCGGTGATTCCACTGGTCTCAAATGCCGCAAATGGGACACGTGACAATTGACACACGAAGTTCTTCCTGAACAATATAACTTAGCTGAAACCATATCAAAGAACCATATTAAATGAGTGTAACTATCAGTATTTTTTATTTTTTTATTTCATGTGTTTAAATATAATATTTTCTAGAATGTATAGTAATTTTATCTTCGATAATACTTCACAATTATTAGTGTAGAATAATAGTGTAGAAATTTGTGTATCGTATTGTCTAATATACACTTATTATTACCAACGATCGGTCATGTCAACATCTTTTAATGAAACATTTAATCAAAATCCATAAGATTAATTTTCCTTGATATGAGTCAATGGTTACCTTAATATTATTGTGTGATTCTATTTTGCTTTCTAATAATATTTTTTTTATATATTCATCAAATTCTGTTTATAATGTTATGCGATAGTTATGCAATTCTTATAAATTAATATTGTCTTTGTTTTGTGCAAGAAGTGATATAATTATTTTATAACAAAAATTATTTTAAATAAATTTCGATTAATTATACATAGTAAATATTTCCCAGCAAATGAGAATGGAACTGAAATGAATTGAAACGGATTCAGATTTTCAGAAATATTGATTCACGAATGTTAAAATGAATGCTTTTCAATCCTGAATGCATTTTTATTTATTTATAGGAATTGCATGGAGCATATCTCTATGCCTTTCTAAAAATAATATTAGCTTTTTCTGTGCATTGTGAATACTGTTTAATTCAAAATTTTGAATAAGAAATGCAGTTTTTCAATCCAATTGCATCCAATTGAATCCAATTAAATCCACAAAAAAAATATTCGCTATTTTTAAAATACGTATTCGGATAGAAAAAAATTTCAATCCATTTTAATCCATTCTCTCCCCTCTCCCTTTTGCTGGGTTAATAATTACTAAGGTAATTATTCTTTTATGATGTACTTTTCAATCGTGACAGATCACTGATAAACACAGCTTCCATAGTTTCTGCCGATCAAATTACAATGCCGCATAAAAATTATTTTAATCGATTTTAATTAATATGTAGTATGTAATATATTATTTATTGAATATCATATATTATATTACATTTAGTTTGTCAATTGGGGTGTTACTTTTTAATGTCGACATAATCCTTGCTTATCATTACAATAATAATCTTTTGTATCTTTTTAAAACATTTTCTTTCATATCTAAACATCTACACACACAATAATCTTTTTTTTATCTAAATGTTCACATAGTATAAATCGTAGTTTATCGTTCTGGATCTAATCTTCCCACATATTGTGAACCAACAGTTTATTATTTTAGAACAAACTCCCTCCTATGAAATGCATCCTCTACTACTCTTCTCATCTTCTTTCTTCGTTCTTTCCTTTCTGTTTTCGCTCTCGTAAATTTCTCGATATAATTCAGTCATCTTAATTTTTTTTAGATCAGTTTCAAAAATTCATCTATAAATGCACGTCTACAATGTGATCATAGTTTAGCTTACATCCTCTCTACTTGAAGTTCAATATGCTACGAGCATTTTGGCATATAAGTGAACTGACAAGCAATGTCTATCAGTAGATTATTGACAGATTCGAACAGAAATTGCAGGGTGGCATCGATTGTGTACATCCACATTAAGTTCTTCTGTTAGAGAACTGCAAAGCTTGCAAGCAGGAAATATGACAAATCACTGGCAAGCTTCCATAGTTTTTGCTGATCAAATTGTGTTGGATATATTTTGTTATATTTTTTCGAGGAACTTAACTATCTTCTGCTAATATTCTGCCGACAGCATTGCACGTATGGTAAATTCTGTATGGTCAAATTTAATCTCAAATTCAATTTCTTTCTACCAACAATATTTATGAAAAACATTTAGTTCGTTTTCATCGAATTAGCTCTGTCCAATATATAGAATAAAAGTTATGAAAGGCGTATTAAACTTATCGGTTTACTTGAGATTAAAGTATTTTATGTACAGTTGAACACGCGTGTGCGATACTTGGGGTATCTTTATGCATTCTCCACAACATGAAGCTTGACATAAGTGTTGGTACTTGAGCTATAAGAGAGCAAATCTTGAGACTTACCTTCCTTGACCTCCTTGCACTTCTCATCATTTTTATTACCACTCGTTTAATTACACTGAAAGTACGATTTAGCTGAAGTATCTAAAAATATAGCTGGATATAGATCTGAAAATTTCGTTAGCTATCAAAATAAATATCTAAAATTCTCAAACTAGTTGCTAGAATGTTTATAATTATCGTATCATGCTAGAGATTCCCATGTAATTATTTTGGTCCAACAAAATTATTTTCAAATCTGTATAGAGCTAAATTTTTAGATACTTCAGCAAAATCGTTCTTTCCATGTGACTAAATATTGTTCTTAAAAGTTTGCTTGTCAATGTAATTTTCGAAATATAAAAGAAAATATAACTGAGAATTTATTATTTTCAAATTTACACATTAGAATAAAGTAAATTGCTACTAGAAACAGTGAGATAATTTTACATATAATTATAATGTATCATTATTGTTTCATCTGAAATCTTTAATTTAAATCTCAACTGAGAAAATTATAATTTTTATTTGTTAAATTCTAGCAATTCGGTTTTTAAATTATTAAAGAAGAATTGCTTCTTGAAGATATTTTTGCTATTATTCATATTAATAATATTTAATTAATTAATAAAAAAAAAGACATTTTACTACAATTTTAAAATTAGTTGAATATAGCGAAAAAACAAAGTTGTAAATGTTATCGTTGTTTAATGTTTTTATTTATTAAGTTTTCGCAAATATATGAATTTCCTATTTTTCATTGAAAAGAATCAAAATATTTTTTACTACACGCGCGAGGCTTATCTTCTTCCTTGATGGAACATCGCCTCAGCAACACGAACACTAAACACCAAAACGGAGGCTGTCAGCGACGTCGTTGAGCGACTCTTGTTGCACCTCGTGCATGCATTCGTCGTCGGCTTAATGTGCATTCCGCTCGCGACGTTCACTAAAGAAAAATTCCTTTCGTGCTATTTTATTCGATCTCGATAACTAAAGACCTTTTGACGAAATTCAGTCACAAGATCACTTCTTGAAAGTCGAGCGAAAACCACAATAAAGTTTTATTAAATTGTCTTGTTCTTCCAGTTGTCTTGTTTTTTGACTGTCGTTTCGTGAAATTTAATATTTTATGGGTAATATAAATATAATGCTTCTTGTAACAATTAAAATACAGCTTAATTAATTAATTCTTTTATAATTAATACGAGAAACATTAAAAAGACAAAACTTTATCACCCAAAAGCTTTTTCATTATGAGAAATATTAACAATTTTTTTTCTTCTTTTATTACTTCTCTCATTTTTTTCTCGCAAATATTAAAAGACTTGTATCATTAAGAACATGTTTATTAATAGCAATAATAAAGCTGTATAGTAAATATATTCTACATCAATGATAATTATAAGATTGTTTGTTGAAAGCGAAAGGATTAAGAGGTCACAATATAGTAACATAGGCTATACATTCATAAATTTATACATTGTATTAGATGATTTCTTGTCGCATGCAATGCTATAAGGTCTGCTATATGGCTGAATTAGTATACTTTTAAAACTTAAGGTAAGATAGATATATATTTGATATTTGGTTAAAGCAAGAAAGTTCTAGTACAGTTTAGAATCCCTCCCCCCCTCTCAACAGAATTTGACCACAAACAATTTTGTTAAAAATTTGCTATTTCATTCTACCTTATACTATTTTATTCATTCCACTTACTAAAGTTGACAAAAACAATAGGCCAATCAAATGTTTACCATCTCATGGCTAGGCTCTGTTGTAGGGTTTCAGTGCATCTATTAATATAAGAACAAAAAACAAACCTATGATTCCAAGCCTCGCGTTCACACGAAGTCCCAAGCTATCGGAATCATTAGGAATCCGAGAAAAACCGTAGAACGGGAACATCCCAATTTCATCATCAAAGGGAACTTACCTCATAGAGAATCCGTCTTCCGAGACGTTTCCTCTAACCGCACCGATAACGTTCTAACATCAGCGTTAGTGTCAGCACTATTTCGGGAGCTGACAAAAACTGATCGCCGCGTTTCCGCGATAGAAACAGATGGAAAAGCGCGACTTCGTAGGTCTTGACACCGTCGGACGCGATTTTCCCAAAAGACTCTGCCGGTGTCTTTGAACACGTGACGGACCGACCTCTCTCCTCCCCGCTGTTGTTGCTTAAATATAAGGCGCGACCGCGTCGGCCGAAAAAGGCCGAAAAAGAAGAAGCCTTCCGCCGCAGTTACTTTTATGGCGGGCAAACATGCCCTTCCCAGCAAACGTGGCGCGCAGCGTTTCTTAACGACATGTTGCTGTCGCTCACGATGCATCCTGTCCATCTACGAATTCGTTCAACATTGAAATTCGACAAATTCGAGATATAAATCCTTGTGCGGAAACCGAATGATTTTGATATCGTTTTTCTTATGCTCTATTTAATTTCTTACAGAATATCGTTTGTAGAATTTTTTTGTTAATCTTTTTTATACAATTAAGAATTTTTTTAATATTATAAGAACGTAAAAAAGAAGGAAACTTGCTTGAATTTTTGATAAGCCGCGTTATTAAAATCCGTCGTCGATGATGACGATGACGATATGCCTCCAAATTGTCTGATGACTGATGTTGGGGAATTTGCTAATCGGGATCAACTAAATATCTAGAAGAAATCTTCCGCGGTATCAACAAACTTATCGTCACCGCAAAACGTTGTGACGTAAACGACTTTTGTAGGGTTACTGTTTTACAGTTGAATCATCTGCGTTTATAGCATGTATGACACCCTCCATTGACGTCACTTGAAATCCCTTGTTTCGAGCAAATCTATCTGCGATAATAATTGTCAATATTAAAGATCAAAATAAATTAATGAATTTGTAATTATTGCGAAAAAATTATTTTTTTTAAATATTTTCACTAAAGTATCATTAAAAACATAAAGAAATGGAATTATTAGTTTATTCTTATATATTTCACACAATTTAAAAAAATTTTTTTATTAAAATTTCTAATTTATTTCGCAATTCTTATTCTTATTTACAACAGAATGTATTTTTATAAAATGTAACTTTTTATTTTTTTACAATTATTATCTTATATCTAATGTTCTGAAAAAAAATCATTAAAATTTCGTGAACATTTTTCATGAACATTTATACTTTTTGAATAATATCAGGATGGAAAATCAGGCACAAGATTAGTGAAGAGATCAACAGAGAATTTTTTTAGCAAACATTATTTAATTCTACAGACTTACTTTCTGCGTTCAAGACTTAAATTAATTACATCGATTAATGAATTATAAATATAAATAGGATACGGTAGAGATAGCAACCGCAATTGTTTAAAGCGGATGTATCTCTCGATGCGCGTCACATTATATGCATTTGAGCCACGATTGATTTTCATACAGCAGAAATATCCAAATTATGTCACAAGAACAATCTAAAGATATCGCAATGTGTAAGATATCCGTATGATATACAGGGCCATATTCGACGGAAAGATGTTTTTTTTTCAATCATGGGAAAAAAACACATTTTTTGCTGTTCATTTTAAAAATCATTATCATTTAATAGGGTTCAAGGTCTTTCCGTCGAATATGGCCAACCCTGTATTCGGGATATTTCTGCTGTGTGAGTCGTGATATTCATGATACATCTTCCGTAACTATATTTTACATTTTCCTTTTTACATACTTTGTTTATTTACGTCCGTAAATCAGAAATCAAATTATCCATCTTTCTCATGTATATTTCTACGAATTTATTGGATCTATGAAGATCTATGAAGATCTTGAAAAATCTGCAATTCTAAAATTGTGTGCGCGTAGGTCAATGATTTCCAATTCTAAATAGAGCAAATAAATGTTAATGAACTTAATAAAATATTAATTTTTATAGCTAGCGAGATTATGTCCTATTAATTCGAAAATATGTGTGAAAATGTAAGAAGTGTTCAAAGTAAAAGATTTACAAGAACTCACGTATTGAATTCAATGTTACTTAACAAAAAACTGCCATGTTGTTAAATTTAACTTCTAATTCTGCGTACTTTTTTTGTCAAATAATATCGGAATGCACGTGAGAGAACTTAAGATTGGTCGTTTTCATTCTCACAAGTGTGAAGCGTTTCAACGTTCGAGATACGAAATTAATAGAAACAATTTTACGAATAAATTATAGTACAGGATTCTCGATAATAAATGTAGAAATAATGTGACAAATGAGAGTACTAGCGCGATTAATTTTTTTTTAATAATTGTATATAAAATTTATTACATTACAAGTTCTTCGGACGTTTCGGTCTCATTTAGGATCATCTTCAGCAAATTTTAACGAACAAAGCAAACTTTACGCTCAATCGTGATGGTGATCAATAATTTAACGGATTAATGACTTGTCTCTTTTCTTCGGAAAAAATATGTCTTCACATACTGTATTTGATCTGATCGTAGTACATCGTCGTGGGTGGAGATGTCGACGCGTGATGAATATTCGTAGAAACTGTGCCAGGTATGTTGGATATGCTTAGGCCGCCGATGTTGCTCAGATTTAACGAACCTAGTGAACCTAGAGAGCTCAAGGTCACCGAGCTTCCCGGATGCGCAAAATAAGATGGTTTCCGATCAATGATGCCGCCACCAGAACTGTTCGAACTGGAGTTGGAATTGGTGCATTGCATTTTTATTCCTGAAACAGATTACATTATCGATTATTTCGAAGCCGTCTCTTCAGTAAAAGTATACTTTTCTAAATACTTGAAATTCTCTTAGCAATCTAGAATTAATTTTTTTTTAGTGAAATTACAATTGAACTACTGTGCTTAAAAACATGTGCTTTAACCTAAATTACTTTACTTAAAAGTCAATTATTACTTTTTAATCTTTAATAGCTTATAAGGATACTTGTGGATACTTCTTTTGTCCGTTTTAATGTAAAGTGTGAAATCCGAAAATATTTAATCCCGATCTTCAAATGTTCTACGTATCCGGATAAGATTTCATCCAGTTTTGCTACTTAAGAATGCACACGATGTAAGAGTAATGGTGGAAAGAAACGAAAGATCTCACGATAGAAATTGGTACTTAAGCACAGGCACCCATAAATCTAAAGCTCCGCCAGTTCTCAAGTAGCTTCCTCTCGAGCGACCTCTTCACTCGTGTCTCAATTTTATTCTGACTTTTTTTTCTTTTCTCTTTTGCATCCCCATACATCAATTTTTGCTTTTCCACAAGTGGATTCACAGATTTGCTCGATCACGATTTGAAAACTCTTTCCTTTTCTTGAACAAAACTGCTTGAAATATTTGCATATATCGAGCAAATTTTTAATCTTTTAGATATTTTAACTTTCTAACTTTAAAATTTCGAAATTACGTCATGTCACTCGTTCGAAGATTGGCGAGTTCTCTCGATTCGACATCACGACGCCTCGGAAAGACGTCCACGTGGGTGGTCCGATGGCGCTGCTGTCAGTCAAAATCCCTCTCCGTAGATCCAAATGCTCTCGGGCACGACCGTGCTTGCGCCATTTCTTCTTGTTCTTCTTTTTCCTTTTCTCTTCTTCGGAAGCACACGAAGAAGCCCGCGGGCAGAGCCCGCGCGAGGATGCTGGCTTTCAAGAAGCACAGAAGTTGCTTCTAACCGAATACCGGCACAACAGGCCATAGTTCCGAGCAAAGAGATCGCGCTCCAGAAATATACGGAGAGCACGGCGTGTAAAGAAAAGTAAAAAGACATGCCTACGTGGCGTCTGTGTGGATCGATCTCGTTTACACTTCACTGTGACTGACGGAAGACGAATAAGAAGAAGAAGAACAAGAAGAAGTCTGCGGTGGAGGAAGCGTGGGTGGCGGCGTTTATCTCCTGTCGATCCGCGTTGTATCGAGATACAGAGGAGAGAGAGACTTACTCTCCTTAATCGAGATTAGACCAATTTTCGTAAATCGGGATAGATCGAAGCTTTTGTTGTGTTTTGTTCAGAAACTTTGAAACATACCGATGAATATTTTTCGCCGCTTACTTCGATCAATTAAGTTGAACGCACAATGATATCAAATTACACGTAATTAAAATACATCTGAAAATTTTTTTCAGATACTTTAAACTTGCAGAAATAGTGAGTATTTAGAATAAATCATTTGATCATTTTCTCAAAAAATATATTTCAAGGAAAGCTTTTTCAAGGAAAAACAATTGATTTTATTCGAGATTTAATAAAACTGTTAGATTAGCTGATAATTGTTGAAAAGTTTAAGAGCGAATCGAAGACTTACGAGGGTTTAAATGAATGATTTGCGGATCTCGACATGCTGTTGGTAAGTTAACGCTGTAAATATTACGATGCTCCATTCTCCGTAGGGTTAAGGCCGAATTAAGTCACCTCGTTTATACCTCCGATAAATATTTAGGCGATAAACGATTCGAGCGCGCACTTGCTAGCACGCGACTACACTGAAGAGGCAAAAAGCATTTTACGCGCGTTTCACTTCAATAGTGATTATTTTGATGCACGAAACGTCTACTTATCATACCGACTTCGTTTATCAAAGAAATGATGCCTTTCTAAAATATCATCAACACAAAACAATTCACAGCTGTAAGAAAACGAATTTAAAGTATAATTGCGTAGGCTGCGAATAAGACGTATTTCAAATTCAGCACGTACGATATCTTTGCCTCGCATAGAGAAAACTGTCAAGTGTTTTGTTATCGTTGCCATAACGCGGTGTTAACGAGCGTTTTTATTATCGCGTTGTTGGACGCAGACGTTGGCTAAATTAATCTCGCGAGGAAAGGAAACGACGCTTCCAGTCTTACGGCGGGTTACACGTGTTAAGTTACAAGGTACAAGTTACGAGCTCGAAACGTCGTACAGGCGTGACAGGGACGTCGCCTCGGTTAATCGTTTCTGTCAACGGCGACGATGTGCACTGTATCCACCCATCCTATGTATTCCAGTGATATTAATCTTTTTAACATGCTATTATGGTCAATCAGAATTATCTAAATACATTTATATTAATTATTTACTAATACAAAAATTATTTAAATACACTTTATTATACGCTTATATATTTTTTGTTTTATGTGATGTGAAGATAAATGCAGTACGCAGGATTCGCTACAATTAATATCGTGCATGTTTGTACTGTTTGTAAATATAATTACGCATTGTAGATTTATGCATTGTAGATTTATTGAGCACTATATAACATATGTAATTTAAAAAATGAAATTGAATTAAAGTGATATAAAATATGTTCATATAATAAAAATTGTGATAATTACATTATATATTATATCAAAGCCGAGAATAATTTTTAACTGTATGAATTCAATTAAATAAGAATTAATAAAAAAAATTACCTCTCCTAAAATAAAACGTTATCTCTTTTGTATCGATTTGACGAACTTTGACCTGATATACCCATGAAATTCTATAGCTATAGAGGAAGGATGGAAGGCTCGAAAGAGTGCCGTCGTTTTACTTTGCAGGACACGGCGCCTGAAAGATCGTAAACTGTCTCCAATTTTCCAGATGGCCCCTAAATGACGTCGCGGATCCATCAACGTTATTCTCGCAATGCAAAAAGAATTCAAAAATCATTGCAGGCATGATTTCGTTACGTTGCATTTGTTCGCGTCGTGTTCTGCGGTTTTGTATTTTGTTCAAGCTCGTATAAATTTTTGAAAAATTTTTCAACAACGTTCCAAAAGATCGCTTTCAATTCAAAATACCTTCAAATACCTTCTCGCGTTATCTTCAATTCGAGTAAATATCTCACGCCTCTCATTTTCAAATCATTCTATCTTCCGTTATTTGCAATTTTTTTTTATATTTTTATTTCGTATTTTATATTTCACTTTTAGTATTATATTATATTATATGCTTATTATAAGTTATTTTAATATTTTAAGTAGGTCATCCGATCATATATCATTAAAATTAAAGTTTTAGAGATTTTTCCGACTCGTAACATTTTACAAAATTCACTAAAAAATTATGTAACTTATAAGCTATATTTAAAAACTAATGACACAAACTCATAATCCGAATAATGATTCAAAGAAAGCTGTTCTAAAAATTACTGAGACTAATTTTTAGCAACTTGCAATGCTTTGGCAACTAATAACACGATTAAAAATACACACACGGCAAAACGGAAGACACTGTAAAGTTACACGATAATACTACTCACCATGATCCGCGGCAGGAGTCGGACATCCACTGTGCGGCGAACTGACGTTGGTCACAGGACTGCTGTTACCCGGTTGCTCCTGCATAGATTGCATGGTGATGTTAACACCATGGCCGGCAGCATTGTTGACCCCCGCGAGGCCATAACCGACATAATAATCTTGTCCAGGCGCTTGAGTGGTAGGTGTCGAGTTGGCACACTTATAACCCATCATGGCCTCGTCCTTGTAGTCGGCGTGATGTTGCGGATGATGATCCTTCATCGTTGAGAATCCGTCGGCTGGCGGCCTGTACGCCGTCAGCTGATCCTGGCCACGAGCACCGAAAGCTCCAGGCTCGCTCTTGAACGTCACTAACTCACCGTTCCTGTAGACCGGCGTTGGCTCGCCGCCGGTCTTATACGTGACTTCGGTGGTCTTGTAGGTCACCTCGGCTATCGATGGTCCAGATTTGTACGTTGCTGAACTCTCCGGATATGCCCAATCGGCGGACACCGCCGCACTCGGCGCGTACATGGCGTACTCCTGGTAGTTCTGGTACTGATTCTGATAACCGTTCGCGTATTCGATGCCACCAGGTCCGGCGGTTAAATTTTCGTAGGGACCGGGCGTCTGCACGCCGACTCCGGGTGCGGCGCTCGAATAATATTGCGGATATTGCGGCTTCAACGCGGCTTGACACTTGCGTCGAAAGCCGCGTGGTCGCCGCCGAAAACTGCCTTCCTCGAACATGTACTCTGTGGACGGATCGATGGTCCAGTAATGACCTTTGCCGGGTCGTCCCAAACCCTTGGGTAGCTTGATGAAGCACTCGTTCAGACTGAGATTGTGGCGCACCGAGTTCTTCCAGCCCTGATAAGTGCCACGGAAGAAAGGAAAACGCTGCTGCAAAAATGAATAAATCTCCGACAAGGTCAGCCTCTTGCCTGGACTCGACTGGATCGCCATTACGATCAGCGCGATGTACGAATACGGCGGTTTTTCCTGCCGTCGTGCACCAGGTTTCCTCGCCTGCATCTCGCTACTCGTCGGATTGCACATGAGCGGCTCCAAGCTTGTCTCCTGGGACAGACTACCTGCGCTCATCGGCAATATCGCCGATCGTGCGGTCAAAGAGTTTGGATGCACGACGACCGTCTGTTCCTGTTGCTGGTGCAGATTGCTGCCGTCGGATTCGTTCTTCATGGTCAACCGCACGTTGTCGACGTGACCAGGGTCACGGGGCATCGACGGCACGATCACGCTCTGGTCCATCGAGCTTTGATTCCCGGCCGTCAAAGTCCGCCCGTGGCGAACATCCTACACGCGAATATATCCTTCGGATTTCCACGATATATTCGGAGTACCACAATCTTTGAACACACTAAGATTTCTTCGAGTGATGCTCGGCACGATTGGAAACCCGAAGGATTGTACAAAAAATGGCAATGTCACGCGCTATATTTTACTGAAAAATCAACATCAAGCCGATCCGTTCGAGGATCCCATCGTTCAGCGGAGCAACGGCCCCCGCCGCCAAAGAGGGACCTTCGCCGCCTTGTAGTAAGCGCGACGCCGAGGTCGCGGATATTTACACGGTTGGATGTAAATTGTTTGCGCGATTCCGCCGCGGAGGGGTCAATTATTTAGACTCGCTTCGTCGGCACGTAACGGGCTTACGTCGGAGCTCGAGTCGGCTATGATGCGCCGCTAAGTGTTTTCGGATGACTGCTGCTCGCCTCGCATGGCACGGGAGCGGAATCTGGACCACGGATGACGTTGATCGCGGCGTGACAGGGTCAGAAACGGGCGTCTCCCACGTGGGCGGTTCGGACCAAGTCCGGGTATCCGAGACTCGGATTGGTCATGTGCTGATGTTCCATACGAAAAGTCGGATGCTGCGCTCAATGGCGCCCCGTACCGCCTTCGACTCCAACGTCTTCTCCTTTCATCGTCATAGAATTATGGGGAAGCGAATTGCGTAATGACATTATTTGGATTTGTCGGCGAAGGTACGTGACGTCGTACGGCTCATTACAGTCTGTTACGATAATTATTACAAGAATGTTATAATTATCTTTTCATTCTGCCAAAAGAGTATGGGATAGAATTTGATATTCGCTCGTTAAAGTGACGTGGAAAGTGTATATCCAAGAAATGAAGAAATGTTGATTAAAATCTGCATGATTTTAGAATGTTAAAAAAATCCAGAAGACGTCTGAGAGTCGTCCAAGAGATATCTTGAAAATTCAGAAACATTAATTCTTTTACCTTTTCATTAGTTCCAAAGTTGAATGTGTAGATCAAAATGAGACACTCGTGAAAAAGAGAGATATATTTATCACAAATTTAAAAAACGTATGAAAAATATATGTCGCAAAAACAAATTTTTTTTTTAATGTTAATTTACATGGTTTTATATCATGATATTTGCGTTAGAGAAAAATAACGACCGAATCAAAATATTGTTATTGTTATTTTAAAATATTGTTATTTTAAAATGATAATGAATCGAATAACATTTATTTAAATATATACATCAATATATTTTAATAAAACAGTAATTAATAATGTTTTTTCAATAATATTTGCAAAAATATCAAAATCGCTTATCAATCCTAAATATTAAATATCGTTAAATATGAAGATCTTTGTAATTTCAAAATTAAAAATCTTCTTAAATTAAAAATTATACTTGAACTTCAAATTTTACGTTGAGATTTCATTTACTTATTCATATTTTGTCAAAATATCCAATATATTAGGTGTTGAAATTAATTCGTAGCGTTTTACAAGTGATGGGAAGTACTTTCATTAATGTATTTTTTAATGCTCATGTGAAATAAATAACATTCTTTCATTAAAAAACGCTACGAATTAATTCCAACACCTAATAATTGAAGATATAATTAAAAACTGTTATTTCTCCATCAAAAAAAAATTAGGTTTAAATTAATTAAAATTCTCATAATTGTACATTGATTTCAAGATATCACGAGAGTACACTTGATATCGGTTTATTGACGCAAAAATCCCACTACGATGTAAACGTTCAAGCGTTCGCCAATATCCTTTAATACTTAGTTTGCTTGAAAATTACAAGTGAGTATTGCTTCGTCGGATATCGCTATCTGTATACTTACGATGAGTAATGTATCCGTCTTCGGAACCGCGTGATGCACAGCCGCGAATGCATATGACGCGAAGACGAAGAGAAGCCTATTGGTCCATTTCTTAGCCAACGAGATGCTGCGAGTTTTGCTCCGCCCGTAGAACCGCCTTAGCTATCTATATCAGAGTTGTCACAAAATAACAATTTTTTCCTCGAGCGAAAATCTCCTACATCAATTTTCTTCAAATTTGGAACCAACATGTGATTATAAAACGAAACAGTTAAACTCGACAAAAAATTGAAGTTATTTGCCTATTAATAATTCAATTGCTAACAATTAAGGGTATCTCAATTAAAATATCTTCAAATAATCTTTCTAATAATGTAAAAAACGAATGTGGTTATAATTTCAAAAAATACGAAAAGAAAGAGCATAAAGAACCACAGCACAAGATATAGTTAATGACATTTAATTATTCTTGCATTACAAATTACAATAAAAACATTAAACGTTTCGGCCACAATCTGGCCTTCTTCAGTAAAATTAATAATATTCTTAAGACGCAGAGTTACATCAAGTTGGATTAAAATTCAACCGTCGTGTGTTATAATTGTAAAAATCGTGTTTGCATTTATTTTATTATTAATATCTTTTAAAACGGAGTGTAAAACAAAAGAAACATTACCTGTTTTACAGCAAAATAAATCGATGAATTTCAAGTATAATCATTGATCACACAATCACAGATAGAAATTTGTCATGACACTATGTGTTGTTATTGATCGTATCACATATTTTTCCGCTATTTATATCCATGAGTCAAATAGTTTAGAAAGTTCTCGAATTATTTATTAAGTGCGAGAGAGATCTTTCTTTAGAAGAGGAAGATAAACATCAGGCAAACCTTCAGTATCACTTTATTTATTGATCTCACTTATTTGGTTTTTAATATGTATCATTTCTGAAATTCTTCGTTTCATCAATGATTGTTCTGTATCTAAAATTTTAATGTTATCCCAATCAAACTCATGCATTTCATTCATACGGTGACGTGAAACAACTGATATCTCAGAAGTAGATTTCTTAATATCAGTCTGCAAGAATAATTAAATATCACTAACTACATCTTGTGCTTTTTCTTTTGATATTTTTAATATTTCTAATGTTTTATCTAGAAAAAGATAATTAATTGGACAATTTAACGTCCGCATATTTTCTAAGCGGTTTCTTTTTCGCGAAAATTTGAAGGATTTGGAAATATTGCTTTATTTTGAAACATATATTAATAAATTAGTACACAGAGAATGTCTAATATTTTCAAATATATATGTACACTATTCAGACATCTAATACATTCTTTTTTTTTAAATCTGTTTCGATTAAAGAATTATCACATATATTTTGTCTTTCCGATTTGCTTACGATATAATTATAAATGACTGTAAAGACTAGAAATAATTTTCTACATTTTGCTGTGCGTGTAAATCCTTGTACGTCTTCGAACGATACTTATCAGGCAATCGTCACTCGATACCAAAGAGGACATCAATGATCGAAGTGTCAATGTCGGTCGATCGGGATGAGATGTTTATTCGCCTTCACGCGTGACCAAGTGTCGAATGACCAACAACGACAGAAAGAGAATTCATGCCTTATCACGGCGCCCTATTCCACGTGTTTCACTTTATTACGATCCTTAAGAGACTGATCTCGAAGGGATGGCACTTTCGAGAGGTCGTAAAAGGGAAATTTTACTCATAAAATACGAGAGTTCACCGTGGTCCCCATTGAAAACAGTGCATCCGTTAAAAGAAAAGAGATGCTATAAAATTACGAAATGTATCCAGATAAATTAAAATAAAATTTATTACAATTGACATAGTAATCGTCCACCGTGTAAGATCAATTTTTAATTTAAAAACTTACTCAAATTTTTGTAATAAAGGTCGACAATTTTTCATGCTCGATCGCAGCAACAAACATTTAATTTCTGAAAAAAATTGCGCATTTGTTTTATTTTTTCGAATTATGTTGCTCAAGAAAGAAGGTAGAGAACAAATATTAGGTCTATATAATAATCTATACAGATCATCAATAATTCATTTGTTATTAATTAAATTGAATATTAGAGAAATGATGGCGAGATTGTTAGACCACACGGTGAATACTGTAGACCACGAATTCTTAGGAAGAGTTTGTTTGCCTTAAAGCAAACGAGCCGACGAAAGAGCAGCAGCGCGGCCATCTTGTCTCTGTCTTCGTACTTCCTCTCTGCAACGAGCATCGGATTCTTCTTCTTGCGATCTGTGTCGTCTATCCGTTTTCTTAGTTCGTTTGCTTTAATTATAACAATGAATATTGTATATCGTACATATCGAGTTCTTCTGATTACTGTAATTCTATAAAAATAAAAGGCGATGCTATCGCTGTAAATTAAATTCGAATTTTATGCGATTCTATCACATGTTAATTTGTTCCGAAAGATTGTGTTTTGGAAAAAATATAAATTCAGAATTTAAAATAGAATATTACTAACAGATTTTTAATATCAAAAGGATTCTTTTTATACAGGAATCTTTTTTTACGTAACAGAATCCTTTTTTACATAAAAAAGGATTCCTTCTTTCAAGAGAAACTTTTGGAAAGAAAAACAATATCCATTTTTTTTGTATTGTTATACTTACATTAAAATGCGATCATTCGCTAGTGAAGGCTGCCCACGTTAGTAAAGAGCCTCGTGTCTTAAGGGTTGAAAGTCAAGTGTTTTGGCCCTCGTGATGATCTCTCCTGTCTCTTCCTTCTTTAAACCGAAAAACAACCCTCGCCTGTTTACCGTTTTACTACTTTCGAGCCCTCCCGTGACATTTTCTGCGACAGTCTCAAGTGCCTCTCCAAGGGAAAGTAATTGGCTTCCGTCATAAAAACCAGAGGAAAGTGGGAAGATGTACAGCGCATCTCGGGTGACAATTAAATATTTGTGTACACAGAATACTTGGAATCTAACACTACAGGAAATATCGCCATATCTTACCACTTCGTTCTTTATTTATTCGTTAATTTCCATTTGTCAATTGTTTATAATGTAACGAAAAAGTATATTATTGATGTTCTCCAGCAAGTTCTCGACGAGTTCCTGTGCAGTCGGCGGATTGGTAGACAATCGGGCGACTTTATTGCAAGGGCCATGGATGCTTTATTTAAGATAAAAGCGCCTACAAAACCAGGACCACCCCAGAAAAACTCGTGTCGGTTGCACGTGTGCTCGTAGGAAAACCGCAGACCGGAACCAGAGATTACGGTCAGGGTGGCTTCCGCGCGTTTATACGTATATGGCAGGGCGGTCTTTTTAATTACCTCGGCTATGTTTCCGAAAGCGATTATTAGATACTGTCGTTTTTCCTGCTGGATCCAAGTTTCTTGTGGACAAAAATGATTTTTCAAAAAAGAAAAGAAATTAATAAACTATTTTGCTTTCCACACAATCCTGAAACGATAATTATTTTCCTAAAAATTATTATTTCTACACACTCCCAAGGAGAACAAGAAAATCAAAATAATATCAATTTGACGTATTGATTTTACGAATTTATATTATTTTAACTTTTTGTCATGATGAAAAATGACATAAATTCAGTCAATACGACGTCTGATTGATATTATTTTGATTTTCTTGTTCTCTTCGGGCTATTATAACTTCGTACTGTATTATAAATTATGCAGTATCGTTTATACTTATGTTTATTTTGTCACGCACGCTTAGGAAGGTAGAAAAAAAATGAAACAGTCGTACAAGGGATAACGAACTAACTTGCGAATGGTAGGAAATTCCGAGCGATGTGTTTCGAACGAATTTTGAACGATAAAACGTGCGGTAAGACGAAACCGTCAACAGGTGCATTTGTGAATGGTCGAACAAAGTCGACACGCCGCGGTAACACGCGCGTATCGGATGCGCGCTAAAAGACGAGGAGAGGGTTCGTAAGGCGGTGCGGCGACCACGATCGACGGCGATGGTATAAAATTACGGTATCGTGTAAACAGAGTATCTCGTCGGCACGTCTGATGGCGGCCTGGGTGGCCGTGGGGTTTGGAGCTTCACGTGTTCTTTGCAAGCGCCGGAGGCTGCAACAGGCAGCGAGCCGAGCTGAGCCGAGCTGAGCGACTTTTCTTTCTCTTTACAACAATAGCTCTGACAAACGATCGAGTAACGCTTTTATTTATAGTACCTACGTCATCTTTTCCATTAATTTTTCCATTGTGAATCACGCTAATTCACGTCGATTCACTTTGATTTTCACGTCGATTTTCTCTACCTCGATCGCCACGTTGATCGAAAATCTCGCGAGTTTCCACTCGGGCGGCGCTCGTCGTGTTTGTTATCTTCACGCGATCTCTCTCCCCATAGTTTATTATATCAAGATTGAAGATCGCCAGGAGCGTGAATTGTTCGGAAACACACACACGTGGAAATTCGACGATCCATTTACAGATTTATAATTTTCATCGACATTAATAAAAACCGTACTGAGAACCGTTGCATTAGGGATAAGACGCACGATCACCTACGGTGCGATTCCGCGATTTTCGATCGAAATCCGCGTATAGAAGAAGAACCCTGCGCTTTCCGAAATAACCAGCATGGCCGGATAAACGTGTCTTATTTTGAGAACTAACCTTCCCTCTCTTTCTTGCTTTCTCTCTCTTTCTCGTCGAACTCCGTGATCTTACGCAAAAGAAACATTATCCAGACACTGCGTGTGCCGAGGACGAGCCGCAGAAATCGGGAGAAATTATCGGTGCTTGAGAAAAGCGGAGCAGACGAGTTGTGGATGGAATCGCCAAGTCATACATCAATTTGTTTTCTATTCGCGTTTACAGTGACAAATTTTGACTAGAAAAAAAAAAAAAGAAGAGGAATGAAGAATTAAGAAAAAAGCAAGCGGTAATTTTTTACAATTTACAAAATATATCTGCATTGGTTTTTTTGTTTGTTAATAGTTAATAGTTAAACTAAAGTCCTCATTTGTGTTCAATTGTCGCAATAATAAATCTCTGCTATAAAAGAACTAATATAATTTGTTTCAGAGATTGAATGACATTATGACATTTTTCCAGCACTGCACGCGGGAAAACCGTTCTATAAACAACGTAATAATTTATCGACCGTGTTTATTGCTTTTACCAAGTGATTTATGGGATTAGATAGTATCTCGCGACGCGCCCTAAGAACCGAGATTTTTCACTATTCGTGGCCGTACCCCCGTAGAGTTTAGCTGTTTATGTAACGTATGTACCCCACTTAATCCTATGTTTTACTGTTTAGATCTTGACTACCGTAGGGGGTTGTTCCGACACGATCTCACTGACGTTTCGTCTCGGGTCTTCTGCTCGTACTTTTTCTGCTCTGGCATCTCTCTTTTTTCTTTCATCGACGCAAAGCAGGTCCTCACGGATGTGTTCATGGCAAAAGATACTTCTGCTGCACAAGATAAGACATCCGATAAAAGCGAAGATCTGAAGAATCGGATTACTGATGTCGCGCAACAGCATATTCCTGTGTTGATCTCTCTTACAATTAATGATATTTTCATTTTAGCATGTTCGGATCACTTTAAAGTATAAATAACTTTTTATAACAGTTAGTAATTATACATCTGTGGCGGCGTAACTAACATCTTTTGTACTAATTTGAAATTACGTAAAATAGAGAAAAAAATATGATATACAAAAAAAATAAAATTTGTAATATTAATATAAATAATCTTTTAAATAATATTAATTAATATAAATAGTTTTCCAATAATAATTAATAGATATAATAAAATTATGACAATTGATTATTTCAAACAAGTACGCGTGAGGTAAAAAATTATTATTACCGCTTTTCTCGTACACCATCCAAATGGAACTTGGAACGTTACAGCTGCGGCCATCTTGCCGCCTCGGGACTTAACAGCCTCGTTAAACATTAACGAGCCGTTTGTTAGAAGGCTACCGGAATAGAATGAGGAGTCGCAAATGCAACACAGCTTTTACTCCGCGAATCATTGGTGTCGGTCTCCAATTCCAGTTTTCCGCATTCCGATACTCATTGTTATACCAGCGCTAAATGCGCTCATTTTGTGCGCGTTTATCGAAGACTAGCTTGAAACTTAGATTAATAGAAAGAATAATTTAAAGTTATATAGTTATTTTTTACAGAGATTTTTTTTATTATTAAAAGACAGATTAATTAAAAATAATTCAAAAGAAAATAAAGAGCAATTCAAAATTTAATTCGTGCTTTTAGCACTGTTGTTCAGTTTACAGATTTGATTGTTACTCTTAAATGCGAATTCTATTAACGAGATAAATATCACAATGTTAGGATAATCAACTTGTGAATCTCGTATCTATGAAATCTATTACAACAATAGTTTCCGCGCAGCATCTTCCGGGAATTGTGTTCGCGACGAACCGGAAGATATAAATCTCAACTCTTTCTCCCACCTTCAAACGTTGGCAAGTTGGAAATCTCAAGACCGATCCTTTCACATAGAACACGCTTCGACCTCAAGCAATGGTGCGGACAATTCTTTCTCATCAGCGTGATGTTTACAGGACGGAGTATCGTTACGAGCTATCGGACGTGAACCATCTGTCTCAAACGTCCAGCGAAGAGCGAGAGGCCGATACCAAAAAAAGTATCTCTCCTCGTCTTCCATTGCGCACTCACATTCGCTTGACGCTCCGTGTACGACTCGTACGAGTTTTCGACAGCATCTCTATCCTTCTACATGTTAAATATTGATGATAAAGAAGCGGCGAAGACGCAAGAGAGAAGCACTGGACATTCATATCGACGCGATACAGAAAGTGTGAAAGACAAGCAAAGATATTTTCTCGACTCTCCCATTTTTACGTATAATTATTTGAATAATATTTTGAACACACACTCTCTCTCTCTCTCTCTCTCTCTCTCAGACTAATGGCCTAATTAAAAATTCTTTTATTCTGTTTAAGTTTCTAAAGATCATGAAGTGATATTGTCAAAACAGAACTAGTGCTCAAAAGTTGCTTACAACTGAAGAACAAAATTATCATGTAAAGTGTTTTACATTTGTAATTTATTAAATTTTTTTTATCTTCAAAATATGAAATATATCTAATTCAAAAATTAATTTATTTTTTAAAGTTCTTATTGTATGGTAATACATTTATAGCTTTAATAGATCCTTAAAAAATTAAATATAATATTAAATATATTTAACATTATTATATATATTTAACATTATTATCACTACATTAATAAAATATATGCATACTTTTCGAAGAAGAATAAACGGTTACAAGAACTACACTCTACTTTTGAATCGTTCTATTTTTTTCTGCTTTATTGTGCATCGATACTGTCCAACGTACAATGAGGTACCTCCACTCGAGAAGGAAGAAAAAGCAAACTACTCCAAACTGCAATTGATAAAGCAGTTTTGCTCTTTCAGTCGATAATACTGTACGCTACACCTTATCTTAGAACTTTGTATTATCGGCTTGCCAACAGTTTCATCCAATAACTTTTCAAATGTACGTATGAGGTCTCTAAGGAAGTCAAAATTACTTCTGAAAGATCGTACTTCACTAGATATTAAATCAATCAGGAAACAATTAAATCTCTTGATTGTCATGCACCTATAATTATTTTTTTTATTTCTTCATGTTTTAATGTTGTATAAATATAAATTTAATTTGTATACATTTCCTTTTTTCGTTTAAATATTAAGTTTTTTTTTTATTAAATTCTGTAAAATCTATATAACCGCGTTCTTCACCTTACTAGATTCATTAACTTCTACAGTTTCTCAAATATTTGTACCTTCAACCTTCATATCCTGGAATATTTGAAACCTAATTCCTCGCACACATTTTAGTAACCATCTCGTACATATATTCTATGTGAGTCTTTAGAAAATCTGAATCTATTAAACTTGCATCATTGTATCATCAGATGTAATCTCGAGACTCGATGACTTCGAAATCTTCGCATCTCCAGGTGTTCAAGAGTTTGATCTCCTGTTCTTAAGAATATTCTTAAAGAATCTACTGAAATCTTTTAACGATACAGTTAAAAACAGTGGAGGAGAGCTGATCGAGATGCCGCACCCTATAGTTTGAATTCTTAAACGCTTTAACGCCAGACTAAATAAAAACACCGTGCACCTCGAGCTCCCTATTCCGACAACGACCTGCTCTTGCCGACAGATTTCGTATATTTTCTGAATCAATATTGAATCTTCCGCATGACCTTGGTATAACAGGTAGCACGCTTAGTTGCAACGTATCCTTCCCGGATTCATTTTCTTTTTCTCACCGTTTTTTGATACCCAGATCTTGCACTGTTTCATGTTTCTATGACGCATCTTTACGTCCAATTTTAATAGAACAGCAACGCTCCTTTTCTTTCCCTTACAGCTCAATGTAATTTGCATCATTAATGAAATTTGCATATGACGTAACGAGCACGGTGATAGTTTTTCAGCATCGGCTTTTTTATCTGTCAATCTATTATTTTAAACTATTGCGCGTTGTCATTGTTTCTCAGATACAATAATTTCAGAAATTTCAGAAATTTTGCAAACTTTGACACACATGCAACTTCTGCTTCGAGACATTAGTGTCTTCGCATGAAAAAGAAAGATTAGTAACATGAGGAATAGTCCCTGCGGAATAACTGGTCATTCATTGTAACTCAGCTAACTGTCTATTTTGTATAGAAACCATTGTATAGAATATTTATCTAAAAAATTTTTCTTTTATTCTTTTCTTCGTTTCTTGTATATTAATGAATTTAAAGTATCGAATTATAAAATATCTTATAACAAAACACGCGAGTAAGTTTGTATGAAAAGTAAACTTTGTAAGTATGAAAAATCAAAAGCAGATTATGAGTTGCTATATGCCTGAGCGTATTATAATAAAAAGAATATATTATAATTGTGGAGAAAACGCAAAGATTTATATTTATAATTTAAAAGAATTATATGTACTTTTTATTATACAATCGCACACTTATAATTAAGTATATCATTTATGCTTGTCTTCATCACATTCTGTTTTATTTTGCAATTATTTAAAAAATTTATTTTTTGTTGATTTTGATTCTACTGATTTTTTAAATAATCTGTTAATAACGTCTTCCAATGAAAAAACTGATGTATCGCCCTGCTAGGTTTTCATGAAAACTAGTATAATAATAGTATAGATTTAATAAATATAGAACACATCGCTGAATTACTTATTTTATAATATATTTTGATTTCTTTGTTTCTTACACAAAATTTTTTAATTAATTTTTTTCTTGAAATTTAAAATTTTTAAATATTATAATGTTTATGTTATTACATATTAGAACTAAATTAGAATTAAAAAACAATGTCGTTGTTATAAAGATAATTAGAATAATATAACAATTATACGCGTAACATCATACTTTAGCACAAATACAATCTCAGTTTTAATCAATTTCAACTTGTATCGTCTTCACCGTCTTTAAAGAAAAAGTTGAACTCAGTGTAACTGTTTTGCACTAGTTTTATCAGTGTAACATTAAACACTGAAAATACATTAACTAGTAAAACAGTAAAACAGTACAATTGCACTCAGTGTACGCCAATGTTACATTAATTCCCCCAGTGAAAAATGCTATAAGATTTTTATATCGCATATTTATTAAATGTGACAGATCACTCATAAAAAGCATTTCGCTACATTGATAGAAAAATGACACAATCAAAAAATTGTCATTAGTTGCTTGAAAAAGAAAGAGAAAAACTTAAAAAAAGGGGAAAAGTACAACTAAAAGAACATATTATATATTTCTCAACAAATAATTATTACATCTAAATTACATTTCAAAATTAATATCACAAAATTTGAATAATTTAAAACAATGAAATTTATTTTCTGGAAAACTTGGTTTCTCAAATTGTGTCGTTATTTTAGCAAATGAGCAACATGTGAGATAGTTTCTGTTGGACACATAACAGGAAGTTCTAAGAAAGTTTCATCTATCTAAAAAAAACTTTCATTTTTAAAGAATATTAAAGAATGGAAAAATGTGTGTAAAAAATCTTTCACAATTAAATCCCTTGGGTTTTCAACACTCTTATATGTCTACTGATAGATTTGTCTGGAAATATAAAGAAAGAAAAGAGCTGTAATTAGACATGGAATAATCTCAAAACTTGAGTATTCTATTGAAAATATTCTATTGTTCATTTGAATCATTAGTTTAATCATTTACATAGATATTATGTACATTTTTCAAAAATTTTATAAATAAATTAAATAATTTGCGTCTCCATTAGAATATCAAGTTGATATAAGTCTACATTGATTTGCCCGCATTTTGTGTTTATCTTTCATCAAACTTTACATTACTCTGCATATTTACTTATATTCCTTTTTGTACAAAAACTTATGATTCTTTATATAAATATAGAGAGATAAATTATTATTTATCTCTTGTTATTTTTTTATATGTCTTATGTTCTAATTTTTATTTTGTAATAAAGCATTTATCTTTTCTTTCTTTTTTCTTTTAAGCAAAATTGTAGCGTTCACAGGAAAATAGCGATCAATTTAAAATGCGTAAAGAGATCGAAAATGAAAAAGCAAAGATACATAATAATATTCTATAATATTTTATTAATAACGATATAGCCGTAACTCGATATAATCAAATTCATTGAAATTCATTGTGGCGAAAGTCAAAGCTGATTAATGGCGATTTCGGGAGAAATGCAGGCCAAAAAAACTTCTTTTTCTCTAGTCGTATTAAATTTAGTAATTAAACCAACGATTTCATTAATAATTTTCCTTTATTTCAGCCTTAACGATCGATCCGGTCGACGAATCACGATCGACAATAGCAAGTCCATCAGACCAAATGGCACAATCGGAAATTTTGATAAGAGATTCGCTTGAAAATAATGATGTATTGAAATAAATTCTTCGAATAATTATATAATATTGACAGAAACGCGTTTAAAACTTAAGGTATCAAATAAATTTCAAAAAGATAACTATATAAATTAAGATTTAATATAATTATCGTGAATGATTTTTCTCACTTATTGCCATGAACGAGAAGAGTTTTAATCTTAGTCAGTTTTCATCAGCATCTCATGCATTTCATGTTATTTGTCTCAATGTTGAACCGTCTCTCACTGATACAATCCACGAAATTATGACAGAGCTCGTAAAATCTCAATGGCTTTTCTATGTCCCCAGCAATAATTCTCAATCGTCGAGAACTTGAGGACACTTCGAGTGGTTAGAATACTCGCGGATAAGGTGAATGAAAATTATTCTAAGATGACGCCAGAGGACATAAAACCGGATGATAAAGTTGATTTTATATATATACATACATATATATACACACACACACATATATATATATATATATATATATATATAAATGCAGTTATAGTTTAAATTTTCGACATTGACATGACAAACATTTCCGAAACGATGGCATTACAATTCTAATAAAAAAAAAATGTTTATAATCAAAATATATGTACTTTCACAAGTAATCATAAATTTTATATTTGTAAACTTACCATTCAGACTACTCGATTTTTTTTCATAATTACACATACGATAGTCACGAAATTTCAAAAGAAATTTCAATTTTTGTCTTATTTCACGAATTTTTTAATTCTTTGATCTTTGAATTCTTGAGCCTTCAGATCTTTAATTTGTGAACCTAAAGGAAAGAACTAAACAATTTAATACACTTATGCCTAATGAGTGAATATAGCATTCGAAAAATTGCAAAAGAATATATACATACAGCTCGCGGTAAAAATACAGCTTTTCAAACCGTTTTAATTTCTTTAAATAAATTCCTTTAATCTAACGCGGTATAGGTTTTAAGAAAAGCATCAAAATCGATCATTGAAATAAGATCGAGCTGTGCGAAACCAAAGGGTTCGAAAGCCAAAGAGTTCGGCATCGTGTCGCTTCCCCACGTGGTGCTCGAGGATGAGGAAGCTCCGGCCGTCGGGGGATCACCGAGAAAAAGCGGCGGAAGGCCGAGGTAACATCAAAGGGAAGCGACAACGGATATGCGTAAACCGTGGCCGCGCGAATGCCGAAAAACCGACAGAACGGCTGCGGTTAGGAGTAGCCGAGTAGCTAACCGTGGCGTGCGTTCTCGGGAAAAGCTCATCAAAGAACCGCGGACGGATAAATGTAACCGGGCCGTTTAACGCGAATCCCTCGCTAATTTTAATTACCGGCTGATTTACGTCTCGATATGTTCTCTCTCGCGTGCGCGGGTCGATGAGCTTCTTTTTTTCTCTTCTTCTCCACCCCGCAACACGTTCCGGTTTAACACTTCTTCTTCTTCTTCTTCTTCTTCTTCTTCTTCTTCTTCATCTTCGGTGTGGTCGTCTTCTTCTCGTTCTCTTCGCAACACGTGGGCGGAAGATGCCTCAGGAATTCGTCCCTTCTTTCTCTCTTTCTCTCCTCTTCTTCTCTTTCTTTCTCTTTTCGTTAACGCGTCTGCGATTGCCTGCGTTGAGAATGATAAATTCATCGAAGACGAGCGGATATGGATTAGTGTGATTTGTCGTTGCCGAATAGCGAGGGTTTGTCGTCTGTGACATCTTGTTACTACTTCCTGAAACTTTTTTATTCAACACAAATTAGTGAAGAAATGATATTCGGAGGTCAAAACGGATTTTTCGCCTAATAATATTTTTCTATGAAAATTTTATCATTTTCAGTTCAAGCAAACTGCACGCTAATTTTTATTAATCTTGAAACACAGTCCTAAACTGAAATTGGAGCACGTAACTGACAAACGATTATTATTATTGTAAGACCCATATATTGACCGAATATAACCTTCGCTTATTTGAACATTTCTCGGTCAATTTTCACTTAATACTGTTTACTTTTTCTTTGACCGAGAAAAAGTGTGTCAAGGAAAGGATTTTAAAATTTAAAAAAATATTTGAAAGAAATATTTTTCGAGATTTATTATGCCTCATCATTTTTGTCATACGTCATATAAGACACGAAAATTCATTCGCTCGTGATCGATCGGCGTTTCTTCCGCCCACTCATAAGGATATTCCTACACCTATCTACCTATCTACCTAGCAACCTACCTAACGCGGGCACGAGGACATAACTGCCTACGCAAGTGTCAGGACGTAATATTCAGTTTGGTTTAATGCCACAGTCCGTCACCCCGCGAAGGTGTTTTTACACAAAACAGAGAAACCCATCTCCCTCGTCATCGTCGCCGTCGATATTTCCTCTTTTCTGCTTTTCCGCCCGCTCGCGCGCAGGAGATCCTACCCTTCCTTTTCCTTTCCACCTTCCTTCGATCGTACAGCTTCGGCTAAGCCCCACGAGGAAGTACTGGGGCGTATCAGAGGGTTGCGGACCGGGGTGGTTGCGAAGAGGTCGCTTTCAAGATGGCCACCGCCTCTGTAATCGGCACTTCTGCAAGTGCATTAATCTAATAGGTTTAAACTCTATCAGAGTCCAACTTTACTTTTTAATCCTACTCGCTGCATTTCTGCGATAACCACTCGCTGTATTTCTGCGACAACGTGACATCATATGACATATATATGTTGCCAATTTATGTTAGATAATTATTTCAGGAGCACTAAATTGTGAATTTTGAAAATTTTTTTCACTTCCTTTTCTTATTGGACTTGATCGAAAAGTAACGTTAACGTTTAATTCGGAGCATATCGTTTGAGGCGTGATTGATCGACACAAAAGAGGAATTCTATTCTTGCCGGCGAGATTTGACTGGTGCTGACTGGCTCGATTGTTATAGATTACATGATGTTATATCCATTAGCTACTGGAAGAAGAATTTATAATGGAAACCCATAAGTGGTAGACAGCGTGGCACCGAAAGTCTCTATCTCTCCTTGTTTCTCTTCTCTCGGGCGTGGCAATAAGGAAGTGGAATCGTGCTTAAGAAAACACAAAGCCGCCAATACCGGATAGGCCCGACCGAGTGCCTGAGAAAACATCAAAATGTTCTTGGAATCCTGTGGAGGAGTCATGACGTTAGCCGCTGCCTTCTTATCAATCGCAAAGGATCGAAAAAAACTGATGAAAAGTGAATTATTCTCTCAATATTGAAATATTTAGTAAAATCTATTGCTACAATTTATATTTCAACGTATGGTCTTTTATTATTATACAATAAAGAATTATTTTATTTCATTTTATTTTGGAAATATTTTCTAAAGTATCTACTTTAGACTTTCTAATATATTATATTAACAATTAATCGTTATCGCTACAATAATGGATAATTATAGGATATGAATTATGAAGAATTATTCACAATATAATAATATCATGATAAATATATGTTATTAATTCCATATGCATGTAATGCAATTTTTAAATCATTATATTAATAATTTACATAAACATTTATTGATTTTGTAATTTGATTATTCATCATCATCTGTCTCCACGATTATAAGAGATTAGAACATGAGAATGATCTCGTATGAATAGCATTTCGGCTTCCGCACCGAAAATGGAAAGAGCATGCCTTTCCGTGCCAGACAGCGTGGCACCGATGGTCAAAAAAAATTGGACCGACACGTCAGCGATGGGCGGCCACCGGCTAATTAACGATCTGACGAAAGCCGGCAGCGATTAACATGAAACTCGCTTCCTCTTCGGAAACTTCCAAAACAGGGAAACAACTTGGAGTGCTTTCTGAGAGGGTATCAAGCGTTCGCGAGCGAAATATATATATATTTCTAGCATGCTTATGGTATTGGAAAGTTAAAAAAATAAACATAATGTCTTCAGTTTTCAAAAAACAGTTTATTATTTTCACCTAATTTTGCTCTTGTCGCTCTTTCGTTGCTCTTTCCAGGTAGAACACAGAGTTACAATAAAGGCATGACGATGTCGTAGGACGTCACCACGACATCATTTAATACTTAAAAATAGACTTTTAAATGACAAATAAAATCATGATATCTTTATAATATTATTACGATGTATTCTGTGTTCTACTTGAATTATTGCGTAATCCCGTTAGGCATTTCGGAGTTTCGTCAGAATCCATCGTCGCATTAAAACGAGCCGAAGTTTTTCAAGTTTTACGGCCGAAGGTCGCCCACATATCAAATAATTCATCGCGCACTATCGATCCCACGCGATTCATAATAACGCCGGTCCGTTATTCCCTCGCACTCGTTAATCAGCGGCGACCTGTCTCGGATTAACGACTCGTCGTCGCGCGAATGACGCGCGACGGAAGAGTTTCGTTCGCCGAGTCGAATATTGTGTATCTTATGAAGAAAGGCCATAATGGGCCTTAATGGAGTTGACTGTCAGCGGGGTTCCTTCTCGCGGAGCGGTGGCGCACACCGGTGGACTGGACAATGGCCGCTTCGGTAGCCATGCCACGTACGTCTGTGTGCGCGTTTGCGTGTGCGTGGACGTTACTCGACAGAATTCCATATATTTTTCCACACACGGCAGTTCCTGGAAGGTGAATTAAGAATATTAATCCCCGCGTAATATATTAATACGCGGAATTAATAATAATTGCCGGCGTGTTATTTAACATAACGTCGAAATTGTTGTCGACGGTACGACGTGTCGTCGCGGGAGATTACTCTTGTCACAATATTATATTCTTTTTTATCAAGTCGTTATAGATTATGCCGCGTTCGGCAGAAATGCAGTTTTGTGCATCGATTTCGCTTGACGGCTACGTGATGGCCTCGTTAACAGGAAGCTTCGAGTGCACGCGCCTTTCACGTAACGCCTACGCGATTATTATGCTCGAACCGAGAGACAGCTCGAAGAGCCATGATCGCGAGCGTTATGGCCGCTAGTTTCTATTTTATGAAACTTTTATACGGGGTATTACTAGTGAAAAATATCTCGTTACTTAGCGCGTCGAAGCGAGTTTGAAGAAGCCTCAATTAATATCGCATTAAAATGTGAATCCGAAATTCAATCTTTCTATGATGATTTTTGTAGGAATATCATTTTCATCTTGATTGAAACCAACAATTAGCAACCATTTTTTATAAATAAAAATAATACTTTATACGCGCGTGGCCAAATACCTAAATAAATTTAACATTCATAGTACGATAATAATTAAGAAATGTATATTCTTAAATATAGTTTCTCGCAATTATATTGATTACTTTAATTTAATGATAAGATCTATTTTAATTATTAGAAAACTGTTTGTGTATTATTATTAAATTAATATGATTATTGGCAATACAAAACCGTAACTTTGTTTAAAAATTGTCGAGATTTACAGAGAATAGGAAACAAAATTACAAATAAACAAGCTCGACTTTTATTTCTCGAAAAAAATGCTTATTTGTCGAAAAAATTTCACTATGTAGTTCTATTAAATTAAGATTTTCAATAAAGAGTACATCCGTTGTCAATCAATATTATAATTTTTCGAATATTTGATGAAAACCTTCCCTTTGTCCTTTTACCTTCTCTTTGTCTCTCATAAATACACATACACTCATTCACACGTATAGAGTTTGAAAATGACAGGGTTTTTTTGGTGGTCGTTACGTTTACTGTTTGAATTTTGCGGTTTAGATTTTTTCCTGTCAACCAACAATAGGTTTCATCATTCTTTCTTAGACCTTTAAACCTTTCACTACCCCATTTTACTGAGTCACCTTGGTCTAAGTCAAGCTATTCTTTTTCGTGTTTTGGCACTTCCGACAAGCCTTTGCCCCTAATCCCCATGGGTGGTCGTCTGTACCTCATCCTGTAATCTTTCCTTTACAGCTTTCTCATCTGGACATGGTTGAATTTTAGCACAGCGGACACTGAATGTGACGCGAAAACTGTCAGATTTGTAACCTGAAAAAGATTCCAATTGCGATTAGGTTGACCTCAATTAGCATCAACATAAATTTGACATTTTTGTTCATGGAATTTTAACGGATTAGTTAGATATATAATGACCGGAAATTGTCGGATTAATATGCTCGAGCAAAATTCCCTTATAATTAGGTCGATTTCAAGTAACATTGTGTTAACATAAATGTCAACGCAATTTCGATCGCATTTTTGTTCAATAATGTTGTAATAACTGAAAAAGAAGAAAGTGATCTTAATATGAAATTAATTGTCAATAGATATTTTACAAAGATCTATAACGTAAAGTAAAAATCACACAAAAATGAGGTTTACAGTAATCGAAAGAATTTTTTTTTGTTGAGTGGTGTGTGTGTGTGTGTGTATATATATATATATATATATATACACACATACATAATAGCTGTTTTATGATAAAAACATACCTTCTTTCGTTTTCTCTCTCCATCTTTTCTTCCATCATTCTTTAGAAAATTTTCTTTCTGAACTAGGAATGTTATAAAAAATAATTTTTTATGTAACTTTATTATACATTTATTGCGAAAATATAAAATATAAAAAAATATTTATGCTGGAATTATGATTTATAAAGGTAAAGTCAAATAATATAAATAATATAAATTCTGTGCCCTGTGTTTAAAATGATAGTTTAAATCTATCCCTTTTGGATAATTTACTCTCAAAGTTTCTATTTTTTTGTTTAGAATTCAAAGCATAATGCTACCTTTATATGACAAAACACACGCGAGCACATTCACACAGAAATAAACGAGTGTTAGAAAACGAGGCATGGTGCGAGCCCATAACCCGATATTCGAATACAGAACCGTCTGTCAGAATCGAGAATCATGAAAAGTATCGGATTAGAAGGAGTGGAGGGGGTATCGTTAAAGATGTTTTCTAATCTCAAGATCTTCCGAGGCGCGTTAGCGATCTTCTATGCCAGCCTGTGTATTCATATCATCTCCAATAAAATTCTCAATAATAGAAAATTAAACAATTTTTCATTAAATTTTAAATTTTAAATTTTATTAATTAGACTAAATTAAGTTATCATAAAAATAGTTCATTATAAAAATTATAAAAAATAAAATTGTTCAAAATATAATATTTATAACCTTTTTTTAAAGACGTCATTTCAAGAACGTTTTGATCATTACGCGGAAAACATAAATTTTCAATTCGTTACTTGTTGTATTACTAACATATATACGTATAGCTGATACATCCTTAAAACATGTTAAGAATGTTGAAAAGTAGCAATGTGTAAAATGATTATTTATCTTTCTCCAAGATGATGAAAGATGATCGCACTTTCACAATAAAAATTTCACAATATTGTTTTTATTTACTTATTGTGACACTTGTCGAAGCTACAAATTTATTACAAGGTCATTCGGCACCATCAGCGTAACAAAAGAGTTGTAGTCTGCGGGCAAAAGAAAGTTCATTATCGGTACCCTTAAAGTGGAAAATCTCCTCAGGCTTTGAGGATCTATCAAGTCATGCTGTGATGTGGCCACGACCTTCGTCTCTTTACTTCTATGCGGCATCCGTTTCCGGTCCTTATCTTACGTTACACATGTAACCACCAGAGTTCTACTCGACCCATTGTTGGCCACATGTGCCTGGTCTCGAGAAGTTTGCTTATGTTGGCCCATTTAACACAATGAAGCTATACGCCTAGACCTGAGTGTAAACCCAAGCATCGAATCTGCGAAATCACTACAAATAATTCTATCTAATTGTCATGATTCGACGAACAATTCGAGTGATCTTTGATAGTGCAGCCGGCAAAGAGGATGATCTCTCCGACAATATAACATAAAGAATCTCCTTCTCACATAAATATTACGAGATTGTAAAACTTGCCAGAATTCTAAGCTGATAATTTTAAATTCGTCGCACAATTTTGCTAGTTTACGTACGAAGATACATGATGTCTGATTCGGGAGTCTATGAAAAGTTTCATGGGTTAACTTGCTACATTTATCCAGGATTATTCCTCGATACTTCGTTCTACGCGAGGGAATTTATACGAGTTTCCGCCTGTGTTACGAACGTAAGCAAGGACGAGTGTCGTCCGCTCCGTTGGCTTGGAATCGACGGGATCACGTCGAATCTCGTAGAAATCTCGTTTCCGACGGCAGCGACAAAACGGTCGTGACACGTTTCAAGCGTTGCCAATTTTTTCTTTCTTCTGACTGCAACCGAGAAAAAAATTGTATTATCAAGAATAAATATTTTTGTTTATAAAATTTTTTTATATTGTATCAAAAGTATTTTTATTATTTCAGTACTAAGAAAAACTATGTAGCAAATCTGCATAAACAAATCTATATTAAACTGGCATATCAGATCAACATATAGGTATATCTAAACCAAAGAAAGTTGAGTTAAGCCTATAGAATAAATGAGAAATAATATTAAGAATTAACATTAAGAATTCATATCCGGTCTACTACAAAAATTATAGCGTCCATTATGTATTTGAATTAAATAATAAATGTTAATATGGTAGGCCGAATAATAAATAAATAATAAATTAATAATACAGATAGATGTATGTACTTCAATTATTTCCAAATATAATATACATATTAATTCTACGTTTTATTTCCTTTTTCCTGCAAATTTTTACAGTTCTATCTTTAATTTTTTGTGTTGTATGATTTCGTTAATTTCCGATAAGTGTGCGAAATACTCGGATTCCTCATTTCGAGATTGTAGGATTGCGTCTAGTTTTACTGAGGGTGAAAAGATGATGAAAAGTTGACGGAGAACAGAGGGAGAGAAAAGAGGGCGAAGAGTAAAAGAAAGAAAGAGAGAGAGAGAGAGAGAGAGAGAGAGAGAGAGAGGGAGGGAGAGAGAGAGAGCGCAAGCTCTCTGTGTTGACTTTGGCTTGCAGCCTCCAATTTCGGCGACGGCGGCGGCGGCATGGATGGAAATATCGGCCGCTAAAATAAATCGACGACAAAGACCGGCGATCCAACGACACGCTCACTCGCTGGAATGCTCGATCAACGAGCCCTAACAATCCCGCACGGCAGATTGCAATCGGAGTTGCATTAAAAGCAGCCCGATTGAAACTCAAATTTCCGCGTCAGTCTCATACATTTTCCATATGTGGCAAAATTTTAGATTGTTTTCTCATTAGTTAGAATCAAAGAAGATATTCAACTAGAAGACATGACTAATTGTGAAATAATTAATTTCTCATGTTTTCTCGCTGGTAAGTTAAAAAGATGATTTGCTGCTCCAATAGAGAGAACTGGAACAAATAAATGTGAATTGAAATATAAGAAATAAAAAAACAGAATGTACAGAAAAACAGATTCCGGAAAAATATATTCTTCAATAAATTCCTTACAACATTTTAAAATAATTATTAAATTAATGATCAATATAAACTTTGATTATGTTACTTTCAGCTTTAGTTTGTGATTATATTTCAAGTATAATAAGCCGAATCGATGTGCATTTTATAGAACTGAAAAATATATTTATAAATCTACATATAAATATTATTTAACATCAAGATTTGCTTGGATGGAAAATAGAATTCTATCTCTTATTTGAGATTTATTTTTACTGATCTAATTCACACACTTCTAGTTGAGAAATATATTGTTTCAAATATACGCAGAAAGCAAGTATAGATAAGACTTGTGTTTCAAAAAATAAAACAAAAGTATTAATAGAAAAAAAGAATGAAAAATTTTCTCTATCATTAATCCTATAATTAATCAGGACTAAATGTACATTTAAATAATGAGAATCTTAACCCGATGTAATTCGAACTAGAAAATTAGTTTTCTTGTTTGCACATAGTGTGCTTACAGAATTGGAACTTATTGTCAATCTAATCTTGATTAAAATTAAAAATATGCTACATTTTAAGCCTAATAACGTCAAACGTTGTGACATTCGTGACCGCCTCCTGAACACGAAAGGATCGGTACATTTAAATCAAAAAATCGCAAGCGATTTGTCGCCTAAAAGTGGCGAATTCATCGCGCGGTTGTTTTTCTTTTTTTTTCCCCCGAATCAAAAACATTTCCCATATCTATAAATCCGCGTGCGGATGCACGCAATGACTACCGTCGGCGACATAAGCCGACGCATTGAATTGCGACGTAAACGTCACGTGTGTATCCGGGAAGCTGTGATAGTGCGACGGCGAGGAGAGGAGGGACGCACGGCGTCGTTCAGCGTCTCTCTCTGTTTAGCGTTCGCGGAAAAAAGGGACGTTGGAGGAGAGAACTCGCGAGACGTGGGAAAGCTGGCCGGATGAGGGACGAGCGAGATGCTCGTGACCATTCACCTGTCAACTGTCTTCCTCCGCGCCGTGTCCCGTCATCGGTGATGCTGCTGTTGCTCTGCTCTGTGCTGCTGCTGCTGCTGCTGTTGCTGTTGCTGGCTCTTCTTCTTTTTCCACCTTCTTCTCTGTTCTTCTTCACGGTGGCACATCGGCAATGCCATCGGCTGGCTCACGTAGTCGTGCCTACCAAAACATCTTCGACGATCCTCCATTTGACTCGCCATTCAGCGCCGGTGAAACAGCTTAATATAATCCTATTTAAGAAGACGACCATTGTGGCGGGACTCGGGGAAATCGATGGAACGTGACCGAAATTATTTACTCGTTTATTAGGATCCACATAGATTTGAGATTAGAATTCACATTTGACGCACGCGACAACGTGAGCTCAATGACAACTTGACGAGAAGATAATCCGGTTACTTAAAAAAGTTACTTAATTCGGTTACTTTCTTCCCCGCATGCTGCGATTAACTAGCAAAACATTATTTATTGTCAATAAATTTATAATTATATTATTATTTATTTTTTTTTTTTTAATAAATAAGTATGTAGTTAGAAATATAAACATTTATATCCCGCGTGTTTGTTATTTTGACCTAAAACAATGCGTAAAACAACAGATTGCTTCGCAATGCGACGACGAGTTAAGACGTCGAAAGAATTTGTCGTTTTATTACAAGGCTTGCTGAGGAAATCGCGATTTCTAGGTGTAGATTTCTAGGTGTCGATTTCGAAAACGCGATAGTTGGCGGCAAGGACACAAAACGACGACTACATATAGGTAGACAAATTCTCAGCCATGTGTTCGTAAAGTGTCCCAGTGGAATGCCACGTACGTGTCTTTGAGAACTCGCCGCGTGAGTGCCAGGGCGGGGGAGTGCTGTCAACGACAGGGTAAAGTTCCTGTATTACGGAAGAAGAACGGGATTTTTACGTGACACACCAGACACTCTACTCGCGCCCGATCGAGGTGTCAACGACTTGACCGATGGATCGACGTCAAATTCTTTCGGATTCGTGCCTGGATCCTGGATCACGCACTCGCGACGCACCCAGATCGCGTGATCG